>BMAV01008282.1:90000-134536 GCA_019973955.1 Trichonephila inaurata madagascariensis
TACACTCAACATTTTGTCAGTGAACTTAATGTTAGATGAAGTAGATTACCTTTCTTGCATGGATAAACTATAAACACACAAAGCCTTTCTTTTAAAGAAACTGACTTTTCCTTTGAAAATTATATTTACTTTTTTGTTCGAACTTAAAATGACTTGCCGAAAATTAAACAAGAAAAATTAAAGGTTCTCAAATTTTTCTCCATTTTTTTTCTTTATCTACCACCGAGAATTTTTGCCTAATGACTTTATAAGCACTGCCTACCGCTTCCTTTTTCAGATTCAAGCCTTTAACCATAATGAACCACTGGCTTTCAGATTTTCTTCCCCCCCTTCTCATGAGAAACCTTCTCCACTTTTGACTCCTCCTGGTTTTCAATAAAAAAAAATCTTGAAAACCGAATGTAAATATTCTCACCATCTCCGCTTACTCGAATGCGACCGAATAAAAAAAATGTTGAAAAAGACATTTCTTGGAACAATGATTTAAAAAAAAAAAAAAAAAAAAAATGAGGAAAATATCACTTTCGCAAAACATCCTTTGATCGAATATGTAAATATTCTCACCATCTCGACCATGGAAACAACAGGATGATTTGCTGAGAAATTTTTTAATACGTCCAGTAAAGATAAGTTTTTCTTCTCACTGTCGAGTTGTGCTAAAGTGAAGCGGAGGTTAAATGCTTCTTACAATCTCCAAAAAGCCAGTGTATCTCAAACTGGGAGTGAGCAAACCCGCTTAGGGGCGCAAGCCTATTGAAAAGTAGAAAACAAAAGGTTATTTTTAAAAAAAATATTAATTTACTGAAAGTAAACAAACAAAATACATTCTGACATAATCAAGAATAAAAAACATATTTACACTGACATAATACGTTTATAAATGTATCGGTACTGCGTAACGTATTTTATAATCAATTTAACAATACTAAGTTCAGAACAAGTTTATTAATTACCAGAGACCCTATGGGTTTGTGACATATATAAAATTATATGCAAAAATTAACACTTATCTTGATAATTTTTGTATGGTTTATAATTAAACCCTTAAATGCCGATTAAAAAAAATCACGCGATCTCCCCAATGCCATCGTTTAACAGGCGAGCGTATGTGGTGTATTAGGAAGGGGTAGAAAAGGAGTAATCCTCTGAAATAAGAAAATCCTTCGTAAACAATAACAAGATAATTTTATTGCATTCCAGACTTAGGAATAATATTATGGAGAACAGTTCACAGAAAAGATCGTACTTTAGAAAGACGTATATATGTCGCAGGAAAATGATGAAATTAGGGCTTTCATCAAATCCCTAAGGGAGATGATCAGTTCACGCAAGATATTAAAATAACGTCTCTTCGAGGTCATTTCCGATGTAAGTAAGTGATTTGATCAAATCCCCGAACTGTTTTAGTGAAATGATGAAATGAACAAGTTGGCATTTGTAGAGCTCTGTTTTCGCTTGTTATCCTTCTCTTTTACTTCCCCTTTCTCCTCGTCCGTGCCAGGCAGCGCCGGGCTTCTAACGTGACGCATCAAAACAAATGACCAAAATATCACTTTTTAGTTTTATCTAGTTATATTCTTTGCATTATTATCTTTCTATTGATATATCACTTTTGTATGCCTGAAAATTAGAAACGGGATAAAACTTAAGTTGAAGAATGTGTGTGTTTATCATTAATATATTATATTGTATTTCAACATCCTTCCTTACAGGAATATAAACACCTTAGTTCCAAGGATTGGTTCGAATTTTGACATTTTTATCAGTTATATGGTAATTTGTTTCTAGATAACAAAACTGTTCGGAAAAATATTTGAATATTTTTTTTTTCCGGATGAAAAATAATAAAATAAAATAAAATAAAATAAAAACAATGAGAGAGAGATTTTGCTTAGGTTGATAAAACTGTTTTAAAAAAAAGGGGGGCGAGTATAGCTACATAAGGAAAAACTCGAATCGAAGCGGTTAAAATAATAATGTTCCACCATTTTGTGTGATTACCCCCTCAATAACTCATCATCAATCATATGGAGCAAAAATGCGGCAAAGATTTGCTCTCGGTTAGACGAGATTTGACAAAAATAGCCCGTATCTATGGAAACAGCCGGGACGAAGTCAACAGGTATTGATTTATTGAACGGATTATGCGTGGGCACTTGTAGTTCTGGGGAGGCAGTAGAATCCTGGTAAACAAGCAAAGGCCGAAAATTGAACTGGAAAGAATAAGGGAGCTGGGGCGAAATTATTTTAGCCGAGGGGAGAAGGCAACAGGTATTGATTTATTAAATCGATTACGCGTGGGCGCTTGTAGCTCTCCCAGAGAGGGGATGAGGTAGAATCATAGTAAACAAGTATGGGCAAAAAACTGAAAGAGCAGTAATACGGAAGCAGATGAAAAATTATTTCAGGTTATTGATGAAGAATTTGAATTTCAAATCTCTCCTAATTCAACCAAAAGGCTTTTTTAAAAAAATAAAATTTAGTATGATAAGTTTTATTATTTATTCTCATTTGATGAAAATACATATATTTATTAACATTTGTCTACTACTTTAAGCTTCTTTTAATTACATTAATTTCTTTTGTACATGGGCTTGATAATCTATGGTCCTATTATTGCTTTACAGGTTATTAAAATTATGTATTTTTATCTAAATGGTTTAAAAGCTTCGAAGTTTTTGGGGTGGTGGGTAAAAATATAAAAAGATCATAACCTCCCCACTGAAGTCCCCACTGGATCATAACTCTCCCACTGATTTCCCCCACTGGAAATAGTGGGGGAAATAAACAAGTGTATCGATTTTATGGTGGCTCACGCAGCTCTCTCCCTTTCAAGAAATGCAGCATAATTCTGGTAAACAAGTATGGAGAAGAAATTTGTTTTGAAATAAATCAAAGAAAAGAGTAGATGAGGAAATAACGTACAATTAATTATTAATCAGAATTCGGTTTTTAAATATTTTCTAATCCCGTTTCTTCTTTCCAATTCATTAAGTACACATTTAAAAAAAGCTAGATCTCCATTATGAACTCAAAACCAAAGAAATATAGATTTATTGGTTTTTTTTAACATATTTTATTTAAAAATGTGCTTAGATCAGGGTTTATCAAACTGTGGGACCCCCCCAAAGGGGGCGTGATAACTCTACAAGGGGGCGCGAGCATATTTAAAAGTCAAAAACAAAAGATTATTTAAAAAATTATTAATTTAATGAAAGGAAACAAACGAAAATACATTCTGACATAATAAAAAATAATATATACATTTACACTTATATAATAATAATACACTTATACACTTAATAATATAATACATTTATAAATGTATCAGTACTGCACAATGTATTTTGTAATTAATTTAACAACACAAAGTTAAGAACAAGTTTAATAATTAACATGGGTGATTTTATATATGACAAGTCATTACCATGGGCTTGTCATATATAAAATTATATACAAAAATTAACACTTATCTTGATAATTTGTGCGGTTTATAATTAACAGCCTATTAAAAGTTACGCGATTTGCTTCCCATGCCACCGTTTTCCACGTAAGCATGCGTATGTGATGTAATGGGGAGGGGGGATGATAGAAAATGAATCACACACACACAATAGGCAAATCCTGTGAAAAGAGTAAATCCTTCGTAAACGCTGTCAAGTTTCTTCAATTGCATTCCATAGCCTTCGGAATAATTTTATAGATAGCCAGCACAGAAAAGATTGTACTTGGGAAAGACGTATATATACGTCCGGGGAAATTAACGCTTTGCTGAGTGAAACGTTTATCTATGCCGGCGGCACTTAAAAGGTTGAAGTCGTATTGCAGCCTTAATCTCAAAGTATAGTACTATTGAATTCAATATATTGTTATTGTGTGGAGGGGGGCGCGATGAAAATTATGATTGCATATTGGATAAAGATTGCATAAAGATTGAAAGTTTGAGAAGCACTGGTTTAGATAATTTATGTATTTTTGGATACTTTTTGTCTCTATTTTTGGATTTTAGGTTTATAGAAATTATATAGTTTACATTTTGCTATTTAAGCAATCCGAAGTGTTTGGAGATGGACGAGAGAGGAGGCTTGAAATCTCCTCAACTCTACGTCCGTAATTAGGGCAACGGAAATGAGAAAATTTTACGCTGCCCATGTAATTTAAAGTCTAAAATTTCCCCATAGCATGCAGAAAACTGGTTTAAAAATACAGTTAAATAGTTTTTTAAAAAAATTGTACAATTATTAATCTTAGAGCTAATATATTTTTATTTGCTTGATAATTTCAATTCATTTTTGGTATATATATATATATACTCTTGAATTATACATATTTTAATAATTTACCACTTAATAGATCTAAATTTTAAAAAAATTTTAAAAATCCAACTTTTTAAAAAAAAAAAATCTGCATTATTATTATAACTTTATTTTATGTTTTATGATTTAAATATTTCAAACCTTTTAAAAAAGGACAAAAAAGATAATAACTTTGGAAATATAGCATCATGTATCGATTACCCGAATGGATTTTAGTTGGTCGTTTGTCATTCCATAAAAGCAAACTCGATTATAATTCATTTACTACTTGGTGGACATTATTTGCATCCTATTGCAAATAATAATAATGTGTATTTAATTTTATTATTTAGGTATAGAGCCCCTAAAGCAAAAAATTTTACTTTAAATTGTTTTCCATAGTTTTTATATTAAAATGATCTACGTCCTTTGCTAATAAAAATAAAAGTTCGTTTAAGACATAATGTTGAACAGGAATTGTTGATAATTTAGCCTCTTCCAGTTAAATAGATATGTTGAGGAACAAACACATTGTGATTTTTTTTCTTCTGTGATCATAGAAATTTGCTTAATTGGTATAATCGAAAATGCAAAACAAATTAGACGAAGTTTAACAAATAAAATATACTACAGATCCTTTAAAGCTATTTTAGACATTATAATGCGTAGCGTGTATAGCATATTCAGAGGATTTGATACTGGTGAGATCGTTTACCTCAGGGGTGTCCAACCTAAATGACCTTGCGGGCCACTTCGGAAAAACATTATAATCTCGCGGGCCGCACATACACATTTATATCAGATTTAGAAACAAAAAAACATTTATTGGAGTGAAATTTTAAAACAAAATGAATTATTATTTGTTTTTATTATTTTTCATGTATACAGACATAGATAATATAATAATGTTTGTATAATATAATAATAAAATGATCCAATGATGTTTAAAATATTACTGTTGCCATTTTATTCAAAATTACGGAGTTCCTTTTGAATTGATCTTTCCTTACTCATTATTGAAATTTGATTGTACTGTCATTCTCAGACGATTAAATATACGTTGCCTTTTATCTTAACCGTCCTGAATAATTTTTTTAAACTTTAAAAAACATCTCTGACTGCCTCTTGCTTTTTGGGCACTCCAAACAGAAAAGGAAGAGGAGAAATGAAAGTCGCACACACACAGAGAATCATGTACCATCCATAGTAAAGGATATGCATAATGCAATACGGAATTTATTAAAAAAGTAATTTATTATAGTAAAATCAAACGTACCTGTTTGCTAAAATATAAATCTATTTTAATCTAAAGGACGTTTCTATTATCAAAAAGGATTTATTTTAAAACAAAAACAGTTAACAGGCAAATACATTGTAGATTTATATACATATATAAATTTCCCCTTAAATAAATTTCAAAATGAAAAAAAAATTTAAAAACCTGATATTTAAAAATTTTTTAAAAAGAGTCGCTGGGCTGCAACTTACGTACTGGAGGGCCGCGTGTTGGACACCCCTGGTTTACCTCCTCTGCTTATTTTGGATTTGAAGAAGGGGGAGATGAGTCAGATTGTTGGACAGGGGTGAGATTTTTTTTTTATTATTATTTTTTTATTCCGATCGGTTCACAAAAGGTTGAAGTGAATAGGGGGAATCTAGATCAAAGGCAAGCATGTTCAGTTGTATTCGGAGCTTCATTTTTGAACATGCTCAATTGAATGGAAGATGGATTGACGAAAGAGTGTTACATTCATGCTGTATATGGACAAAATGTAAGAATTGTATTTAGCAAAGGAAATGATGGACACATAATTGTCATTGTATATACTCAAGTCAATACTTCTCTAAGAAAGGGCTTGCAACCTATTGGAGGTTATTTTAATATAGCAGAAAAAACTTTTCACATGCGAATATTACTTCAAGGTAATTCCTTCTTGTAAATTTTCAAAACTTACATTTTCCCATTTTTATGTTACGCATTACTTTGTATAATCATTATTTTACATTGCATATAATACTGTAACACATGTGCTGTTGTTTATTTAGTCAGTATTACTTCAACTGCGCTGGACGCATTTTTAATTATTCATAAGTATTTTTAGAAAAAGAGAAATGCCAATAATTTTAGAAAATTGTGTTTTTCTATTTTCCTAGATTATCTCTTACACTAGAAACTTAAAAAATGCATGCGGTTTTCCACAGTATTAAAACAGGTACATTTACTCGTTTTAAATCACAAGCTTTTACACGTATTCATTTTCAGAAGAAAAAAAATGAAAGCTAAATTATAAACATTTTTGATAAATTAGCTAAATGTAAACGAAATTTCTAGTTGTTGTCGTGTGTTTTTATCCTGGGATATATATGAAATACAAGTGGAAGAAGAACAGAAACATACACAATACAAACGGAAGAATATAGACTTTTTATTACAAACGATGATCACAACATGGAACAGAAGGGTGAGCTGCTTTCCATTCGAGGTATGAATTCATTTCATGCGAAAGAGTCCGACTTCTTTTCTCAGAAGAAGATACAACCATGTCTTACTCGGGATTCGAACCCACTCGGTTATAAGCCGAGGGTCATATCCACCATACAGGCTGGGCGGCAGAAGTTTCTAGTAGTTTATGCTAAAGCACATAAAACTGTACGAATAAATAAATAAATAAATAAATGTTTTTAGTTGATTAGATTTCTAATTTTTTATTTTTACCTAAGCATGTTTAAAGGTAACCAATTTTAAAATCTTTCAGAGACAAATTTTGAAAAAGGATCATACACACACATCTTCATTTAATGCGAAAAGAAAAATTACATATTAAGTGCCTCTTTTTATATTAAAAAATATGACTTAAAAAATAATAGAACTCTCCTGTTTTAAAACTCACATATCAAACGGAATTTTTACGTTTTAGAAATATTAAATAAATATTTGTTCAAAGTTAATATATAAGAGGCGAAATATGGAATACATTACATGAAGAAAAAATTTTGTTAATATGAATAAAAAGGTGTATTGCTCATTTAAACAATACTGCTATTTCTAAGTGAAAGGAGTTAGAATATGATATGATTTCACAATATTTAGTGAAATCAACTTGAAACAGGAGAAGGAAAAAGATGCAAAACAGAATGGCTTACTTTAAGCCTAGCAGTTCTCTAAGAATGACAAAAATATGAGAGAGAGAAAAAAAAGTTTTTCTTCCCATATAATCGGGGAACTCTTGCCCCAATTTTCGGATCAGATAACCAATTAGTTTTTAATGTATTTGAAGTTTTCTGAGCTTGGGTTTCAGTTTCCATTCCATGTTGAAGCATTTCTCAATTCTTAAAAATCGAATTAATTACAAATATTTTTGAACATAATCAGTTATTTCAGAGAAATGGTTACTAACAATTTTCATTGCTAAAATCCTTTCCGTTTATGTTTTGAGCTTTTTGAGTTCTTATAGTTATTTAACTAAGATTGATTTCAACACAATATTTGTTTTTATGCATAGTATATATAACTTAGAGGCTTATATATGGGGGCTCCAGGTGTCACCTACACATTTATTATAATTAAAAACTAGGATATGGGCTTGCATTTTTTTACACAAACTATCAAAGTCTAGGTCTATTGAAATTATCTACAGTTCCATTTCATATTCAGTGTTTAATAATTTTTTTTTATTTTGTTTTTGCTACCACATAAACATTTTTCACTTAAATACACTGTTCTGAATGGCATTAAAATGTTTACAGCAGTGGATGAGTGAGTGAATATTAGTGTTGTACTATTCATCTACTCGAGAGCTTTTGGTGACGGACCTCGTAATTTTGAACTATGGTCAATTGAGGGACGACACCCGATCTGGCACCCCCTCTCCTAAGTTCCACACCACACCAACGGGAGGACGTTTGAGCCTCGATATATTCAACGTGCATCGCCCCCCAACACGGTGGGTCTTCAGTGGTACTAGGCTGAAATTCATGATACTCCGCCCACGAGTCCATTACCTTGACCACTAGGTCATTTATATCCGTGGGAAAAATCATGTGTATTCTGCATGAATTTGCAACCTAAAATTTAGGAGCTTGCTAAAATTTAGATGTTAGAGGATATTTATTCCGTGTAAATTTTTAACCAAAAATCAAGACCTTCTCATTCCTATTTGTATTTTAACATAGAATCTGTTGATAGTGTAATCATTCGTTCTTGTTATATCAGTAATAAATCCTGATTTTTATTGAAATAATGAAATGGATTTTCGGTCCAACCCATAAAAAACGTGAATCCATTTTGCACATGCACAATAATAATTTTATTTCCGATTTTTTATTTTGACTCGTGGAACCTCTGGACATGCCTCGTGGAATCCTCAAGTTTCGTGAAATATAGTTTGAAGACCACTGAGATAGAGAGTAATGTTGCTTTAATTTTCTGATTGATTCTCCAATTTTTGAGTGATCAAAATAAATTTAAAAAAATTCTTTTTAAGTAATTTAAGAAATAAAATGGATAAGTCAGCCCAATTCTAAACATAATCTTTTTATTAGGAAATGTGGTTATACAGTAGTTTTAAAATGTGTAGGTCAGAGAAGAAAATGAGAACCCAATCATAGAATAAATCGAAAGATCAATTTTTATTCACTTACTAATAGAAACCTCTGTATGGATAAATTAATAAGAGATGAATTTCCATGACCGTTTAATGGAAAAAGAGATGTACTCTACCTTAAGCTATATGACGTCAGTAAGTCACGTGGAAATCTGAAGTAACCAAACGTACGGAGAACAGTACTCCGGCCACACGTGCAAGCAATTAACGTGCGCTTTTAGTCACGTGTACAAGAAAGTAGATGAAAATTTTAAAGCCCTTATTGCACCAGTAAGGTATATGGTTAATAACATCCAGGACTAGTGTAATAAATTATAATTAAAAAAAAACTAAAAAATACGCCTTTATGGTAAATAGAACTAAAAAATTCTTTATGTAAGAATAAAAAAATAAACGAGAAATAAATGTTATTGTCGTAAAAGCATGAGGTAATCGATATCAATTGTTTTATGAGGGTCACTCTGAAATTTTTGAGATACTCCTAGGTTTTTTAAGTTATACTTGCAAAACTTTAGGAGTGTTCAAAGTAGTCTCCTCCAGCATCAATGCACTTTTGTAGACGAATTTTCCACAGATTAAATGCCTCAAACCATTCATTTCTTGGAATTAATGAAAAAATGCATTTATAGCCATATCAATCTCTTCTTCTGAATGAAAACGACGTCCACTTAAGTTCTTTTTTAGATTAAAAAAAATAACCAAACGTCACACACACATAGCTAGATCCGGAGAATAAGGTGGATGTTCTATCACTTTAATTTGTTTTCGCTTAAGAAATTCTACAGTTAATCCGGCTGTATGGGAAGATGAATTGTTATGGTGAAGCATTAGTCCCCTAAAATTAACTTCTTGGAGAATTTCTGGAAGACATTTAGTGGTATACTAGTTTGCTGTTACTCAGTAGCGCACACAGGAATTTTTCAGGGGGCTTGAAAGTTCACCATTCTTGTATCATGCTATTTGTGATTTTGTCGATTTTCAGGAACAAATCACATTAAAAAACTAATTATTGAATAAATAATTAGCATTAATTAATAAAATTAATCATTAATAACAAATATTTAATTAAATTTTACGCATTATATACTTAAAATTATAACCAATCGGAAAAAAATCGAGGGCTTTGGGCCCTTGTGTGTGCCCCGTTACTGTCTTCTGTCCTTTCAGCTTGATGGCTTCGACCAATCCCGTACTTACATTATTCTAATCATTACTTTTTTCATTGCTCGTTGTCTTTTCACCATTGTTGGTGTGGGATCATCTTCAAAGACCCATACTTTGCTTTTTTTACGTGTTGGAACATCAAAAAAACGGTATGTACGTTTCATAACCCGTTACAATTTTAGGAATGATGCGGTAGCCACCATCATTTAGCAATTTAAAGGTTTCTTTACGGATTCTGACATGCTTTTTGGTGCTCAGTTAGATTATGGAGAACCCAACGGCAAACTACTTTTTTCATATGTAATTCTTCATGAATAATTTTATGTATGGCTGCGGATCCTATGTTAAGTTCCTTCTGTATCATATGGTAGTTACAGTGATTATCATCTATTAACATTTTTCGCATGGTAGACACATTATCCGGGATTTTCACCTTACTCTTTCGTTTGCTTAAGCATAAAACGATTAAAAACAAGTAATATATATATATATATATATAATTTTAAGTCAATTTCCTCTTAGGTCAACAAAGGAAACTTTTATGTATTTTAGGTTTTTTTATTAAATTATTACAATTAATATAAATATGTAAATATACATATTATTGCAGAATCACAATATTAATTGACAAAATAGAAAGCGGTTTTCCTTGCAATTTTCCATTTTCCTTTCTATATATGGTGTTGGACTATTATTTTTGTTTGTTACTATTTATTCATTAACTGAATTTGATTATTCAAATAAAACAGAATAGTAAAAAGAAATCACATTCTCAGAAATTAGGCCATCCCTGGTGGGATTCGAACCCACGACCTTTGGATTAGAAGTCCACTGTGCTACAGGGACACAATGAGCGATTTTCCTTTTTATATATAATGTTGGACTATTATTTTTGTTTGTTTCTTTTTATTCATTAATTAAATTTAATTAATGAATTAATATTTGAAAAAACTATTTTACTTCAAGTGTCATCCACTACAAGTTTAAAAAAAATGTATTTGAACTTGAATGAATGAATAAAAAGTATTTTATTAATGTTTGAAAATGTGAGCAAGATATATATATATATTAAGGTGACCAACCATCCTCCTTTAGGGAGGACAGTCCTCCTTTTATAGGTTCTGTCCTTCCTCGAAAAGTGTCCTCCTTTTCAATATTTTAAAATTTTTGTTAATCTCTGTATTCAGATATGAATCAAACATGTTTCCTAAATGTCGAAAAATGGTCTGAAACTAATATCACAGGAAATAACAGTTTTCAATGATATCTTTTGACTTTGTCACATGTAAATAGGGCAGATATAGAACATTACGTTGAGTTTTTATCGCAAGAAATGCCTGATACTAAAATCAATGGCAATGGTCTGTTTGAAATAGAAAGAAGACTAAATGTATATTTAAATTCTAATAAATTAGAACAATTGGAAAATCAACATGCTGGGAAATTGGTAAAAGATGGGTGAAATGACTTAAACCATTTCAAAAATGAACACATTCCATATGAAAATGTAATTATTCTTGTTGAATTTACGTTGTTCTGCCCTGGAACTAATGCAGCAGTTAAAAGAGTTTTTTTTCTGTTGGTAATGATTTTTGTTTAGTGACTAGTGAGAAATCAAAGTTGAATGTTAATATTTTAGCTACAGTGCTTACCGTAAAATTCAGTATGAAGGATATTTTTTGCCCGAACTTTCCGATATATTAAAAAAATGATATGTTGACAAAAAAAAAAATTATTCATCGGAAAAATACTCGCTTAAGATAATAATTTAAAAGAATGTAAGCATAATTAGCGTATTTTTGTTTGAATTAATATAAAACGTTTCATACATTTATAAGTAGAAATTTTTTCTTAAATTTTTCGTCCTCCTTTTCATTGTAGAAAAAAAAATGGAGAGTGTGAACTAATAGTTGGAAATGAAAAAAATTGTTCCATTTTCTTGTTTAGTAACAACATGAAAATTATGGTTTTATTCAACTAATTAATAATTTACAAAACTCAATGCCGATTAGAGGAGAGACGCTTACGAACATAGCAGCCCATGTTAAATTACAAGTTTGACGGTCTCGTAGTTTTGAGCCCCGGTCAAGTAACGAGGACGGCACTAAACTGGTATCCCATTTTCATAGCATCCATACTATGCCAACGGGAGGGCTTCGAACTTTGATAAGGGCTGTGGTAGCCCAGTGGTCAAGGTATCGGATCATGGCAGGCATGTCATGAGTTTGAGCCCAGTACCACTAAAGACCCGCAGTAGAGGGCAGCGATGCACGCTAAATCTGTCGAGAGCTGAAACTTCCTGCCGTTGGTGTGGTGTGGTAGTTAAGAGAGGGGGGTGCCAGTTCAGGTGTCATCCACGTCACTTGACCATGGTTCAAAATTACGTGGTCCGTCGCTAAAAGCCCTCGTGTAGCTGAACACTGCGACGCACAGTGGGCAGATTTCCCAATCTAGTACTCGGAAAGTCCAAAAATGAAATTGCGCGAAATAAAAAAAACAACACTTTTTATGGTCCTCATAGGTTCCCTGGCCTTGTGGTAAGCAGTTTTCGTCAGTACGGAATGGAAATATTCTACAATCAGTGGTTTAGATCGGGTTTCTTTTTGCTGCAAGAAACACTTGCGAGCGTCATTTTCTAGTAAGAAGTTCAATCGTTTCGTCTGAAAAAGATTTTGCAGATTTAAGCGTTTTTTTTAAAAATACATGCCATGGGTAAGTAATTTCTTGATTTCACTTTCAAATTAGGTTCACGTTTGATTAAAAATTGTAAAAACATAACATTTAGCACAGCATGTAACTCCTACTAACATATGTCTCGGTTTTTTGTGTTTATTGGAGTAGAACTTTTGGCATTGACACGGATTGATCACAGAAACACTTAAGTCACGTAGAGTAGATATAGACCTTTAATTTAATACCAAATTTAGCTGCTACTTACTCCCAAAGTTACGATTTTTTCAGCGTTGGCCGATGGTATTACTCGGCGTACCTTATTCAATGTATGAAAGGAAGAGCAAGATACTAGCGCAAAACTTATGTTGTTTTGAGATAAGTTAGGACAACAACGGACTTTGATAAATATGAGGACCAACAGCAATTAAAATTTAGAAAAATTGTTAAAAATTTCTGTTTGTTTGTAGGGGAAAAATGGATGAGGTGCCATAGAAACGAAAAGTTTTTCTCCAAGAGTCGAATGATGCGTGGTTGTCGGGAGAGTAAGATTTATATTATATTTTATTATTTTTAAAGAAAATATATAGTTAATGTTTTAGTGTAGTATTTTATATTTATTTAAGCTTATAATAATTATTTTTTCAGAATTATAAACTTTAAAATGGTTTTTCTCAGTCTGTGCTTTTCGCATTCTTCTACAATTATTTACCAATCACTTCCATTTTTTTCCCTGTGTCTTCTATGTAATGCATGTAACAAAATTAGGGATCCATTTTACTGTAAACTGAATACTTCCTTTTTTAAAAAAATTGAATGTGGGAAATATTAGGCTTTTGGTTGAATTTTAGCATATATATATATATATCAACATTTTATTATTTTTTTCCCTCCAAAACTAATTAAGGTATTGTAAAATCGATCCCTAAAGGTGTTTAAAATATCCTCGCGGAAATATTACAAAAATTTCATGTCAAAAAATTAATTAACACAAAAAGAGTAGAATTTTAAAAATTTCGAAATTTCTTAAAAGAAATTAAATTTGTAAAATTGTGCGAATAATATGTGAAAATTTTTATCTCGTATCATTTTCTTGAATAAACATTGTATGAAATGCTAAAATGTAATTTTTAAATACATAAATAAAAAAAAAATTCTCAAAGGGTGTCGAGTCCTTTTAATCACTACCTATTATCCTTTATTGTTTTTGTACAATGATATGTTTGATTGCATTTGTTTAATCTTTAACAATAATTAAATTTAATTTTTTTAATTTGTCACTCTATTTCTTGTATATATTCTCCCATGTGTAAATTACTGCTTCCGTTAATATCCTTAGATCCTAGTTCAAAAACTAGTTCCACTTAGCAATAATTTATTCTTGACCAAATTCAAACTTGACATAAATTAGTTAAGACCCTATTAACCTTATTTGTTAGTAAAAAACAGAAAAGAATACCCAATTTACATTAATTACTATGATTTTAGATCATTATGAAGACTTTAAAGCCATAAAATAATTTCCGAGTGCTAGATTGGGAAAACTGCCCAATGTGCGACGTTAATATTCACTCACTCACTCGAACTTTGATAGATTTCAAGTGCATCAGTCCTTCTCCACGGAAAGTCTTCGAAGGCATCAGGACTCGAGCACACGACTCGCCGTCCACGAGATCGTCACAATGACCACTAGACTAATTGCCACTTTTATTTGTTTCATTAACGTCTGTATAAATAGATTTAATCTTTTGTATCTATGCAAGCTTTTCTTTAAATGAAGTAATTTTAATATAATTAAAAGTGATACAATTATTCAAAAAACAATTTTATAATGAGTTTTAGCATCCAGGAGCTTGAAATATATAGTATATAGGGGGAAAAATGATTTCATAAAATGTCTATACTATAATCACAAAAAGAAAAGAAATTTAAATATCAAGTGAATGCTGACGATGAATTATTTAAAAATATTTAGGGACAAAATTTGAAACGATGAAGTAATTATTTAATTATACGAAGAATATACGAAGTATTATTTATTATAAACATTCAGCAAAAAAAAACCGAGGTTTTTTTTTGTCTTAGAGAACAAGTCTTAAAAAATTCTCTTACGGTTCAAAAATAATAAAAAAGAAAAGATTTAACAATCTGCGAAAATGACTCACACAAGATAATACTTCTCTCCTCTTCCCACCCCCAAATTATCAGAATTGACCTGATCTCAAGATATGGTGTAATTGTAAAAGCGTATGAGAATAAAAGGCAATTATGTAGATTCCAATATACATGTGTTTTTTAGCAAATTAAAAAAAAAATCAAAGGTTTGCAAAATCCGAGAACTGGTAATTGCTTATTCTAATTTTTAATTTACTTGTTCCTCGAATTTTCTGACGAAATACCTTTCAGAAAAGTATGGCAACCCTGGTTCTGCACGTGCCGACAAGAAAATCGATAAACGAATTCCCAGAACTTGTTGATCCCTGGGTATCTGGGCCTGCATAGTTAAAATCGACATTTTGTTTCTGCGCAAGGCATCTGAGCAGAAAGACTCTGCAAATGGCAAATGACAAAAGGTAGAGAAGTTAAGAAATCTTCATTCTCGGCTGGAGATCTTTAGTACATTTAGAGCAAATATAAACTTCGAGACATTTATTGCGCCTTTAAATCATTCTATTAGTTGAACATTTTGGGGGAAAGGGGGGGAAGAAATCTAATTTCAAGGTTTTTTTAAAACTTTATCTAAAATCATTAAGTTGTTTATCAGCAAAAATAAATAAATAAATAAATAAAAAAAAAGAAAAAGAAAAGAAAAAAAAAATAAAAAAAAAAAAACAGCTGCCATAAAACTGAAATATAAAAAAGTGTCTTGTGAACATATTAGCTAATATATATATCAGAACGTTGTGTTTAAGTGAAGTAAGTGGATACAAAAACAAAGTATAAAAATAAATTAAACTCAGAATATGTAATGCAATTGCGTTTAATCTCAATAGACCAAGACTTCGACATTTCGTATGAAAAAAAGCAAGTATATATCTCAGTTACTAAATATAATGCATGGATAGGTGACACCTGAATCACAAATTAATATTATTAATGAGTAAGTTATATTAAAGAACTCACAAATTCTAGAATTTTTTAATATAAATGCAATACTTTTTTTTTCAAATTGCTTTTACATAAAGTGTCTATAACATGTTGATCTATTTTGAATATTATATATTTTGAGATGTATTCTTCGATGGAATGGGGTTCCAAGAAAACATTTTCTAGTTCTATGGGTTCCGTGAGTTGAAAAAGTTTGAAGACCACTGACCTATTGTAACGGATCCTCAAACTCATTTCCTTTAATCAACCTTTCGGAATAATTTAGTACGATGTTTGGCATGAGAAATCAACTTGTGAAAGAATCGTGATGAAGACATAGGAGCAGTAGCGCACACAGGAATTTTTCAGGGGTCCAGGGGTTGAAAGTTCACCATTCTTGTATCAAGCTATCTTTGATTTTGTCGATTTTCAGTAACAAAACACATTAAAAAACTAATTATTGAATAATAATTAGCATTAATTAATAAAATTAATCATTAATAACAAATATTTAATCAAATTTTACGTATTATATACTTAGAATTATAACCAATCGGAAAAAAATCAAGAGCTTTGGGGGTCGACCCCAGGACCCCCTTGTGTGCGCCACTGCATAGGAGTATTACTATTTACCGTAAAATCCAGCTTATAATGCGCGCTTTTAACACAAAAAATAAGATCGAAATTTACGGGTGCGCGTTATACGCCAGATATAAAAATGATAGCTTAAAAAATAACGAAAGAAATGAGAGTAAAAAAAAAAAAAAAAATTAGACTTCCACATATATCAAAATACTGTTCAGTTTAAAGAAATGGCATCCCTATGAACTTCAAGCTTCACTTCTAGAAGTATATCAGTATTTCAAAAGTCTGATATAACTTAACTCAGTGGCTTAACAGCCCATGAGGGCCAAGGCCTACTGTGCCCATCTCAATATACGTAACATTGGGCCCTGAGGTGCATGAGCAGATGTTTCAGTAAGAGTGGTCAGTCTGGCGCGAAACCTTCAGTGTTAAGTTCCCAAGCAAGCTTGGTACTCATTTATCGACCCACTGAAAGGATAAAAGGCTGAGTTGACCTTGCCCAGCCCGAGTTTATAAGCTCATCTACCTGTATTAAAGTAAAAAGTAAAACATTAATGAAATATAAATACAATTATAAGTGCAGAACCTTTTGAATATTTTATTTTTATTTACCGTAAAATCCGGCGTATAACGCGCACCTATACTTTCAAGCTGTATTTTTTAATTTTTAGGTATATTCGCCGTATAACGCGCACCCCCTTTTTTACGAAAAAACTTAAAATGTACGTGTGCAATTTTCCGTATGTTTTGAAGTCATTATTTATTGGATGAATCATTCCAGACTCTCTTTTGAAAAAATAGTATACTTTTAGAATTATACAATCCTCTTAAGCGCAAGAAGGGAGGGGGGAGAGACCAAATCGGTGCCATGGTTGGATTTTTCCCACGCTTTCTATAAACATTGATTCCTTTTCCCCTTTCGTGTGATATACGAGACGGACGATTAATTTTGAAATAAATTAGAACAAGCCTGAGACTTATTACGCTCGCTGTCTGTAGTATATTCAATACTATGAATAATATTGAATACGCTTCAAGCAGCGAGCAGTAAAAATGGGTCCTGGTAAAGGAAGCAAACACAGTGCCGATTTCAAGATCAAAGTGATTCAATTTGCAAAAGAAAAGGGAAATCATGCTGCAGCAAGGATGTTTGATATTAGTTAAAGCTCCATAAGGGAGTGGAAAAAAAATGAAATGACAATAATTAACATGCCAAAGAAGAAATGTGCTTTACGTAAAGGAGTAACGAAATGGCCTATTCTAGAAGAAAGTGTTACGAACTGGGTTTTCAGAAAATCGCCAGAATGGATTGATTGTAACAAGAAACAGTGTACGCTTATTCGCCTTAAAATGGTCAAAAAAGAATGCAAATGAAAGTACAAATTTTAAAGCAACTTTCAGTTGGTGCAGTCGATTTATGGCACGCAATAATTTAGCTCTGCGAGAAAAAAAAAGTTTTACAAATGCTTCCTAAAGACGTGGACAACAAATAGATAAGTTTCCAAAAGTATCTCATTGAATTACGAAAGCAAAAGAAATATTAACTGTCACATATTGGAAACATGGATGAAACTCCAGTAACATTTGACATGATAGAAAATAAAACTATAGATATGAAAGGAACAAAAACTATTCACATAAAAACAACAGGACACGAAAAATCTCATTTTACAGTAGTGCTCTCCTGCTTAGTGGACGGCAATAAATTAAAACCCATGGTTTTTTTTAAAGAAAAACAGTGCCAAAATCCCAATTTTCGAAAGGTGTTTTTTATTCATGTACACGAAAAAGGGTGGATGGATGAAAATGGTGTGAAATTGTGGATAAAAAATATTTGGCAAAGGCGTCCAGGGGCCTTACGGAATCCACAAAGTCTATTAGTTTGGGATATGTTCAGATCCCATCTAACAGATAATATGAAAAAATTGCTTACTGATTGCAATACAGATATAGCAGTTATTCCTGGCGGATTAACGCCATTAGTTCAACCATTAGATGTGTGCATCAATAAACCTTTCAAACAAAATTTAAAACGACAGTGGAATACATGGATGCTAGAAGGACGAAAATCATTTACGAAAGGAGGACAAATGCGTCATGCCAGTCTGGAAATAGTGTGCGAGTGTATAATAAAAGCATGGAATGAAATTAAACCTGACTTAATTCAAAAGTCATTTAAAAAATGTAGTATATCTAATAGTCTAGATGGAACAGAAGATGTTTATTTGTTTATGGAGGAGAGTAACAGTGATGGTGAAAATGATGCAGATTTCGATGATGTGCCTGAAGATATAACGGAAGACGAATATGCCGACCTTTTCATGTTATCCAACAATGAAAGTTCATAAGGTATGTTATTTCTTTAAAATAAACAGTATTTCGATGTATATATATAAGTCTAAATTTTTTTAATACTCATTTTTTTAAAGCTCTCATTTTTATACCTGGCGTATAACGCGCACCCCTAAATTTCGATCTTATTTTTGGAGTTAAAAGTGCGCGTTATACGCCGGATTTTACGGTATTTATTTTGGCCAGCTAATAAGTCATATTAGTGACAGAATACTTTAATTAAATAATAAACAAACAAAAATACTACCTTTGAAATAAAAATAGATATTTTATACATAGAAATGTAAAATAACTGTATTTACTCAGAAAATAGTATATTTAAAATATGTTGAATTGATTTAAAAAAGAAAAGTTGACTGTAAAAACAGATTAAACTAAACTACAAACTAAAAAACAAACAAACAGATTATTTCCTACGAATTTATAGCCAATTTCTAAATGCGGGGTAAAAAAATGTTTTTTAAATTATTTTTAAAAAGTATTTAAACCTGTTGTATGAATAAATATATCTAAAATTCTTAGAGAGAAACGAATAAAATAAAAGAATGATCCGATACCCAAACCGACAGCAATAGACAATTGTGATACTTAATTTATATATAAATGAATGTATCAGACTAAATATTTGGAAAAATTCAACACGGCTTCATCATTTCAGTCTTAAACATGATGCATACAGGAGATGTTATGAAGAACCATTGGATAGATACATTCTGCTAATATAGAGAAAATAGTAGACATGGTGACACGGTAAGGGGCTAAGTCAGAGTTTCTCAATTTGGGGGCGGCGCCCCCTAGGGGGCATAATAACTGTACGAGGGGAGTGCGAGCTTATTGAAAAGTCGAAAACAAAAGATTCTTCAAATTTTTTTAATTTTATTGAAAGTAAACAAACCAAATACATTTTGACATAACAAAAAATAAAATACACATTTGCACTGATATAATACACTTGTAAATGTATCAAGACTGCATATACGTTTTTTATAATTAATTTAACAATACTAATTTAAGAACAAGTTTAATAATTACAAGTGACCGGATGAGCTTGTCACATATTCACGTGATGAAAATTATGATTGAATATCGGGTCGCAAATATTAAAAGAGTTTCAGAAGCACTGAACCAAAGAATTAAATATAAATTTCTAGCTTTTTTTTGTATTAAAAGGCTTTGTTTCACATAGGGGCATAGCTTATGGGAAACTTTTTTGAAAATCAAAAATCATCATTTATTATTTATTAATGTCTAATAATGAGATCTGTTAGAATATGCCTTTTTGGCAGTAAGATGGGATGTTTGTGGCCATATGCGAGATTTGCATGTTGCAAACGAAAGCCCACTCAGAGAATATTTGAATTATCTAAAAATGGATTTAGAAATAAAATTTTGCTTCTGCAAGATAGTGGTTGATTTCTTTTTAAAGCATTGATCACATTATTAAACTCAACAGTTTGCACTAATTTAATTAATACATACATAGCATTAGTTAGTTTACTAGTTTTTAAAAACCCGATTGTTTTATCTTTTGAATTTCTACAATTATAAACAAATCTTAAACAATATGCTATTACATGTATAAGTTTAGAAAGATAAGAGAATTTATGAAGTAAATCATTAGAGCATCAGGCAAGTGATTTGATACAATAGTTGATTGTAATGTACAATACCTTTCTTCTGGCACAGCATCATTCAATGAAGGAACAGAAGAGTCTGTCTGAAAAGGAAATGCTTCATGTAAAAACTTGGGACCATTCAACCATATTGACGTGAGTGAAGTTGAAGATGATACGCCACAGGCTGCAAGATCTGCGGGATTTGCACTTCCACTGATATGATGCCATTGGATAGCAGAAGACAACGTCTGGATTTTCGTCACTCTGCTGGCTACGAAGGTCTTCCATCAGCTGCATGGGATCCTATCCAAGCAAGTACGATAGTGGAATCCGTATAAAATCGGGTTTGTGATATAGGGTAATTCAGAGTTTTACAAGTAAAGTCCATCAGTTTAACTAACAGAAGAGCTCCACACAATTCTAGTCGAGGAAGTGAAACAGGTTTCAGTGGGGCAACCCTTGTCTTGGCTATTATTAGTTGAACGTTTATTTGTCCTGTATCTGATACAAAGCGACAGTAAACTGCAGCTGCATAAGCCTTTTCAGACGCATCGCTGAAGCCAAATAGATGAAACTGGTTGTTTGAATCGACTAACAAGAATCGTGGAATTTTGATGTCTTTGACTAATTGCATATCCTTAGCAAGTTGTTCCCATTCAAGTGTAATGTCTGGAGGAATCTTTTTGTCCCACTGCAACTGTTGTTTCCACAGTCTTTGCATGATTGTTTTATACTGAATTGTGATGGGTGACAACCATCCAAGCGGATCGAAATTCTTAGCAATTGTAGAAAGTAATGTTCTTTTGGTTAAGGTACCTTCAAAAGATAAAGGAGTGATTTTGAAGTAAAATACATCTGAAGCTGGATGCCATAGGACAGTGCTCCGCAACCTTTTATCGCTGCGGACCGGCCAACGTTTGTTAATTTTACCGCGGCCCGCTGAGGTGAAAACGTTGATAGTTTATATTTTAGACTTTTTTGATTTAATAATTTTAATTCAATTGTATTTAATCGTGGCATTAGAATAAAATATAGCTACACCAAAAAATGAATATAAAGGGATTTAACAAGGAATATAAAGTGATTTTAATAAAAAAGCAGCTCAAATCAAAGAAAACATACCACAGTAAACAATTTAATGTTTCTTGTGCGGCCCGGTACCGGTCCGCGGACCGGGGGTTGCGGAACACTGCCATAGGATACCTAAGGTTTTTACTGTATCATCATTGTCTATATTCAAAGAAGAATTAGATAAACGCATATCTGAATCGACTGAATTTAAGAGTTCATTGCAATTAGAAGCCCATTTTTTCAATACAAGTCCGGCACTGGTCAACATTTGAATCAATTGGTTTTGTAGTTCCAGGGCTTCAGAGAGTGAATTGGCTCCGAACATCAAATCATCAACGTAAAAGTCCTTGAGAGCTGCTTTAGAAGCAAGAGGAAAATTATTTGATTCCTTTAATGCCAACTGCTATTAGCATTTCATTGCAAGGTACGGCGCTGATGCAGTGCCATAAGCTATTCTTGTCAACCTAAAGTCTTGAATAGGCTCATAGGGTGAATTACACCAAACGATTATATATATGTGAAAACCCGAATCTTGTAGTGTTATTTGTCTATATATTTTTTCTATGTCTGCCGTTATAGCTATTTTTTTCATCCTAAACAGAAGGAGTAATGTTGTTAAGTCAGTCTGTATATATAGCTGTGGACCAACCATTAGTTTATTGTTGAGAGAAACCCCACTTGAGGACTTTGCAGATCCGTCAAATAAATAGCGAAATTTATCTCCATTTTTATTGGGTACTGGGTGACGCGGGAGATAAAAACTGGAACTAGCTGGAATGTCAATCTCGTTTTCAGAGATTAACTCCATGTGACCCAGTTTCAAGTAGTCATTCATGAATTTGAGATACTGATCGGAAAGAGATTGATTTTTACTGAATCGACATTCAATTTGATGTAGACGATGCACGGCAATGTCTATAGATGAACCAAGTTCATCACTAGAGTCTCGGAATGCAAAATTGACTGCGAATCTGCCTGTTGAGTCACGAGTATAAGTTCTTTTGAAATGATTCTCGCAAGCAATTTCTTCATTCGTGAAAGGATTTTGTTTCAGAGAGATCCTCTCTAATTGCCTAAATTTATCGAGTTGAAACTCTACTGCGTTGTAACTTGCATGATTTGAAATAATTCTTTGGCAAGAAAGTTTTGTTTTTCCAAGAGCAGCCCAACCGAAAATGGATTCCATTACAGTTAAAGATTGTAATTATCGTTTGTTATTTTAATTGAATGTAATAAAGTGGCTGCTTCACACATCTTTTACAGAAAGTTTAAGCAACTGCAGTTTTTGACTATTGCTTAAAGTATTATATTATTCCCTACACTCACTCGAAATAAATCGCGAAACGAGATCCAGTCAGAAACAGTAGAACGTCGTTTATTATCCGAAGCGTCAAATATCCGGACCTGCTGCATCTCAAGAGAATCAGAGACCTTGCAGCGAAAAAACGAAGGTGTACATTGGTACAGTGAAAAATAAGTGATTATTTTCCTCAATAAAGGTAAAATTGCGACATTTTGCACCTATTTTGCTTTTTCTTCAAATACGTTTCCCTCATGTGATGATTTTCAATACTCGTATAGTGTCCGGTTTCATATACTGCATGGATCGCATTCGGTTATCCGAACGTTGTCCGGTTCCAATTGATTCGGAAACGACGTTCTACAGTAGTTTGAAGTGAACACTGGCAATTCTATGCGAGGAAGTTTTAAATTGTTTATATTAGTGTTAACAATATTTTGGCATGCATTAGTATTATTATAACTAACAAGTTTTTTCATTTCCTCTTTTAAAATAATTTTTAGCGTACCTAATTTAGAAAATAAATCATGCATTTCCATTTCATAATCGTTAAAATCTTCATCTACCCAAGTACTTAGAATATTATCGTTTAAATTATTTACTTCTATATTTATTGAATTAACCTCTTTTTCATAAATTTCAATAATGGATGCAGAATTTTCTTGATTTTGTAAATCATCAATTTTTGAAGCTAAAGGAGTTAGCTTATATTTTAAGATTCTCTTTTGTTTAAGAATGCCGTCCGCGTGTTGGATTTGTTTGTGACCTTTCCAATATCGAAGTTCAATGCTTGCGATCAAGGCCGGATCTACGTATGGGGTAAATGGGCTGCAGCTCAGGGCCCCAGGGTTCTAGGGGCCCCCGTACCCCGTTGAAGAAAACAAACAGAAAAAAATGCTTACAATCAAAACAGTAATAAAATAAACCAGTAAAAAATACAAATTAGAAATAAAATATCCGAAATACCATATCAAATTTATTTTTATTTTTGAGAGCAAGAGCATTTTACTTTTTTTTGTAGAACCGAATACGCGAAAATCAATAATTAATAGACAGAGGCTCTATCATAGATCGGCGCTGAAGAGAATCGAGCATTTATACAAACGTAGTGGCACTATTTCTGTTGCCATTTATTTTTGTGCAATAATAATTCTAAGTTGCAATACTGATTTGGTGCTGTGTCCTGTGTGCATAATACCTGAAATTAAAAGATAATTAGGAACCTGTTTATTCAAGTTTCAAGTAAAAAGTAAGTACCAATACACATTTCTTAATTATTTCAGTAGGAAGATATTGAAGCTATGATTAAGTATTTTCAAAGATTGAAAACATCAATATTTCCCATAAATATGTATGTGTTGTTTTAAAATTTCTGACGCGTAACTTAATTACTTCTATAGGATGGGGGGGGAATAACAATAATTTTATGTGAATTATAGAGATTTCCCGCGAACAGTATGGATAAAAGTAAAGTGGTCTTGATTTTCGTAATAAATTGTTTTTTTATAAGTACAGGTAGCAACAGCAAATAATGGATACAAACGGAAAACAATATTTATTTAAAGTGGGGCAAATAATTCTAACTTTATTTTCATAAAAACCCGTTTAAACTGATAGGCCAATAAATAATATTAATTAGCATTTTAGGTTTTAGCGAGTATAAACAATGATTTTTTTTTATTTTTTAAATAAACTAGGTACTTATTTTAATTATCTCAGAAATATAATTTGTTGTTTTGTAAAAATTTGTTAGAATATTTTTAGTTTATTAAGCACAGTCGGTTGTGTTATCGTAATTTTATGACCTGAACTTTTATATTTATTGTCAGGAAAATCAATTACTTAATTAACAATATAAATATGTCTGGCAGAAAATATTAAATCGTTGCGGAAAAGCGAAAATTACAATTAAATCGAGAAAAAGAAAAAATTAAATGTGTATCAAAATTCCAACTCTCTTTTTTACAATGGAACAGAGTAACAAGAATATTACAAACGCAGATGCATTAACAAGCAAAAGGGAAAGGAACTTAGCCAAAGAAAACGGAGAAACACTGCAAGCAAATATTAAAGATGAAAATATGCAAAATCTCGATGACCAGCAGCCTTCTGAAAAAGATATTGTTCAGCCAGAGGACATCATCCCCGACCAAAGAGTGTTTAGAAAATGTTAGATTTTGAGTTTGAGAAATACGTTGTGACGTGAGTTCGCGGCCTAAATCACTAAGTAATAATTTTTTTGATTGTATCCTCTCACATGAAATAAGTTATTTTCAAAATAAAGATCCAAACAATATATATTCTGTTTCGGTAAGAGAATACAAAAAACAAAAGAGATAATTTTCGAATAATCATTTCATTAAAAAACTTAAAAATGGCCAAGTACTAAAAAGATCTTAGCTATGGTATTCAACTAGTATTGGTAGTGTTTTTTGTTTTTGGCCTGCAAACTTTTTTCTAAAACAAATTTTCAATACACAACCGGCTTTTCTGTTTGGAAACACGTAACAAAGTTGTTTAGAAAATCATGAAAATTCTATTGAACATAAAAATACAATGTGTTAGTTTGGTTGACACGAAAAAAAAAGTCTGTTTTAGATAAATAGTTACAGGAGCAACTAAGGAAAGATACAGAATACTACCACAATGTCCTCAAACGTGTTATTGAAATAGTAAAGTATTTGGTTATAAGATAGGTACCGAGGAAGTTTTTGGTTCTCCTCATAATGGTAATTTTATGGGTGTCCTGGAACTGCTAGCAGAGTGCGACCCATTCATTCGTGAACATATTGAACAGCGAGAATTACGACCAAAATCGTTAATATCGTACTTATTAAAAGCTATATTTGAGCAAATAATTGAGATCATGGGCAAGCACACAAATCCTTAAAACAATTACAACTCAAATAAATAACGATGGCACAAAGTACTATTCAATTGTGATGGATTTAACACCAGATTATCTCACAATGACCAACTCGCTATTATTCAAAGATATTGTTTTCGGGGAAAAGTGTATGAAAGATTAGTGGTCACACTGCTTTATACTTGTTTAATTCTCGACAAGAATTTTTAGAAACAAATGGATAGCTATTGGATAACTGTAGGGAACAGTCATTTGACAACGTTGCCAATATGTCCGGTCAATATAATAGTGTGCAAGGTCTTCTAAAAGAAAAAATAAATTCGCTAATTATGTGCCGTGTGCTGCACATTCTCTTAATCTGGTTGGTGCAGAATCAGTTAAGGTTGCTGCTGAAATCGTGAACTTCTTTGGTTTAGTGCAACAAATATGTTTTATTTTCTGCTTCGACCATAGGTGGGAGCTTCTAAATCATGAAATTTACCTTTAAAAGTTTAAGTCAGACCAGATGGTTTTGTCCTACGATGCTGTTGAAGCTTTAAAAGATAAGTATGGTAATATTATGAATATTCTTAAGACATTTAGTGACAATAAAAATGAGAAAATTGATTTTCGAAAAGAGGCAGTAAATTTATTAAATAAATTAAGAAAACTCGAAACTGCTATTTTAATTATATTTTGAGAAGAAATTTTACAAACATTGTAAGACAGGTGTCAGGTCAAAATCTTAAGAAGTATCAAGACGCAGCCAAAAAATTAAGTCCTAATGTAGAAAACAGAATATAGTGATGCGAACAAGAGACGGATTATTTCAAAATTTGCAGATAAATCTACAAAAAAGCTGTGTTTGGGACAGAAAAATTTAAAAGATACACGCTTATTGTTTTGCGTTAGATATGCTAATTCCCTTGATTTAAATAGAAGTATATGCAAAATATAGTAAGAAATTTAAATTTTTGATGGATTTGTAAGATCAAAGTGCAGAGAACGTCGACCTGGAGGGTGCACGCGCTATTGATGACTATTCAGATGACGTAGACCAACACATTTAGTAAATGAAGGTGTTCAATTCAAAGCTCTTATCTAAAACAAACTGAGTTAGAGTCCTATACTTGTAGTGATATGTTCAATTTAATTTTTGAAAAGAAACTTGACGTTTTTCCAAATTTGCATACCATTTTAAAGATTTTTCTAACGCTCACTATTACTAGCTGTGAAGCGGAGTGTGCGTTCTCTAAAATGTCCTATATAGAAAACAAATATAAGACAACAATGACAAATACTAGGCTTAATTATTATCACTTCTTTCTATTAATACTTATCTCACCAGACTTAAAATGGGGTGAGCAAATAAAAGAATTTGCAGCCAAAAAGTGTAGAAATTTTTTTTGTAAATTATGTTATTGTTTATAATGTATTTAAATTGTTTGAAATGAAAAAAATCCTTTAACTTTCGTATATTTTAAATTTTCCCGCACAAAAACATTTTTAGGAAAATGGCAAAAAATTTAATTTTAGGGGCCCCAGATATCGTTGGCCCAGGGCCCCCAAAGGTCACGGTCTGGCCCTGCTTGCAATGCTTATTGAGTAAATTATGTTTTGGTGCTTGATTATTTCGACAAATGTCGCAGACCACTACACTTCATCAATTAAATGTTTTGACTTAATGCTCCGGCTCAACGGACTACAATGAATGCGATGGAAAGTGATCGGTCTTAACAGTTTGAAGAATGCTTTATTTATTGTCTACTACTCAGTTACACAAAATAATATGGCGGCTCTCGCGCGCCCTCTTACGGTGAAAAATAAGAAGGCGTTACAACAAGCACCCTTGGTCATTATTTCCCTGTGAGTATTCTGTTTAACAATACAGTAGAAGGTCGTTTATCCGAACGTTTATTATCCGGAGCGTCAAATATCCAGAAGTTTTTTTTTTTTTTCAGCTACATGTACTGTATATGTGAATGCGTTTTCGAACAGTGCAATGCTCGAACAGTTGTTTCGCGTGAGGCCAAAAGTGACGGGAAAACCCTAGGTCAGGGATATTTGGGGAATTTCAGTTGTGTGATTTGGTACACATCTGCGCGGAATATTAATAAGTGAAAAATAAGTGATTATTTTTTCCACAATAAAGATAAAATTGCGACATTTTGTACCTATTTTGCTTTTTCTTCAAGCACGTTTCCCGCATGTGATGATTTTCAATATTTGTTAAGTGTCCAGTTTCATATACTGCATAGGTCGCATTCGGTTTTTCGAACGGTGTCTGGTCCCAATTGATTCGGATAAACGACATTCTAATGTATTTAAATTACCTGTTACCACATGTTTGTGATGATCGTTTATAAAATCAAAAAATAATCTTTACAATTACAAACAATATTATTATTACTTTGAAAATCATTAATATTATTGTAATTAAAAATTGAGCTACCTATTTTTTTTTATTATACCGGGTGTTTCTAAAAGAATATCGGAGTTTTAACGCTTTATAGTATTTATCACATATAAGTTACAAGCATAATTCATACATTGAATGAAAGAGTAACTGAAAAATTTTTTCCTACAAGTTTACAAATGTTCAATGTGAGCCCCATTAGTCACACGGCACAAATCTAGTCGAAAGGCGAGTTCATCCCAAACTATTTTCAGTGTGTCTGAGGAAATACTTGTAACATCTGCTTCCATCCTGTATCTTAAGTCTGAAAGGTCAGCTTGTAGCCGATGTGAACGTACACACAATCCTTTATGAACCCCCACAGATAAAAGTCACATGGTGTCAGATCGGGTGAATGTGGAGGCCATGCGATAGAAGCTTTATCGGGATGCTCTATATGGCCAATCCATTGGTTGGGTACAGTGATATTTAACCAATCGCGTACTGAGAGATGCCACAGAGGCGGTGCACCATTTTGCTGCCAAATGAAGTTATTTGATTCACTTTCTTCCAATTGAGGAAACAGCCATAGTTGTAGAGCACCAAGATCGGCAGAACCAGGTACAGTTGGTTACCAGTTACAGCCTTGGTCGTCCTATACTTTTGCCTTTACAAAGACACACAGTTGTTTCAAACTGATGATACTACCTAAGAATGTTATAATCATTTGGAGGTTTCGAACTTAATACGGAACGCTCGTTGCACAGTAATAGCAGATTCTGTCTTTGCAAACCAGAGAACACAAAACACTTTCTGTTTACTAGTCGTCATTTTTCTACTATCGTGTTGATCGGCAAGAAAGGGGGAAAATTAGCATATGTTTCATGCAAACGCATGCCAGCAAACAAAACTGTTTCAGTTGCTCTTTCATTCGATGTACGAGTCACATAATATGTTATACGTAATGAATACTATAAAGCATTAAAACTCCGATATTCTTTTAGAAACACCGTTATTTAAAAGCCTTCTTAATGCAAACGTTATTTATAGGTAGGCAATGTACATACTTATTAAATATTTTTGAAAAATTAATGTTATTATATCACTTACCCATGGGAGAATAGTATGGTACAATATTCAGAACTATTTACTAAATCTATATTTACAATACTGAATTTATGAATGAGAAAATTAGTAATATCCATAATAATATGTAAGGCATGGCAGTCTTGACAGTCATTCATTTTGAGGATATCTTTAGTATACCTAATTTCTTTTTTGTTCAAACCAAACAAGAAATATTTAATTTTTTTAATCTTAAATGACTTTTCAAAGTTGCTACATAAATTTTTAATTTTAGAAACTATCTCTACTGGTAGTTTACAAGATATTTCCTGTTTTTATTCATTTAACTTTAAATGCATTATCACTATTTATAAAAATAATCCCTGTTATCATAATGTTGAATGCATTTTTCCATGACATTTTTTCCAAAGTGTATGGTATTCAAATCATATGGATATATAGTATTATATAATATTTAATGAAGTGGTTTTCCTACTGCAATCTATTTTTAACATGTGGGACTGTTCTGAGAATGGAAATATTAACATTTTAAAAGCCATGTAGATGAAAGTGCCCAAGCTCAATTTTATCAATATTGTTATTATGTTTGTAATTTTTGTTATTTGATCTATGTAGGTTTATATGAATATTGATATTATTACATGTTTGGCCAGTATATTTAAAATTGCATATTTTACAGTTCAACCTATAAATGGAATTGAAGGGTTTACACGAGAAAAATTTGGATGTATTAATATATAAATATAAAAGAATACAATATAAAGAATTATACTTTTAAGTTTTTATTTAATACATAACATAAAAGGGAATTCAGAATAAGAAATGACACTAGTTAATTATGCATAAAATATGCTAATCGCAAAATTCCTGCAAACTATGAGATGATCACGAATTTCCTTCAGCGCTTGGTCCTGGTTGAACATCATGCATTTCAGCATCAGGTTCTTCCTCTTCTTCTTCATTACTTTCGCTTTCTTCTTCTTCTTCATCATTATCATCTTCTTCTTCCTCCTCCTCCTCCTCTTCTTCTTCTTCATCATATTGCTAAACAGCACATAGTTTTAAAAGAATGTTTACACAATTTTAATATATAAACATATAAAAATACTTATAAAAATGTTTAAAATAGTTTGTTTTAAAAGTAATGGAGAATATACTTCATGAAATACATCTAATTAATAAAATATGATAGTGTAACATGTAATTCTCAAAAATTGATATTCCATGAATATTCAAAATTACTATCTTCATATTTTATTGACTTCAGAATAATCCTCCATGAATGAAATTAGCATTTCAAAAACAATATTTTTTTTTACTTTCAATAGATATTTTATATGAAATTAAAAATAAAAAAAATTAATTCTAAAGTAATATTTTAGTGACATTAAAAAAAAAACATGCATTGCAAAATCATGTTATATAATAATAATAATAAATATAAGAAATGATTTTCATATGAAATATATATGTACACAAAACTATCTGAATAAGCAAAACCATTTATTCAGCTTCAGAAATTTTAAAAGTAAATTTAATTTCACGTATATTAAGACAAAGCCCACATAATCTGAAAAACTACAGCTAAAATTTAATATTATTTAAAATTTTTTGAATATTTATATTTTATTAACACTAATACATAAACTGAAATCAAATTAATAGTTAAATTACCTGGGAAATTTTGCTTTTATAACAAATCTGATTGAGAAATTTATCTTATAAACTAGTTCACTTTCAATTTTAAATAAAAATAAACATCCAAAATTTTATTTAATAACACAAATCTTTAACTTAAACTAGAAATGAAGTAATCTATTTAAAAGCAGTTAGATAAGTTCACTTCTTAATAATAAATTTGAGAATATTTATAAAATTTTCCAATGTATGGACGCCCTGTACTGAATTTCCCTTCACAAAATTTTAAATAAGCTTTTTAAATTGAGCTTAAGAGCAAGAATAGTTATAAAACAATTGAATTTGTGAGGAACAAATGCATACCTCCATTGAAGTTTTGCCTATAGGAATACTTTCCTTCTCTTTATCAGCAATTGCAGCTAACTAAATTTAAAGAAAAAAAAAGTATGATCAAGTAAAAATTTTGCATGTGAAATAGAAATGAAGAAACAAAAAAGCATTCCAATAGAATTGAGACAAATTAAATGGAAAGAAATTTTACAAAAAATTACATTAAATATTTCAATTATATTATTTAAATACAAGAGTCACATGTTGTGAAATTTTTTTTTTGTAAAATACTCAAAATTTAAAATTTTGAAAAACCTAACTAAAAACTTTTCTTTCTGAATATTTCTTTATGAGATTTTTGACGAAACCTGAAGATAGATAAGTATCGCGTAAAAACCGCATCTCGATCGTCGTTTTATATTTTGTAGTACTGAGTTTTTGATCATTGGACATATTTAAATTAAGAGTTTCATTTAGAAATTCAATTAGTGGTAGAATTTTATCATCTGCAAAGTTTTAATATTGAATCCCCCCTTAAAATCATCGGTACATTATCATATTTTTTCCCAAAATCTTTTTTCAGTATTTCAGAACCCTTCTTTTGTAAAAAATCATAAAATTTTTCAAAAAAAATTGTTTTATCTGTATCATAGATTTTCCAGGCGAAATAAAAACAACCTTTTTTAAAGCCATTCCCCGGAACCCAACCAGCAGCATTTTCCCCTTTATCGAAACATTAACCCCAAATCTTTTATGAATTTAGTATGTATGTCCTATTGAAATGAAGTGTGACGTATCTTGAGTATTTGATAAATAGCTACGCTGCTCTTCGGGTCTTTTATAACTTAAAAAAGTTGAAATTGGGAATATCAAGTGGTTCTTCGTTTTCATACGAATTTTCAAAAAGCGAACATTTGATTTTTTACGATAGCATCTTTTTAGGTCAGCTGTGCGCTCAACTTTGACAATTAAATGAAAATATCGATAATCCTTTTTTGTTGGAGATAAATTCTAGAAAGTTTTGGTGACCGTTTGTAGTGTATATTTTTGTCCTTTTTCTCAATTCAAATTTAAAGTCCTCTCGTTCTTGTTGCCCTTTATGATGTTTATCTGTTTCGAAGCTTTTAAAGGGGTGTTCCTTTTCTACCAACCCAAAACTTCCGGATGCTGCTAATATTTTCTTGGTAAAAAAAAATAAACCGTCCTCGTTACTCTTGTTAAAGATACGTATATAATTATCTAGGATTTTGGATCGTATTCGTAGACAATAGCATCAAAAATACCCCCCTGTGATTTGTGAATAGTCATTGCCAAAGCGAAATAATGGAAAATGTTTTCGTTTCGCTTTATGGTTTTATTGATATTGAGTGGTATGGATGATGTGTGTGTTTTTCTAGTGATTGGCGCATCACCCGTAAAGATTGGGCGGACACTGTTCCCGATTTTGTAGCTCGTTTTTTGTCCCCATAGTTTTGGGGAAATTTTTAAATTCTTATGATGGTTTTGATTTTCATCTCTTTCTACGTAACACAATTTTCCAACAGGGCCATTTGATAATCCGTCTGCTACATTTTGTTGTTTGTTATCATGTAAGGTCGGTTGAAACTAAGAGTAATTCGAAGGCAATCCACCCGTTTTATATATCAGCTCTTTTTTTGAAATTCTGTCTAACAAAATTTTCTTCTCAGATTTGACACCCCGAAAACATCAGATGTCAAAGATATTGTTTTTTTTTTCTTCACTGTTTAAAATAGAATGGGTTTGGTTCTTAACCGCGGGGTTTGTAGATATAAAATCTAATTCCTTCAGGACATACTGATTGAGCTTCTTCTTTTTTTTTTAAATCTTGATTCATTACGTATTTCTTCTTATTTATTTTTTTCATGTTTTTAAAATATTTCTATTCAATCAAAAAAAAGCATTATTGTATTATTTTAATATTGAAATATAAATGCAAAATTTTAATTTTCACATAATTTGACTTCTAAAAAAATTTCCCAAAAATTTTAAATTTTAAACCCTTCCTTAAAAAAAGTTATATCTTTCTTATTTTGCAAAACTGGTGGTAAGTTTTTTTAAAAAATTATTTTTAAAAAAACAGAAACTATTAAATATGCAGAAAATTTATTTTCATAATATATTTTCAATTCGCAACAAATTTACTCAGTAAGTTGGCAATTACGAGTTCAACCCCAAATAGTTTTTGTAGCGTGACGTAAACATAATTCTCAACCCACCCCACTCGGTAAGTTGGCCTTCGTATTACACTGCCATCTGCGAGGAGAAGCAACCTTTACAGCATAAAAAGTCATGAGCATGTCGGTTACGCGAACCCATAAGATTTTCCCCTACCAAAACCTTGTCAACCGGCTAAAGGTTTTTTCACAAAAAAAACTTGTGAAAAAACTTAGTTTGAAATTTATGCAGCTTCATCCAAAGAATTATCAGATATTGAAGATTCTTATTCCACTGATGATGCAAATTCTACCAGTAGCTGATGTAAGAAATACTATTAAAAAAAGGGGGATTTTGTTTAACAAAAATACAAGGCAAAAAAACTGAACATTTTTATGTGGCAGAAATAATAGATGCTAAAAAACACTATAGTGTTAAATTTCTGAAAAATATTGGATGTTCAAATAAGTCTCTTTATGATAAAAGAAGAAACTTATGAAATTGACAACAGAAATATTGTGTTCAAATTGCCCAAACCACAATCTGTTGGTGCTTCAGAACGACAATGTATGCAGCTCACTTTTGTAACTAGTTTTTTCAATTATAATGTTGAATGAAAATACGTGTAATTCATTAATAATTTGGCGCATTGCAAATTAAATAGTTGCATGATAAATCAAAAAATTAGCTAATATTGATTCTTTTATTAAATTCATGCGAGTATGTTTTTTTTCTATTGATTACAGAGCGAAATCTAAGTTCCAGGGAAAGGCCCTAGGTACAGCAGCTGACTAGGTAATAATCATTGTACCTAGGGTCATTTGTGAATTTTTTTAAAAACCTTTAATTTCACAGAATTTATTATTTTTCGTTCTTATATTAACTCCTATTGAATGGTAATTAGTATAATGATGAATGCATATTAGTTTCACATTTTTAAAGAGGACAGTGGCTCTGTTTTTATCCATTGAAAAAAGAGTATTTTGGTACCAGGTCTCCTATATTTTTCAAAAAAAAAAGAAAAAGTAGTCCCCAAAATTGTAAAGTATATTCGAGATTAATTCTTCTCAATTTGCTTCGTTTCTGGAAGATTTAGAATGTGAATGGAAAGATCAATCATATACGAAAGTTGGATAAGAAGATTCTTCAAGTTGTTGGATGAAAGAATAATTTTCTTAAAAACCAAAAGTTGCGAATGTGTGGAATTAATAGCTAGACAATGGATAATTTCTTAGATGATATTATAAGTCAATTTCCCAAGCTTCAAGTAAAAATAATTTGTTACACCCTATTTGAAAAAAAAAAAAAAAAATAATGCTTTCAAATTAAAATTTTTAAGTTAGCGAAAACAAATAGAAAATAAATTTTATTTTACTTTTAAACCTGTCCATCTATTGATTAAACCCCAAAACTAAAATTTACTAAACAAAATTAAATTGTAGAAACGGGGTTCAATCGAGGATTTTCTGATTTGATAACCTATAAAATTGTATTTCGTTTTTTACTTCACCCCCTATCTATCAATATTAAAATTGTAGACGAAAACTTATAAATAGAGTTAAGTGAAATTCAATAAAATTCTTTGTTGAAGCAAAAATGTATGGTATTTGAAATTTCAGCTTTTTATACATATTTATATCGCTTTCCTAAAATGTTATCGTTTATTACATGTTCAATAAATGTGTTCAGTAGAACTCTGATTTATGTGAGCAAACTATTTTCTTTAATGAAAAAAAAAACTAATGCTTGCAAATTAAAAGTTTTAAGTTAGAGAAAACAAATAGAAAAGAAATTTTATTTTACTTTTAAACCTGTCCATCTATTGATTAAATCACCTAAACTAAAATTTACGTAAAAGGCTTAAAAATTAAATTGATAGAAACTGAATTCAATCGAGGATTTTCTGATTTGATAACCTATAAACTGTAATTTCGTATTTTTACTTCACCACTATCTATCAATATTAAAATTGTAGGCGAAAACTTATAGAGTTAAGTGAAATTCAATAAAATTCTTTGTTGAAGCAAAAATGTATGGTATTTGAAATTTCAGCTTTTTATACATATTTATATCGCTTTCCTAAAATGTTATCGTTTATTACATGTTTAATAAATATGTTCAGTAGAACTGATTTATGTGAGCAAACTATTTTCTTTAATGAGAAAAAAAAACAACTAATGCTTACAAATTAAAAGTTTTAAGTTAGTGAAAACAAATAGAAAATAAATTTTATTTTACTTTTAAACCTGTCCATCTATTGATTAAATCATCTAAACTAAAATTTACGTAAAAGGCTTAACAAATTAAATTGATAGAAACTGAATTCAATCGAGGATTTTCTGATTTGATAACCTATAAATTGTAATTTCGTATTTTTACTTCACCACTATCTATCAATATTAAAATTGTAGACGAAAACTTACAAATAGAGTTAAGTGAAATTCAATAAAATTCTTTGTTGAAGCAAAAATGTATGGTATTTAAAATTTCAGCTTTTTATACAGATTTATATCGCTTTCCTAAAATGTTATCGTTTATTACATGTTCAATAAATATGTTCAGTAGAACTGAAACTATTTTCTTTAATGAGAAAAAAAAAAAAACCAGAAAGGTCAAGATTAACCACGATTAACATTTATCATCAATTATAAAAGTTTTATCAGCTTTAATACATTCAACTAAATTTTGATCACTTGTTTTGTGAAAAGCAATGCAAAATATTTTATAAAAAGTAATATTAAACAGTATTTCTTATTACAACTATTTTGTTTTTTTATAAAAATATGAAATATTTACAGCTTGATTGTAAAACTAACTTGGAATATGAAACGATAATGCGTATTATAAAATGCACATTGAACTTGAGTCTAATACATAATATTACCATTCTAAAAATCATCTTTTATTAATTTCGTTAACATCAAAAACATGTGGCCCCCAACTTAATATAAAATAGACCGTGTGGCCTGGAGTATCATCTGAGTTTGACATGCCTGAAGTACAGATTCTATTATAATTTAAACCCACAAAGTACATTAAAACCTATTCATTACAATAAGGTTTCAGTAACTTTGAATAATGCAATATTATTTAAAAAATATTAGAAACAGAGGGGAACCAAAGACAAATTTTAATACCACTTGTAAAAGAAAAGGTGTATGAAGATTAATGATATTGGTCTTCCATTTCTCTGATAACCTCATTTTTTTCCCGTTGATATTACTAGATGGTTATATATATATATAAGCTTAGTTTTAGAAACTTTGAGCAGTTCTTTTAGAATGGCTACATCCAGTTCCTTGGTAAATAAAGCTGTTTAGTATTAGGATAATAGCTTAACTAAGTATAAATAACATGAAAGGTTTTCCATGGGATTCAAATCTGGACATCCATTTGACTATAGTAAAAATTTTTCCTTTTTTTAAACCATTCCCAAGTGAATTCTGATCAAAGGCAAGAGGCATTATCCTGTTGAAATAACCAATTAGCACTATCTTCAGTTTTTAATTAAGATCCAAATGATATCAGATGATCACATAGCATAGTTTAATATTGTGCATACACCCCACAAAGTTGTAAATTACACAATTCATCATAATTCAAGATTCCCTAAGCCATTATTAATCTTCCCATTTATTTAGAGCAGCATTCTTTTCATTCTTCCCTATAGCTATTCACAGTTATCAGGATTACAAAGGTTAATTTTCCTTCATCAGAGAAAGTTGTTTCCACTTATTGTTCTATGGCAGAGGTGGCGAACCTTTATGGATTAGCGTGCTATATTTTTTCTAAAGAAGTGTTTAATGAGGTATAGATGTGCTGTCAAATTATTTTGACTTGTGATTATTCGGAAAATAATAAAACTAAATAGTAACAACACAAAACTCTTTATTGACTGCGAAAAAAATACCTTTTGCACTGTATAATTGTAAATGTTTTAATTTTATGTATAATTCAAATTAAAGTAACATTAGTATGACTTCTGTTGTTGCAGATTGGATGACAAATAACTTGTATTAGGATTGTGAGATGTTACTTTTAGAAGAATGCATGCTGAATTGAAATCATCTGCTAAGCGGCTCCTAAGCCATTAATTATTTTTGCTGTGGTTTACTTTTTTGACAAAAGGATTAGTGATTTGCTTCAAAATGCCATTTGATGGAGGATGTTCTGCATACCACTATTCCATAACATAAAACACACACCGATTTGTTTGTTATTTTGAAATAAAATGCAAACCATTTTGATTGCTGGCATGCCCCAAATATTGTGTCGCGTGCCATCAATAGCACGCGTGCTACTGTTTCACCATCCCTGATCTATGACAACATTTTTAGATCATTTCAGTCTTCCTTTTTAACGACATTTCAGTAATTTTGGTGTTTTCTTCGTTTTCATAAATTTTGCATTTGTATTTGATTTCGATTTTCTAAACAGCAGCATGGAAAAATTTCTTGCTGAAATATTTTGAAATTTTGAGCTGAAAGACATTTTTGGTAAAATCCTAGGAGAGCCCACACTCTTGTCGACAAACCGAAAAAAGCGTAAAGACAGAACAACATGGCTGGCTCTAAGCGAAACCGACAATGGCGGCAAGTGAATATAGCGGGATAAGGTGGATGCGTAATGAAAATATATGTAAACAATACAGAAATTAAACATTTAAGATAATATAAAAACAGCACATACTATCTTACTGCTGATCTTTTCCGAGTGGAGGGTACAGCGTAACAGATTTTAAAAAAGTCTTGAAGAGGTCTCATCGCTAAGCGAATGATCGTGTGAGCGCCGCCATTTTTATTCTGCGAGGTAATAGTCGAACATACCTTCGGCGTGGCTGGTACGATTTCGAAGAAAGCGTTTTATTGCCGACCATGTGTTACATCATGCCGATCATTACATTTAGGACATTCATAACTCGAAGCAATCAATCCTTCCTTCATACACCATTCAATCAATTCTTTCTTACCTTTCGCGTTCAACAAAGTAAAAAATTCTAAAGTATATTCCCTCACACACGCAGCCATACTTCCAGCCCTGAGCCCAACAACAAAACGAAATTCGATATGCCCCCCGACAAAATATGAAAAATTCCAGAAAGAGTTAGCGTTACCCTATCTAATGTATCAAAGTAGGGTTACCAAGATGGTGCAACTATCGCCAATCAAAATAATTTGCGCCAAGGGTGTGAGCTTTCCTAGGACCGAACCCATGTTACTTTGTTTGAATCACTTTTTCTATGACATTGTAAAAGGCAGTTTTAGAATGTCTGATTAACCAAGCCGTTTTTCTTTTAAATTTATCAACACACTTAAAAAATAAAAAATTTTTTGCTTCATACTGTGATAGTTTATAACTTTGGAGCATCTTCAAATAAATCATAGATAATACAAGCAAAAGAAGCATGTTTGCTTCTCCAATAAAGCTTTCATGAAATACTATATAATGCATGGTTTTAATAATAATTCTAAAGTAATATAGAACAGCAATCCCCCAGAGAGCCTTTCTAGGCAGTCTGTGTGAAGGTCTCTTATTTAATGTTAAGATTTGTCTTTTTTACAGATTCTGAAAAGCCTTGTAGAAAAATTAAAAGATGTGTCATTTCAGACTAGATCACTAAATTGCTGTCACTGAAAAAATTGTAATAGTACATGTTTTTTTAATTTTTTTATCAAGAATACTAATTCAAGGAGGGGTGTTCAAAATTGAGGGAATCTGTGATGCAAGGCTAATATATAAGAGGGGGGGAGTGGTGAAATTTGAAAACCCCCTTTTTAAATTGAAACTTATATAAAGTAGATATTTGAACATAGAAGATACTTTATTTGTCTTTATATTTAATCACAAGCAAAATACAGTTTGAAAAATGATTTCTTAAAATGTTAGTTTAAAGTTCTAATTTCCTTGACTTCAATAGATCTCATATTTTCTAAGAAAAATGATTCTGTCTACAGAAAATATATAATAAATTATATTTTGTATATTTGAGTAAAACAATAACTTTTATGATTCAAACCTGTCATCAAAATCTACCAGACAAAAAAGATATATTTCCCAATTGTTACAAAGAATGGCAAATTGGAAAAATTACTCTTTTTACTTATCTTTTCTCTTTCATTAGATTTCATGACACCTTGTGTAAAAAAATAAAAGCCAAATAATTAAATTTTTTTTGAAAAAATATGAATGAAAATATTTTATTGGGTTCACTGTACTAATAAAAATGTGTTGCTGCATTGCTCAAACAAATAACATAATGAAAAAAAAGTTAAAATTCATCTTACTAAGTAACATGGATCAATCAAGTTTCAAGAACAATCAACAGTTATATTTCAGAAAATATTTAATTTTTTTGTATCAAATAATAAAATATCATGATTTTAGCTTACTATCAAAGCTAATTTAACTATTAAAATTTTTAGTTTTCAGGCTTACAAATTAAAATAAATTAAGCTGGGGTAAAAAAAAAGTAAACAACTGTATAATTATATTCTTACCTAATTTAAAAAAAACATAAGAAATACACTTAACAAATTTATTTGAATTTTTAAATATAAAAATATCCCAATATACATGACTGGATTCATTCTGAAAACTCCATTTGATACCAAAGGTCAGCTTTGATGTTGTTACAAGTGTTTAATCATAGCCTTACTGAACCAATGATTAAATATTTCAAGAAATTTTTCTCATTTAATGAACAGACTTAAAATTGGATATTATAACTTGATAAAAGAAGCAATATATTTTTATACTAATGTAAATTTCAAAATATTTGAATTTCTGACAGTAAATCATGACACTGAAAACCAATTAAGAATAATGAGCAGGGAATTAAATATCAGGTACAAAGCAACAACAAAAAGCTGATTACATTTTACCAATATGCAGCAATTTGCATTACAATACATGGAAAAATTTTACAAAAGTAATAAATTAGATCCCCGGGAAAAAACCCCTCTTAAACACTCTTTTTGTGGAAAAATAAGGGCAAGAATTTTTTCCCTTTTAAAAAGAACAAAAACAACACTGAAATGAAATTTTCGTCACATAGATCTGTGTGGAATTAAGGCAAACCTTCTCTCACAAAATAGCATTAATACATATATATCACTTTGTCAATTTTTTTTAAAAAATAGATGACTTAAAATTTTTCGATGTTTCACTTCTAGTTATAAATACATTACCTAATTCTGTTTTAATACTTGGTTTTTTTTATGAGACATGGTTTTCTTTTGATTTTTTTTAGTGGTTGGCGTCCAGCTTTGCCGAAAAGATTTGGTCAAAGTTTCAGAAAAACAATAAATACCGCGTCGATGTTCACGTTCCATTTGGGCCAGCTCAACTTCATCGTCAACAGGTCTATCAACGCTAAACCAATGCTCCTCACAAATACGAGGAGTAAGCGATGGAAATGCAGGTAGAGACATTTTTATGAAACAAAAGAGAACCGATTCAAATCCAACCGTTTTAACTGTCAACAACTTCACGGATTAATGTGGACCCACAATGTACAGAACCGCGACTAGCGTCTAAATTTCGGAAATCCGACCAATAGGAACAGGACGAGTCTACTAAAGCGAAGGTGGAAGAAGGAGTGAATCGAAACAGCGCTAATGCATCCAGATAGTTTTTAATGCAATGCTAGCGCCATCTGTTGCGCAATATGAAAACTAAAATAATTAAACAGCTTTACTATTTTTGTATCACTTTATTAGTCGAACGATTTTTGCTGAAGTTTTTATTGCATTTTATTTACATTTTGGATAATTTTTACTTTTGGTTTCTGTTATTTTATTTTTTTTTTTCTTTATTTTGTTCATTGTTTTATTATCTTTCTGGTTATTTTAATTAGTCAATTTGTCTTTTAATTTTATGTTATCAACATTTTTACACTTATTGTTTTCTTAAATGGAGGCTGAAATGAATGTGCACAGCAGAGACTTAATCTGCTCATTTTGTGATCAAGTCTTCACTCGCCCTTTCTGTTTGAAAAGGCACTTAAAAAATGGAGGAGCATAATAACAAAAGAATTAAAATGATGGAATCCTCAACTATAAATATTAAAAAGAAGATTTGAAAACAACCTGGATATTTCTCTACGCGAAGAAAAGGTTACATTGTCGGTACACACAAAAATCCAACTACTGAAGAAGTAAACAATATTGAAGGAGGATTACTGTTAAATTCACAAGAAATTACATCCATCAATACAGATTTTGACCATACTTATTGTAATCAAAACAAATAGTTCCTCTAACTGGAGGTTCCTGCTCTCAGTTCAGTTAATAAATAAGATTAACTTATTTTCATTTTTGTGGTTCTTTGTTCTCTCTTTCAAGTCATTCACATTTAACTACTGGCATAAATATACAATTAAAATATGTATATATATATATATATATCCTGGTAATTATATTTGATCACAATAGATTGTTAAGTGTGTGTTGGAAAAAAATAGCTTAAATGTTATATTAATATAATATATATATAATATTAATACATGTACATATGGATATATTAATATTATATTATATTGAGAAAGTTATTCTTAAAGGATGCTTTTAAAAAAACTACTTGATAAGTTGATATATTACATATATATACTTAATTGTTTTGACAAAAGAACAGAATTTAAATCTAGGTGAATTAATTTACATGTTATATATAAATTAAGGTTATATTTTTAATATTTAATACTTAAATTTTTCTTCACGCAAAGCAAAAGTGTAGATATTTTAATAAAATTTACATAATTCAATATATTTGGCTTTTTCAGTCACACTTATTTTATAAAACAATAAATTATTTTTTATCAAGTAAATTAATTGCATATTAAACTGAGGTTTGATAAATAATCATGAGATATTCACAAAAATAAATAAAATTTTGGGGAACAGATGGAGCTAACATTGCATTTAAAAAAAAAATATATATATATCGGTGCATTAGCGCTGTCTCGATCCACTCCTGAGGAAGAGCGTTAGTGGGGGATAAGTAGGGATTAGGGAAACATTTTTATCCCGCGAATGTTTAATGACCGGTTAACACATCGGAGCTCGTATCATAGGTGATTTAGTTCGCCATTTTTCCGTTTGCCGATTTCTTTTTCAATAATATATATATATATATATTATTTTGGGATCCAAAAAGCATTGCAAACCCCTAATTGATGGCCGATTAGGCAGTTTTAGAAATCATAATAGGTCTCCAGTTTAGCCCAAAGATTGATCTACATTTTTTGTCTGGTAAATTTCCCAATTTTTTCCTGCTTTAGCACTGTAGGTTCTGTACTTCTTCCTTTTATTTTATACATATATATATATATGTTTGGGGGTTGTGTGTGTTAATTCCCATAACATACTTTTAATGAATTCTTTTAATGATCTAAAAATAATCTTTTAATTTTGGGTTTTAAAAAAATAAACATTTTCTTAATTGTAATCCTAAACCGAAATCCCTATCCCGCGCATTCTGAATTTGAACTACTATTACGTAATTAAAATCACGCGCTTTTTGCACGTTGGTTTTAAACACAAAAATCGTTAATCGCTCTCTTTTTGCTTGCCGCCATCATGTAAGGTTGTAAATACTTCAGCTTTTCTTTGTCTTTGTGTTGTGTCCTCCAAAAAAGCCGCTGTTATTCAATTTGAAAATGTAACGTAATTTGCTTTAACTGTGATGTGTGCTTTTTTAATAAAGGAGGTAAACTATTCGAAGACGTCGTTTTTATCAAAAATGATATATATATATATATAAACGGGTGCAAAACTTAAGCAACAAAATTAAAAATTTAGCAGATAGCCATGAAATTGCGAAAAAAGGTCTGGGGATCAGTAAAAGAACACGTAAGTCAGTAGAAACGTCATGCGTATGCAAATATCAGGGAAAAAAACGTCAGAAGCGATGTGAGCGTACGCAAAAAGCGGTGGCGCGCGCTGCTCAACAGTAGAATGAAATGAAGGACGGAGACGCAATTCCCATATTCTCTGCAATGCCTGAGCTTCGTGAAATAGGTGGGAAATCACCTGGATGACTTCACATGGAAAATATGGAAAAGCTGGGGGGGGGCGTACGTCACCAGTGTAGCTGCAGAGTTCGGAATCAACAAAAAGTGTCGTTTCGCGCGCTTGGAAAGCGTTCCAAACCACAGGTACAGTTGTTAGAAAGATTGGTTTTCCCCCCGAGGACGACAACTGCGGGGGATGCCCGATATATCATCCGCAGGCGAAAAGTTGACACAGTCAACAAGCGCCATTGCTCAGAAACTGTACAGCAACAGGTCGCCCGGGTGGGGGTTTACTGTGGCCAGACCCCTTCAAAAAGGGGGGCCTGCCCCCCCCCTCCTGAACGCTGCCTCCCGTTGAAAGATGGCCACCGAAGCCACCGTTCGTGGGCAGAAGCACAAAAAAATGGACAACTGATCAATGATCTTTCTTTACGGATGAGAGTCGGTTCAGTTTGAAGCGATTCTCAACGCGTTTTGATTTGGGGGGAGATCAGGGCCCGGGTTTTTTCCCCGTAGCATCAAGGAAAAACATCGTTACGGTGGGCCCGGTTTGTCTGGGGGGCATTTTGCTGAACGGCGGAACTGAGCTTCCCATTTTCAAGAGGGTCTGTAACCCGGGGGTCCATTGTGAGGGGTACTTTTTCCCATCTGCATCTTTTTTCCCCGGTGCCATTGGCCCAGACTTCCTTTTATGGATGAAATACACTGCCACATCGCACCTTGCTGTTGAGGGGCGCTGGAAAGTGAAGATACCAATGGATTGGGGCCAGCGTGCTCCGATTTTAAACCATCGAACATGTGTGGGATGTTTGGGGGGACGTATTGCCACACGTTCACATCACGGAGTACAACTAACAACCCAAACAGATGTTGATTGGGAATGGGACCCTTTCCTCAAAAAATGTTGCACCAGGTGGTTCTGAGTATGCGGAGAGGGCAAGCAACCATTGTAGTAAAGGGGGGGGGAAAAATATTTAAAGGGAAAATCTGCTTGTTGTTCTTCCTGTTGATAACAATCATAGTCAGATATACGCGTTCTAAAGCTTGTTTTTTTTTGATTCCTTCGTATGCGTTTTTTTTCCCTTTTTTTAGCGCCGATGCTTTCGTCATCCTTTCGTACATAATATTCCCCCATTTCAAAATTTCATGTTTTCAGATGATTTTTTTGTGAAGTTATGGCAATAAACCCACCTGTTGTTGTTTTGCACACCAGTGTATAATCACATACACCGGCCAACACTACCAATATATAACAAAAGTCGGTTTTGGGTAGTTTCCTGTCGTGAAAATATGCTTAAAAAAAAAATAAAGTGT
>BMAV01008283.1:0-45154 GCA_019973955.1 Trichonephila inaurata madagascariensis
AAAATTAAACAAAAACGGCGTTTCACTCTTTTTTTGTCCTGTATGGTGTATGCGCTAGGCATAATGCATTTCAAAAATTTGGCGATCCCAAAACTTCGGCGACCTCCAGGGGAGTCGGACCCCTTTTTGCGCACCTCTGTTTGGGCCCGGGCTCCAAAAACTGATGGACAGCGATAGTACGTTTAACTGCAGATCAGACAAAATTAATTCTTTATATAAATTTAAATAGAAAGGGGGCTCAACAGCGCCCTGGTGAGATTTTTTTTGTCTGTCTAAAAGGGACATGCTCTGGCTGTAGCGACTCCTAATGAATCTTTGATTGATGAAATTTTTTTTTATCTAGGCCGCTTTTTTTCCATCTCAGGAGGGGCCCAACCTTTTGGGAATTTCACTATCCAGAAAAAACATTTATCTTGCCCCTTAAATTTTTCCAAAAAAAAAAAAGAATTAAAAAGGTGAAAAGTTTAGTTAAGGCTTATTATAATTTTTTAACAAACAAACTTTATTATGTAAGTCTAAGTGGGGAAAATTTTAAATTCTAAATATAATAAATAAGACAAAAGGACACAAACTTATATTTAATAAATTGTTCACATGTTCAATCATTTAGCATAAAATAAAAAGGAATAAAATATAATAAAGTCCCATGAAAAATAGTGGTAAGAAAAGCTAAATTCCATGGCTAATCTTTATTCTTGAGTAGAGCAAGCACTCTCTGGGCAGTTCATTGTTTTCTTCCAGATATAAAAAATAACAAAATCCCTCAAAAATTAAATTTTTTTTCCCGGGACCCTCTTTGGAAAATATTTCACACCTTTGGGCAGGTTCCGGGGCCCCCCCCTGCTCTAAAACCAAGGAAGTGGAGGCCCAATGACAAAAGGACAAACAATGAGCTTTGAGTGAATCCGTCTATGACAGAGTATTGTCATAGGGCGGTTTAAAAAAAAAAGGTGGACTTTTGTCTATCTAGGGAGTTATTTACGTCTTAGCTAAAGTAGATAACTTGCTGAGATGTACAGTTATAAGTTCTAAAACCAGTCGTGCAGGAGATAATAAATTTTATACCCAAAGGGGGAAACCCCCAATCTTTAAAAAAATTTCCCCTTCTGACCTTGCCAAGATGCAGGTCGAGGAAATAGGTCTGTAGCTGTTAATTTGCACACTTTTTCTTCTTTTAGATAGGAATAACAATGATTTTCAGCCATTTCAGGAACCTCTGGTCTAGTCAGAGCAGTCTGGGAACCGGTCACAGTTGATTTCCAGCAGAAAGCCAGGGGATGTTCCTGTGTACCATTGATCCATAGTATATTTAATTTAGTTTAAATCTAGCATTACAGTTCTTGATAAGTGATAGAAATGCCAGTAGCCGTTTCATTCTCACTACTTCTTTGGACAGTGTATCAGCAATCTCATTACCTCTGATGTTGACATGTGATGGTATCCATTGGAGGGAACATCTGGGGCTGGGGGAGTTTTTACCAAAAAATCTGGTTTCATCGTTTGAGTACCAGCCACTAAATATTTAGGCCGGCGGTTGTCCGTAAAATCCATATTCCCCAAAACCCAACCAATTGGTAAATCGGGCCCATCTAATCGCAATTAACCCCTCCAAGGAAGGCAATCAAGGTTTCGTTGCTTTATTGTAGTCTCAAGGTGGGCGGGGGGAGATCTCTAATAAATTACCGCTACCAGTTTACGATCTTCTGTCCGACTACCGTCAGTATAGACCATTGTTCCACAACCCCCGGTCCGTAGATCAAATACTACCGGTCCGCACAAGAAACATGAAATTATTTCTCTTTTACTTACTGTGGTATATTTTTCTTAGGTTTGGGCTACTTTTTATGAAAATCACTTAATATTCCTTGTTAAATCAGTTTAAATTCATTTTATATTCATTCAGAAGTCACGATTAAATGCAATTAAATTAAAATTATTTTCTCAAAACAGTCTAAAATATAAACAATCAACATCCTCCCCCTCAGCGGGCCGCGGTAAAATTAACAAACGCTGACCAGTCCGCGGTGCTAAAAAGGTTGCGGAGCACTGGTATAGACCAGCAAATTCTATAATAAATATTTCAATTAGCTAAGTTTGGTTGAGAATCAGAGTAAACATTATTCTTATTTCTAAAGAAGGGAAAGCCCAATTTATTTTCAAAAACGCTACCGTAGAAAGATAGCCATAGAGACTTCTTAAAAGGGTTTTCAGTAACTCTTACTTATTTGCATTCACGAGTTAAATATCACACAGGAATGGACAACATATGTAATTAAGCCCTTGGCAGTGGTGACAAGAACGCATTTCGCAGAATAATTATTCTTTGTTGAATAACTTATCCCAGAAACATGTTGTTTAAAAGTTCCTTGAAAGTTATTTAGAACGCTAATAAGTGAGTCATCGCTTACTAATAATTAAATAATAAATAAATTAGAAATAGGCTATTTATACATAAATAGCATAAATTTGAAAATGCTATTAATACATAACACTTCACAGTCAGACGTGAATTTAAAGCCCTTTTTAAAAAATAAAAACTAGTTTTAGGAAAGAGTAAAATTTTTAACCAGTGACAAAAAATGTCTCACACGACTCTTCTAGGCCACTACTTTTACAGTGACTTACATCGTCCCATCTAGTGGTGAAAATAAAAACAGTAGAATTTCCCTTCCTCCATATCATTCATCTAAAATTTGATTAGATGTCAACTTAATCATGTACCTTAAGCACCGGGAGTTAATAGGAAGCAAATATCTTTATTTTGAACCCCGATTCTGAACGGTGTTGTTTATTTTTTATATTACAAATGCCACACACTACAGTAGAGCAACTATGCCATTAGTGCCCGCGCTCTTCAATATTTTTCAACAATAGAATTAAGACTAATTAGTGCAGGGCACACGACCAAATGCTTAGCGGTCATAAGCTGACTAGAACCACACATACAGTCCGGTGAGTCGGTGATACCAATTCGGTAGAGATGAGATCTCAGACAGCCATGCCCTGTCGAAAGTCTAAAATGAGCTTTTCTAGCAGCCCCAGGACGGTTCTTGTTCAAGATTTCCCAGTTCTTGCCCTTCGACATCTCCGCAGCTTCCATTTTAAAATTATAGTCAAAGACCATATTAGTAAAAAGCCTTAAGGAATTAAAGATTGAAATTCTTGTGGGTCTTCGGATCACAAGGGCTCATTTCTAAGCAAGAAAGTCAGCATGCTCATTCTCAGCAATGTAACGATGAGCCGATTTTCATTGAAAAGAAATTTTATGAGGAAAATCTTTTTAAAACGATTTACATTTTAAAATCACGTTTCTTCACGTCACAGGGATATGGATCTGCAATAGATCCTCCATCCCCTATCTGATGAGATTTTGGCGCTGAAAAATTGGAAAACCTGGTGGGAAAAATAAAGTTCACTAAATTTTGGGTAGGGTAATGCAGGCGAATGGCGTCACAGTCGGGGGGTAGTAGTCTTCTGATATAGGTGGGAAAAAGTCCTGAAATTTTGACATCAAGGGGGAGCTGAACTAAACACTGTTATTAGTTGATAGCAATAAGTGAAAGCTCTCTAATGGCTGCCCTGAAGTTGGGGAAATTGAAAAAAGAGATTGCTTGCCTGGTGGGTGCAGCGATGAAAAATTTTAAAAGTCAAGTATTACAAAAATTAAAGATAAAAATATGGATTTAAAAATTTAGAATGAATAGTTTGCATTTTAATAGCGGTGATTGCGAAACAATACTAAGGAGGATTATAAGAACCCAGGAGTATTCTCCTGGGTCTCTTATTTGTCCTTTAAGTGGTAATTTTGAATGTCTATTAAATTTAGATTTGAGGGATAATTTAATTGAAAGAGTTTGAATAAAGCTTTTAAAATGGTTTAATACCAAGGGCTTTATAGATGTAGGAGTTTCTGGTGTATCTACCAGCTCTAGTTATATTTCTAAAAAATAAATTTTGCGAGACTTCAAGAATTTTAATATTAGTATTTGTGCTGCGTAACCCCAGGGCAAGCATAACTTAAAATGGGACGAAAAACAGCAGTGTAGAGAAGTACCTTGCTGTTGAGAGTCATATCAGAATTCCGGTTAATTAGTGGGTGAATTAATCTAAGCGCGATCCGGAATTTATTTCTTGCATGTAGAATGTGGTGTTTCCAAGTGAGTGCTTTATCTGAAACGATACCCAAGTATGCATTTTAAAATTCTCTGTATTCTTCTTATAATGCCGATTTAGATTCGGAAAAGATTACGGCCCTGCTGAACTCGGAGCTTCTCAATGATAGTTGCTCTACCGCTACTATAATAGCTTCAATCTCGCCATCGAATGCAGTGGTAAAAATACCTAGTGGTAGGTAAAAGTTGAACAATTTACAGAAAATAGCCCCATGATATCTATCTAGAAGCGAGCTCTCAGTAAAAACATGTAGCCATTCAATCGTTGGGAATTGATTGTTAATAGTTTCCAAAGATGTAACTTTCAGTTATTCAGGGGGACATTTCATTCTTTAATACCTTCACATGAAGTTCAAGATTTATATCAGGATGAATATAATTGAAAGGGCACAAAGGTAGAGGCAAAATAGAAGTCTCTTGACTAAACTCCAAAGAACAAGCGACTTTCATGGCTGACTGTATAAATCCTTCCTAAGTCTTTAAATTTCTAGCTCTGTTCACAGGTAATAATTTCTCCAGGAAGGGTTATTAGGCATACTTTTAAGTTTTTGAAAGAACACTAATGCCTTTCTATGGATGGATTTATAAAATGGTTCGATGCATAGCATGGAGACGGGAATAGATTTCACAGCATCAGCTATGATACGCGAACATTTGATTCTGAGATACCTCAAGGCATTGGATGGTGTGTTCGGGTGCAGTAATGAAGACTTCATTACAGTAACCAATAATTTTTTATAAACATTTTATACGTAGTCTTTATAGTCAATCTGTTGCATCCCCAACGCGAGCCAGCCAGTTCCGCCTTTTCTTTCAAGTGCTCTACATGTTTTCTCCAAGCTTTCGAACTCTATGCAAGTTTAAAAAAAGGACTAACAGCAACTGTGAAATATAAACATTTTTTTTCGGCATTTTGTTAAATAAGAAGAATTTTACAAGCCACATGCTCTAGCTCAGTGGTCAATAACCCTTGGACACTGGACCTGTAGCGGTACGTGGATCGAAAGGTACCGGGCCGCAGTAAAGAACATTAAATTATTTCTAATTTATTTATTTTGGTGTATTTATCTCGGGTTTGGGCAATTTTTTATGGAAATCTCTTTATATTCCATGTTAAATCCCTTTATATTAAGGTGACCAAGCGTCTTCCTTTTATAGGTTCTGTCCTTCCTTGAAAAGTATCCTCCTAATTGTCCTCCTTTTCAACATTTTAAAACTGATCTGTTAATCTCTATTCAGAGATGAGCCAAACAGGTTTTAATATGTCAAAGAATGGTCTGAAGCAAATATCACAGGAAATAACAATTTTCAATGGTGTTTTTTGACTTCATCGCAAGTAAATTGGACAGATATGGAAAATTGTGTTGAGTTTTAATCGAAAGAAATACCTGATATTAAAATCGATGACAATTGTCTGTTTGAAGAAATTAGAAGACTGAATGCATATTTAAATTCTGATAAATTGGAACAATATAAAATCAGCATGCTAGAATTAAAAAAGATTGAAGAAAGTACTTAACCATTTCAAAAATAAACACTTTCCATATGATAATTTATTCATTCTTGTTGAGTTTTCGTTGTGCTGTCCTGGAACTAATGCAGCAGAAAGAGTTTTTTCAGTTTGTAATGATTTTTGGGCAAGGGAGAAATCAAGATTGAATGTTGATATTTTAGCTGCAGTACTTGTCGTAAAATTCAGTATTAAGAATATTTTTTCTCCGAAATTTCTGATGTATTAGAAAACGATTTATTGACATCAAAAAAATATTCCATGAGGAAATACTCGTTTAAGATGACTTGGTACCCTTTGAACAACTTTCTTTATTTATGTATTTAAAATTATATTTTAGCATTTTATATAATTTTTCTATTCAAGAAAATTATACGAGATAAAATTTTTCACATATTTTCCCACAATTTTAAAAAATAAGATTTTTTACAGAAAATTTGAAATTTTTTAAAATCTTACTCCTTTTAAAAATATTAATTTTTTGTAATATTCTTATGGGTGTTCTAAACAACTTTAGGGATCGATTTTACAATAACTTAATTCGTTTTCGAGAAAAAAAATAAAATGTTGATATGCATGTTAAAATCAACGAAAAAGCAATATATCTCTTACATTTTAATTTTTTTTTTTTTTTAAAAGTATTTTGTTTACGGCAAAATGGATCCCTAATTTTATTGCATGCTTTATATATAACACGCAGGAGAAAACTGGAAATGATTGGTAAATAATTATGGAAGAAGTAGCATTTTGAATGCACTAATGTATCGAAAAAACATAAACTGAGAAAAACCACTTTAAAGTTTATAATTCTGAAAAAATAATTATATAATAAGCTTAAATAAACTTAAAATACCACTCTTTAAAAGATATGGAAACCACGATTGATTGAGCTCCGCGTTTGGATCGACGATCATGAGTGATTACAGGGAATTGGACTTTTCGCCGACTAGACAAGCAAAAATTTGCTGCCTGCGAAAAAGCTTAGAGATACAGTCACTGGTATCTCAGCCCTTCAAAGTCATTCTCGATGAAAGCCTAGAAGTTCCCCCTACTCACAGGAATTCCTTCTCCGAAATCTACCGGATGAGCACCCAAGCCATGGCTATGAAAAGGAGGAAATGGTAAGTGAGCTTAAAACCCCCCCCCATGCACTAGAACTGATTGCAATGAGCATAAAATTCCCACACCTTGGTAGTTGAAGAAATTAATTCTAACGATCCCATTTCGGATGAAAACCGAGTGTAAAGTTAAAAAGAAAAGTTATGTAAAAGCGAAAAAAATAAAAGCAAGGAATCCACGGAAGAGTTTATCTTTCCTAAAAGAGGCCAGGCCCGTTTCCCAGTCACTAACCGGGATCCCATAGAAACGAGAAATGTTTCTCGGACTTAGAACAGGATGTTAAACATCCACTCCCGACTAACAATAATGTAACTCTGATGTAGTTACTCCCTCGATTAAACTTCCCCACCTGTCATGCAAAAACAAAAAGAATTTCCGCGATCAAATTAAATTAATTTTCGAAAAATTCCCAAAAAATTTGCAATAGAACTGCCGGTGATGTAATTAAAATTTTCACAAAAGATTTTGAAGAATATCGAACTCTTATCCACTTCTTGAAAGCGGAAAAAGAATTCGAATTCTATGTAATTAACCGTTAACCTGACAAACCGATAAAAGCTGTAATAAAAGGGCTCCCGAGTTTCTCTAAAAAACGAAGATATCACAAACATTTAGTAGAAGAAGGTTTTGTAATTGAAAAACTGTACGCAGCTTATCTCGAAAAAAACAAAAAACCCTTCCATATTTTCTAATACTTCCCAGAAACGCCAATAATAGCAAAATTTTGTTTAACAAAATTGGGTTACTTACAAGTGAAAGTTGATGGTTACCTCGTAAGAGGAATAACCCAATGTTTCAACTGTAATAACTTTTTCATACTGCCGCGAACTGCCACATGCAACCCAGATGTTTAAAATGCGGTAAAGCGCACGCTACGAGAAACTGCCAAATCAAAGAAAGACAGAGAAAAACCCCTTTTGTATTAACTGGGGGCTACGGTCATTCGGCATGTTATACAAAATGTCCCCAAATTCCCACAACCAAAGAAAGGTGCCCTTCGTTGATCCAATGAAAAGAAAAAAATTTTTGCCAGTAAATGGATTAAAGAAGGAATTTCTTTCCTAACATTGTTAGTGGAGAAATCAGTCAAACCCCTACTAATAATGAAAATAAAAAAGATAACAGAAAAAAAGATTCCCCCCTGGACTCCCTTTGCCAAGAAAATGATACCTCTGACTTAATACAAGTTCTGGAACTTTTAATGTCATTTCAAACCTAGTAAAGAAAAATCCCAAAATTCTCGATCTTTCTCTAAATTTAAAAATGCAAGTTCGGAAGAAAAAAACCCGCCTACTGCAGAAGCTCTCATGGATAAAGTTTAATCTCATATTATTTTTAAACCCTTTTAAAATTCCCCCCTAATTATTTTCTTTATAATAGTTGTTTTTAAAAAAAATAAACTAAAATTAGAATAATTCTTCGAAGTCAAAGCTAGTGCAGTTTAAAAAACTCACTTCCCAAACCCCCAAACAAAGCCCCCTCCACAGCACCACCTCATTGGTTCTCCACTCCTGAAGTCACGCCCTCCTCTCCCAACCAAAGCTGCAACACCATGAACATTGAATAACCAGATAGAGGGTTCAAGACTGCTGACGCAGTCTAGGTACCTCTTCACAAAATCATCCGTCAATCATCCGTCTTTAAAAGATAGTAGTTAAACATTTTTCTCTTTAAAATAATTGCATTTACATATTTTTTCAACCCATACATTTTTATAAATGATCAAATTTTAGAGAGTATTAATTGCACAAGAAAATTGAAGAAAATGTTTAAAAAATTATTTCTGTTACGACAGAAATTTTAGTTTTTGTTCTTATAATACTGAAGTATTACATTTGCATGAAAAACATATCAGGAATAAGAACCGAAATTATAAAACTATTAATATAAAATGCCTTAATTCAAAAATTTTACATGCACACATTTCACAAAAAAAAAAAATGATTGTATTGTATTGCCTCGGTAATATTCTGCTTTATATATTGCACATTTTTTTAATGTTATTGGAGCGTGGATGAATTGCTTAATTTGTTTTCAAATGAAGTTATTTTCAACTTCTAACTTTCCGACATGCACAAGTGATACATCAATCGAAAGATAAAAATGCAAAGAATAAGATTAAATAATAACAATAATAATAAAAACAAAACGGGTTTCTGTTTTTGGGATAAATTTTCTTAAGTAAATAATTAAAAGGAATGCAAGAGCGAAAATTGCGTATTTTTGTTTGAGTTAATAAAATGTTGCATATATATATGTTGTAAGTTTTTCTTAAAAGTTTCGCGCTCGCGAGCGTCCTCCTGTTCATTGTAAAAAAACTGGTCACATTATTTATATTTATTTTTTGGTGTAACTATATATTTTATTCTGAACGTAATTTAAATACAATTAAAATTTCATGGCGGTTTTTTGGGAGTGCCCCTTCTTTGGGATACAGACATTTATTTTGAAAGGTGAGGGACGTTATAAAAGGAAAATGCCGGACATCTAGTGTCTAAAAGGAAATTGGAATCAGTTGTAGATGAAAAGGAAATTATTTCTGAAATGAAAAATATTAATAGTGAAGTTAAAGGTGTATTTTGTTTCATGTTCTTTTTTTCTATTAGTTTTTTTATTACCTATTGCATTTTAACCAATTCTAAAATGAGTTTAACAGAATTTTTCTAGCTGACAGTATCGAGAGAATGGATTTTGAAATTTCATTAATTGAAAATTTTTGTCAATGTATTATATTTATTACGAGAAATAGATATATATACACTGCAGATTTAAAATATTGTAGAACTGAAAAAAGTAACATCTTTAAAGCTTTTGTACAAAACCCTTGAGGAATGGAAGAACATATCATTGCAGCGCCATCTACAAACAATATCCATACATTCTCAGAAATTTGTTTAGAAAAAAGTTCTCACAAAAGTGTTGGCTCTTTTTGAGTCTGTGTAAACGCTGTGAGAGATCAATAACAAAAAAAAACAAAATTAAAATTTCTAAAAAAAAGGTTTGAAATTTTTAAAAAAAGGTTTTTTTTTCATCCGGGTTTTTTTATTTTGGGAAATTTTTTTGGTAAAAATTTCAAATTTTTTTGGTGCTGGGGATAGGGATTTGTGTCGTTTTGCTGTCCGTTTTTAAAACAAGGCAATGTCTTTAATTTTCCGTTAGTCGGCAATATGTCATCGTGATAACTGTATCCCTGTTTTAGTTTTTAATAACCAAAAATAAACGCCCAAAAATTTACCCACAGCAGACCCCTCACAGTGTTTTTTACCACATTTTAGCCTAGAGCTGGCGAAGAAATGTTTAACGGGGAAATGAGGGCCGGGTAAAAATTTTTGTTTTTATATTTGGGGAAAAAAAATAAAACTAAATCCTAACAACTCAAAACACTATATTTATATACTACGAAAAATACTTTTTGTGTGTGCACAGTATCGAAGTTGTTTTAGTTATAAGTGTGATTCACAAATTAAAGTAACACTATGATAACTATATAAAAATATTAAAAAAAATATATATATATATATATATATATATATATATATATATAAAAAATATATATTATTTTTATATATATATATATATATATATATATTTTATATATATATATATATGGATTGTGTGTTTTTTTGTAAACGATTTCTTTAAAAAGGGGAACCCGTTTCCCAGGGGGGAATAACCCCACTTGGGGATTTCAAAAAATCGAAAATAAAAAAAAAAATAATAATAAAATACTCAATTATACCGATATAAGATAGTTATAAATGCATCAGTACGGCAAAATTATTTGATAATTAATTTATCAATACTAAATTAAAAATAAATTTAGCAATTCCTAGTGACTTCCATGGGCTGAGTCGAAAGTATTGAAAGTTTCAGAAGCAGTGATATATATATATATAGTGTTATTAAAGTTATGTTATAATTTGCAACTCTTTTTTTTTATTTCCATTCTTGAAAAACCTTTTTTTAAGTGTTACATTTTTAGCCCCTTTACTTGATTTAAATCTGCATTAGGGTCTAGAATCTGGCAATAACTTTTTTTGCACTCAGATTTAAATGCGGCTTTGCATTTGTTGGGAATTTTTAATTTAAATTAATTTTATCTTATAATGGATTTAGATATTCCTTCCAATTTTTTTCTATTGGTTTTCAGTGTTATTTACATGGGGTTTGGGTGGCCAAAAAAAATGTTCAACCCCACTTTTATATAAATTATTTTATATAATAGCTGTCCTAAGTTAGTAATGTTTATAACACTGCAGCATCCATTTTATAATTTTTAATCTCGATTACTCATATGTCCTTCATTGTGTGATTTTCCTACTGTATGTGTTTATCGAATGTTATTGTTTGGATATTATCTCTTGTTTGTGTGTAGAGAATTAGCCTATATATATATATATATCAGGAGCACACACACATATATATATATATACACAGTCGGACCTTTATATAATGAAGTTGCTAAATCCCGAACAAAAGTTCGTTTTATGGAAAATTCGTTATATAGAGTTTCATCTTTCAATTTTCTTCATAAACCACATAAAACAATTTTAAATTCATTAACACTATATATTAAAAAAAGTAATTATTCACACTTTTTTGTAAATTAATATATATTTATTTTATATACCTTACCTAAAAAAAAAAATGAAAGAAAGAAAAACTGCGAGAATTGTTTTTTGACTCCTTTATCCCCTTCCTGAAGAATTAATTTTTTTTCTCATTACTCAAGCACTTGCGTTTTGACATATTTGATCTACTAGAAACGAAATTACCAGTAAGACTGATCAGCACTACAAATGAACGGATCCTAGTTCAAAGATACGAGACTCCATTGAGGGTGAAAGGGGATAAGATGTTTCTAGTGAACTGGACAATGGGGGTTAAAGGTTGCAACTCTTGTATAAAATGCCCAGAATTCTATTGCTCTCGGCGAATTAGGCTCCTAATAAAACCAATTCAAGATTTATGACTGCTATAAAATGTGTTAAACAAAAGAATGACTTGAAATGTCCAGAAATACTTTAAAAAAAAGGAAAAATAATTGAATCCCAAGAGAAAAAGTTCGTTGTATAGAAAATGATTTTCGCTATGAGGAGTTCATTTTACTAAGAAAATCATGAAATGTTCTTGGTTCCTGGAAAAAGTTCACTATATAGAAAAATTCACAATAATTCGTAATATGGAGGTTCGACTGTATATACACTCATGGACAAAAAAATTAGCGCACTAGAAGGAGTAGTCAAAATGAAAGGAAATTTTACATTCGTAATGACTTCTTTGATATAAGTAAATGATTAGAAAATTAAAGAAAAAGAATAATTTATTTCAGAGAAAAAGGCAAAGCACCCCCTCTAGCGCGAATGCACGATGCGATACGATCAGGCATTGAGGCATAGAAGTTCTGTATGATGTCTTGAGACATTTCGTTTCATATTTGCTGTAACCTTACCTCTAGTTCATTTAAACTCGTGGGATGTACAACTCGCCGTACCAAATGATCCCAGATATGCTCGATTTGAGACAAATCTGGGGATCGCGTAGGTTAAGGAAGGTTAGTAACAGTGCGGAGACAGTCTTGTGACATCCTTGCCGTGTGAGGCCGAGCATTGTTTTGTTGAAAAATGGTTCCTGGGAACCGTTGCATGAGTGGCAATAAATGTGCTAAAAAAATAGGTGCTTTATAGACCAGAAAAAACCAGAAGAATTCGTGGATGACGCTTTAATATATCCTAAAACTTTATGTGAAGAGCTTGAAATTTCTTTTGAACCCCCAAGACGAATCAGGAGGAAGCATATATTTGGCGACGGAAGTAAAGATGTTCAGTTATCGTACGAAGATGACTTGAGGCGAACAACGTTTTCTTCAACAGACAAAGTAACTGCTGAAATTCGAGAAAGATTCCAACAGTTGCAGAATCTAGCGCAAAAATATGATTTTAATTTCTGAAGTGGTATTGAGCATGGACGAACTAAACTTAGATCAAGCTCATCAAGAGATTAATAAAGAAGAATTCCTACTTGAGCGCGTGCGTCTACAAGCTTTCGTAGCTGCAACCAGGAGCGGCTCTATGGCCGGACAAGCGGACCGGTTCCCAGGGAAAGTTTTAGAGCTACAAACTGGTCCACAAGGAAGAAGGTACACAGAGAAAGGTTTAGAGCTACAAACGTTTCCCCAGGGAAGAAGGTACCAAGGAAAGGTTTAGAGCTACAAACCAGTCCCCAGGAAAGGTTTAGAGCTACAAACCGGCCCCAAGAAAGAAGGTACCCAGAGAAAGGTTTAGGGGCTACAAACCAGTCATCAAGGAAGAAGTTTAGAGACAAAGGTTTAAGCAAGAAAGGATCCCAGGGGAAAGGGTTTAGAGCTTTCAAACCAGCCCCAAGAAGGAAAGAGGTTTAGAGCTACAGACCGATCCCCAGAGAAAGATTTAGAGCTACAAACCGGTCCCCAGGGAAAGGTTTAGAGCTACAGACCGATCCCCAGGGAAAAAAGGTACCCGGCAGGGAAAGGGTTTGGAGCTTCAAACTGGCCCCAGGGAAGAAGGTACCCAGGAAAGGTTTAGAGCTACAAACTGGTCCCCAGGAAAAGTTTAGAGCTACAAACCGGCCCCAAGGAAGAAGGTACCCAGAGAAAGGTTTAGAGCTACAAACCGTTCCTAAGGAAGAAGGTACCCAGGGAAAGGTTTAGAGCTACAAACCGGTCTCCAGGGAAGCAACCACCTCCGCATTCGGCCTTTATTTGACAAAACCTTAGTTTACATTTTTTTGCAGAAGTACACAGTAAATTTACATAATGCAAAGAAAAGATAAATGCACAACATACCTAACTATATAACACAAATGCAAAGCTGAAAATAATAATAAAAAAACATAAAAACGTACAAAAAAATATTATTCCATTGTTCTTGTTAATACATCAAGAACAACAGAAATCTTCAATACATATGCATCATGCAAACTGCAAACTTAAAAAACAAGAACATAAAAAGACAAGACAAGAAGCATATTAAAGAGGATACAATTCATCGCAAATGCTCGTCTTTTCGATCGAAGCCATCACTTCTTGTTGATACTTTTCCCTCTTAATTTGTCCTTCAGTTTTAAATAAATGGATCTGCATAATGGCGATGCGTCTCGTAATTTTGAGCCTCGGTCAAGTGACGAGGACAGCACCTGACCTAGCACCTTCCTCTCCTAAGTTCCACACCGCACTGTCAGGAAGACTTTGAGCCATGGTAGATTTAATTTGCATATGCCCTTTTACACGGTGGGTCTTCAGTGGCATCAGGACTCGAAATCGCGACTTGACAATGTTGGCCACGACTTCGTGACCATGAGCACTGGGCTAACGCGGCCATGTAAAATATACAGTGTGTCCCAGGGGACAAACTTTATGGGGAAGTAGGAGACATCACAAAAATTCAGATTTGCACAGTAACATTTGATCGGAAACTTATTAGTTCTGCGCTAGGGGGCATTCTCACAAGAGCATTGGAGGAAACAGACCTGCATTGCCGCAGTCATTTGAGCTGTCATCCCCCGCCACATGTTTTACGAATACCAATCTGGCAGATATGTACTGATTTACGGATTGGCAGAAGGAAATACTAGATCTCAATGGAATACGAAAATAGTATATAAAATCAAATTTCATCAAAAGAAAAACGAAGATTCTATTGTATAAAAGTCTATCAGTATTGTTTGTACTTTGTACACCCCCGCTAATGTCGCTTGTCGCGCCCTTGTCGCACTCATCACTTCTACGAGTTTTCTCATACCGAGCGGACATACTCTTCCAGTCGACCCGTCGTAGAATGTATTTCATTGTTTAAAGTGCCTCTTTGTCTAATACTACTTACCTTTAAATTCATTAATTTGTTATTGACGTTTACCTGTGTTTATCATAATAAATATTTGTTTGTTATGGATTAAGGTTTTATTTCTCTCTCGTGAATATTATCGACGTTAATTTTATTGTCGGCATCCCGCCGCATTTAGGCCTACCGGCCCCTATTTTCAAGTATTATTATGCATGTGAAACCTGGTCCATGATTCGAACAAATGAGAATATGATAAGTATCTACCAAAGGAAGATTTTAAGATTAATTTTTGGAGGAATTCAGGGAAATGGAACATGGCGAAGAAGATCAAATGTAGAGCTCTATCAATCACATAAAGAATCTGACATTGTTAACTTCATCAAAATACAACGAATTAAATGGGCAGGTCACGTTGTCAGAATAAACGAAGACCGCACCACTAAAAAGTCTTCAATGCTCAACCAATTGCCACACGAAGAAGGGGCAGACCAAATCTTAGATGGATTGATGACCTAGAAAAAGATTACCTAGTTTTGAGAAATAGGGACTGGAGAACACTAGCAAGAAGAAGGCTGGCCTGGAAAAGGCTTCCTGAGAAGGCAAGGCACACCCTGGGCTGTCGTGCCACTGAGGAAGAAAGAAGGAAACACACGAGCAGCAGAGAGATTGTATCGCGAAAGGTACTCATAAAGAGATGCAACGGATCGCTGGGTGTTTATGAATTTGCATAACATTACAATTAAGGAGGAAATGGATTATTACGAGGTAATAGACATAAGGAGGGCGAGCTACGAGTGAATCGAACTCCCAGCATGGAACAAAACGTTTTGGATACCGTCCGAAGGAATCCGGGTACCAGCGTACGAGTCGTCGGTGCTGTTGTAGGAGAATCTCATTCATCATGTTTTGCAACGTGAAGGCTTTCTCCCACACCATCTTCAAAGAGTTCCGTCGCTGTTCTGGATATGGTTGCAAGAATCGCCTGTGCTGCTGCGGATAGCTAACAAAATCCAGGTGTATTTGAGTGAATCTACCTATCCATGGTCCGACTGTGTAACGAATGCATTGCTAGCAATGGTAGAAACACTGAACATCCTTTGTGACATTTTCATAAATCATCTACCACATCACACGTAATATCTTTTACCAATAAATATTTCAGATTATATCAGTTTTATGTCTTTTCTTTTCTTGTACCTGTCTTAAAACTTTCTCATGGCGTTTCCAACCATGGATTGTCCCAATAATCATGGGACACCCTGTATATGTATTTATATATGTATGGAGTGTAGAAATCCACAGAGAGGGTGCTGATAACCATTGCTAGTGAATGTAGTAAAGTGAAGAATTAACGAGTGGGAAGCTGACGATTGTGGTCAAATACTTTCGTTGCTGGAATGAGAGAAAATGATGGCTGAAGGAAGGCAGTTATCGTGTCATTCTTCTTACAATCAGAACTTTGTAACGATAAGAGTAATTACACGTATCTGTGAAAGATACAAGTAATGCCTTTTTTTACTTTTAACTCTTTCGTTCCCTGATTTTTTGACAAAAAAATGCACTAGAGAGAAATAATTACAAATATTTTAGATAAACCTCACAAAACTAATTATCGAACAAAAGCTTTTACATATTAATAATGTTAAATACTTTTCAAATAAAGGGTGTCCAAAGTTTTAATAAATAAGATGGTACGTATTTTATACCACCACGCTTCAAGCAGCATGATAGTTCTGGAAACATGATTTTTTCTCCCTAGGCACAATAGTAGCTTCAGCTAGTTATTTTATAGTTGAAAAATGAATAATTACACTTCTTCATCTTATACTGTTAATCATCCTATATATTAAAACATTTTCAGTTTTTCCTAATCTAATGTCATAAGCTTGAGTTTAGTTTAGTCTTAATTTACCTAATATTGGTTTTAATTTTAAATATTCTACTCTATACATTATTTTATTTTACCTAGTTTTTATTTAGTCAACATATATAAGTGTATTAGTTTGTCTTATTTTTTCCTGAACACGAGCTATAATTCATTCAGGACATTTGTATAATTTTTTATGTACTATTATTTAATAAATATTTTTATTATTTTTAAAGAAATGTAACTTATATATATTTACATCAAATCTATAACATAATCAATAAACATCAATAAATCAATAAACATGTCCATTATTGCGAAAAAAGGAATTGGAATGCATTTTGAATTTGTAAAGATGGCCTTCACACACAAAAGCGTGGTAGTACATTTTTTGGACCCTCACATTTTCATATAGCAATGCACATGGGAGGTACTAATCATTGAAATATTGACTTATTTAGTTACATAATATATGTACTTACCTGATTTGTATCAAATATCACAAGAATTACTTTCATTTATTCTGAAAAATACACAACACAGTCACTTCCTAAATATACCACTCAACAAACTCACAGTTGATCAAAGAATGAACTACTGCATATACCCATTGCACACAAATTAGCTTCTGACAATTATTGGAAATTTGAATAACTTCTAGGAGTTGACCTCTGTGGTGGTTCAGAGAATATACCATCTAGCATCAATTTCTGAGGCATTCAAACAAATGGTACATTTTGTGTACCACCACGCAATGAAAGAATAAGAATTCATGGTACAAAATATGTACCACCAAACATGAAAAAATTAAATGTGTAGCATTTCGTCGTCTGCATTAAACGTTAGTGTTCTTGTCAAAAATAGTTGCCATCTTTATAAGTCACAACCCTAGACACGGACGAAAATCCTAGATATATATTTCTATTTCCACGGGTGAATTGAAAAACATAACGATAGAGATGGGGTAAAAATAACTTTAATGTGATTCAAATTTAATTACTTTTTAAATAATGTAAATTCAATTGCAAGCGAAAATCTTAAGGAAAAAGAACGATTTAGCAAATAAAATAAAGAACCAAAATGACTAAATGAAGGAGTTACCTAGTAATTCCCAAGTTCATGTAACAATCAACATATAAATATTATCTTTTTAGCCTCTGTTGAAAACAATTTCCGAAAACCACCCTTGGCGGATTTCTATTCTACTAAATAAACATACGTGGTAGATTGGAAGTCTGGGTTGAATAAGCTCAAAAACGGGAATTGTTTTTATTTATTAAGCCCTCCTTCCTTCTGTGAGGGCAATACGGAAAGTAACATCCGAATCGCTTCAAAAACAAAACCAGGACAGAGGGGAAAAATTTATTTACATATTAAAGGTACAGTTCTCCTCTATTTTTCAACATAGCCTCCCCCAATTATTCAAGCACTTATCGTACCGTTTTACCAATTCCTTCTGCATAAAAAAGTGGCCACCTGCGATTTAAACCAATATATCACAGCGTTTTTAAGTCCCGCATCGTCAGTGAAAGGCTTTCCTCCAAGCCACTCCTTCATTGCAGTGAACAGATGGTAATCAGAAGGAGCCAAGTCTGGGCTGTAGGGAGGCTATTGAAATACATCCCACTTGAATTTATGCAAGACCTCTCGTGTTCTTACAGCAGTGTGAGGGCGCGTTGTCGTGCAGAAGCACAACCCCAGAACTCAGTAGGCCGCGACGTTTGTTCTGGATGGCTCTTTTCAGTTTCTTCAACGTGTGACAGTAAATTTCGGAATTTATCGTTGTTTCACGTGTCATGAATTCGATAAGCAAGATTCCTTGAGCCTTCTTAAAGACTGTAACCATCAGCTTCCTCACTGACAAAGTTTGATTGGCTTTCTTCAGTCAGGTTGGAGTATGACCCCATGCCATAGACTGTTGTTTTGTCTCAGCATTGACATGCGCCAGTCACCAGTCACTATTCTGTTCAAAAAGTCTTCCCCATCCGTGTGGTACCGGGAAAGAAATTCTAAGGCAGCGCCCATTCGACTGGTTTTGTGGATCTCCGTGAGCATTTTCAGTACCCATCGAGCACAAAACTTCCGGTAGCCTAATATTTCTGTGACTGTCTCATACAAAACTGTTCGAGAAATGTTTGGAAAGTGCTCTGAAAGTTGGGACATTGTGCAACTACGGAGCAAACGAATTTATTCAGCGATTTCTTTGATGAAATCAGCACTCACTGCAGACGCCTTCCTCTCCGTGATTCCTCACGGATGTTTGTTCTTCCGTCCTTGAAAAAGCGTATCCATTGACGCACTACACCTTCACTCATAATGTTTGGCCCGAATACGACACATAATTGACGATGGATATCCGCTGCTGACAGTCTTTTTGGCCTCGAACCTCACATTTCGCGGGATTTTCTATGGCGGCACACATTTTGTAGCATTACAACTTGCAAACTCTTGGCCCAACAACACTCCCACTCGCTCACTGAAGCTTACTGAATCAGAGATTGCTCGTACATTCGATTGAGGGCTCCCCGAACAATACTTCCAGCGTCCCACCCAAACGGTGGTTAATTTCCGAATTGCCCTCGTATATATCTTCCTATACATCCGTGATTTCTTCACAATTCCGTACCGAGGATTTTAAGTGGATGTAAGACTCGAACAAGCGGCTCGATTCGAACATCAGTGATTGGAAACTTTCATTCGGTTACTTCAGCCTGTATCTAAGCATTATGATGATTTCAGCACAAAATCTGGTACTTTATCTTTCCAACCTTCTCTCTTGGCTAGAGTTCTTTTTGAACTTCATTTTGGACAAATATGCAGCAATAATAGTTTCATTATTTAACGGAATGATTAACGATGATATTGGCCAAGATCCGAAAAAATTTTAATCATGAAACTCCGCTCTCGTTAAGAGAAAAACAATTTCCTCTAAATTTGTGTACAATATTTAGATTTCTGTTTTAATTCCAGAATTAATAGTGTAAATAATTATACAAATCAAATTTCTATGACTAAGTTGGTGTTTCTCCCCACAGACGTCAACACATCCAAGGACTCTAAAACTTTTTATGATATGGGACGGAGGATTAATTTATAATTCAGTTCCCAAAGACATTCAGCTTATATAAGTTGGTGTTTCTAAGCTTTTATAATTGTTTTTTTCGTTTATGGCATTTTATTAGGAAATTCTAGCTATCTATAAAATGGAGCCTGCCTGAAAATAAAATATGTAAGGTAGCTAAACTCTTTGATGTGCCGTTAAGGATAGGCTGTCAGAACTAAAAGCATTTTGCTATTGTATTCTTCAAACTACAACAGAAATTACAAATAACTACAAGTAACAAAGAATTATAAAAAATATGTACTACGTAATTTCACTGCCTTAACCGTTGCCGTTTAACATTTTTAACACACATTTTGTTTTTAAAATATCCAGAAAAATGTACTATTTATTCCATTAAATACATCTCGTTTTTCCCGTATTAAAACCCAAAAAAATTAATTATAAATGCAACATAAATAAAATTTTGTTTTTATATGTATATATGTATGTATGTATGTGTTTTTTTACATTTTAAACATAATTCAGTAAAGGAAATCTACATTATTTGGGTTTTTGACGTTGATTTTTAAAACAGTGATAACGTGGTTTTCATTACAACGTCACTGGAAAGCATATGGTTTATACTTTTAACAATTTTGGATACGTTTGACGTCACTGGGCAATTGGCTCTCGAAGCTCGAAGCGAGCCTCCATCCCATATCAGAGTGTCTTTTGGTGCCTGACGAAAGTGGCAGCCTTTTGTGGATAGCAAGCTACCGGATTGGTGGAACGAAAGTGGAAAGGAGGAGTGGTGGTTGTGGCATTTAAGTGGTGCTTGCAGACAGAGTCCAAGTGGAGAAAAAGGAGTCCTAAAGTTGAGATGAGTGCCTGCTTTGCTATTGGTCGAGAGGGTGAAGTGAGATGGTTCTGGATTGGCTGCTCTGAAGTTGTTATAAAAATTAAACTTGAAAATCTTGCCTGTGTGGGTGCAATGTAGAATTTAAAATTATAGTTACAAGTTTTAATGTTTAGTTTAAAGGAAGAAAATTTTTTAACAATGTTGAGCTACGCTTGACCTCTCTGGGCAATCAGCTTGCGAAGCGAACCTCTATCCCATATCATAGTCTTTTAGTGCCTGACGAAAATAACAGTCCTGAGTGGAGAGGGAGCAACCTGATTGGTGGAACGAACGTGGAAAGGGGAAGTGGCTAAGTAGTGCTTGCAGACAGACTCCAAGTGGAGGAAAGTGAGTCCTGAATTTTCTGAGTGTCTGTTTTGCTATTGGTTGAGAGGGTGAAGTAAGATGGCTCAAAATTCGCCCCGAAGTAAAAAAAATTTAAAATTGAAAATCTTGCCTGTGTAGTAGAGTAGCATTTTTAAATTTTTAGAAAATTAAAAATATAAAGTTTAAAAGAAGAAATTACTAATTTAGAAAATTAATTGCTATCGGCAAATGAAGGAATTTAACAATACGAGGGGTTGTATGAGTCAAGGAGAATTCTCCTTGGTCTCTTGGTATTATCGTGTGCTACATAGTTTTCCAGTCTACAATATTAAAATTCGTAGATGAACAAACGTATGTATGTCGGCCATTTTGTATGTACGTATGTACGTAGCCAAAGGTACCAAAAGATCGGGAATGATCCGAGGAGTCCCCCGATTTTACCCTTTATATTCCAATATTGCAATTAGTTATAAAGATATTAATTAAAAACCTTAAAATGTATAACTGGTTTACCCTTGTTGACTTTTCATACCACCGAGCGTCATTATTATTTCTATTTTTTTTCTTTTTGAATGATTTTATACAGTGAATGTAAATAAATCTCCAGCCTTTTTACCTTTTTATGCTTATATATTTTTAATTTGTCACAATTCTGTATGATGTAGTTGTTTTTCTTTTTTTACAAATCAATGAAACTTTACATATAAATAAATGTATTTAAAAAAAGGTTTTTTTGTTGAACATCAAATCATATTTTAGAGAATTATTTGGCAATTGAAACTGGTACTGTAACTCGTAATCCACAATATGGAAACAAAAAACCAAGAATTTTTCGGTTAATTAAAGATCAATGGCATTTTAAAAAATAAAATAATTACTGTATAATTATATAAATATTTATCTTATACTTTATAAATATAATTGTTAATAAAAATACATTTTGTAAAAATATGTTATAATAAGTATTAAATGATATTTTATATAAAAATTAGTTACAAAAAGTTTTATATGATATGCAATATAATATAGATAAAATATTATATAAATTGTTATAACAATACATAATATATGTTATAATTATTTAAATAAAAAATATTTTTTAATTAATATAATAAAAATAATATATATCTTATATTATATACTATTTTAATTATTTTATTATTTTTTAAAATATTTAATAAGTCTTTATCAATAAACAAGATTTTCTCTTTTACTGCTACTTGTTAAGCAAACGGTATGTCACAATTATTTGCTAAATGAACATTTTTAATCAAATTTGTTACTTTAAAACTTAAGAAGGAAATTATTGTTAAAATTATGAATATGTTATATAGTTTTGTATAATATATACTTTTTTTTCGTCAGATATACGTGTTTAAATAATTTACTAAACACAGTGGAATGAAAAACTATAAAATTAAAATAAAATTTCAAAATGTTATCAGATAGTTTTTTTTTTGAATGTTTTTTTCAGTACATGTAAATATATATTTAGGCTTTCCCCCATACTGTTTTTTTATAACTTACACACATATATATATGTTTAATTAAACATTCAAACGTTCAGAAAAAAAGCAATCGTTTCAATAGCTATCTATAAATTTTTCTTTTATTTATTACTTATAGAAAATTGATTTTAATTTATATATATATATGTTTTTTAAAAGGAGATTATTTCTATTATTTCATTATACTTAATCATTTGTTAATTAAAAAGTACATCGTCTATTATTTTGGATAAAAATACATTTTAGAGACATTTTCAAGCCAACTATATGTAACAATTGATTGATTAATGAAAATCTGAAATCTATTTTATTATATATTTTAGATTCTTAGAAATTATAACTATTATTAAAAAAAAACCGATGAGAGTTTTTTGTTTCGCTCTTAGCATCAGAATCGTTTTCTTTTTATTGCTTCACACATTAATAATTTTTTAACTTACGCAATATTGTTTTTTATAAATCGTATATCGAAATTTGAAGCTATATCTTATTAGTGAGGGGTAGGGGAAGAGGGAGCACACACAATAATTTTACACTAAAAAGGGGCTATAGAGAGGGAAAAGAAATCTGTCTTAAATCGAAAATAAGTGGAACAAATTTCGTAAAAGGGAAATTTAAGGACATAATTTTAGAAATCACTAACATTGCTCGGGTACAAGCACACACACACAGGAATGCTGGCATCGTGAGGGAAAGAGAAAGCCCGTGCAACGCCGGGCCTTGCAGCCAGTAGCACTAATATTATTTGTAAGTGGTATGGAATAAAAAAATTTAGTAGCAAGTTTCTTAATGTAATTTTTGAAGGTGAGAATTTTAAGTGTTCTATGAATATCAGCATTTCTAGCTTACATGTTTGCATGTACAATTATTCTTAAAATTTTATTTTGAGAAATTTCGAGTAGTTTAACGTTTCTATATATGTATAATAGTTGCATATCCCCACAGGACAAGCGTAAGTCATAATGGGCCGCAAAATGCCAGTGTAGAAAAGTACTTTGTTTTCTACTGACATTGAGGAATTTGACAATGTTGAGAAACATTTTCTTTTTGTATTGAGTAGTTGCCGATAAAATTTCTTGGTAAATATCATTTTACGTTTTTGTCATCTACATTTTTCCTGTCTATTTCCCTATCGCAATTGGAGCGTGTGGCTGCGTTAGCCCAGTGGTAAAGGCATCGGATCATGGCAGGTATGTCATAACCACTAAAGACCCGCCGTGTAGGGCAGCGATGCACGTTAAACCTGTCGAGAGCTGAAACATCCTCCCGTTGGTGTGGTGTGGTAGTTAGGAGAGGGGGTGCCAGGTCAGGTGTCGTCCACGTCACTTGGCCATGGTTCAAACGTGGTCCGTCGCCAAAAGCCCTCGTGTAGCTCAACAGTGTGACGTTGATATTCACTCACTCACTCACTCGGGGAACAATTTTACCATTAGAGGCCGCATGTAAATTAAGTAGTAATAAAGGAGGCCGCATGTAAATTAAGTAGTAATAAAGGAGGCCGCAATGGCTGATGTACCTATGAACGCGACTTTTATGAAATTATTATACTTTTTGTATAGATTTAATAATTTTGTGCATTACATAGAAATATTACAAAAAAAAATTAAATCATTATTTATTTATCATTTGACATAAAAGTTATGGTATAAAATATTTTTGTATTCATATAAGGGTAAAAACTTGTAATACTACTCATCATTAATTATTATTTTTCTATAAATTTATTAAATTCATAGATATTGTTGTAACTTTCTATATTTTACTATTAGCACATTTTTATATATATATTTATGTAAGCATGTATATTGTTACGTAGATCCGAGGGTTCGTGGATTTTATGCAGAACAATCACAAAGAAAATAAACAGTTCTTCAGGAGCGATGCGAATTTATTAAAAAAAAACCCAATCCTTTAAATCAGAACCACGCAATATTCAGAATAAATCCCCAAAGGGTCTTCACCCTTCTACAGCAATCAAACACTAACCAGGTTTAAAAATACACGATGAAAAAAGATTATTCAAAAACACACCCGACTAATCGCCATAAAACAATCCTCACTAATCGCGGGTTTTAATCCAGACTCCTCGACACCCCGGCGAGCATCTTATTTATAGTCGCACAGAAATTTCCAGAAATATGGCAGCTCATGACATTGGTGGAAAAATCCACTATTTTAGAAGATTCAGAGGATTCCGAACTCCCAACATGGTCGCCAATGACCCCAAAAACGGTCGTAAACGGCTCAGCGCCAGGATTTCGCCAAGTTCTCATTGAATGCCCATAACGTAAGGGCGGCATTGCTTGTGAAGGTAAAATTTTTAACATGAAATAAACATAACACAGAGTAATATAAATGCATTAAACACTCAAATACAAATTATTTACACTATTTACAAAAAATTGTAACAATATATTTGGATCAAACTTCAAACGGGGAAGCAATTGTTCCTCAATGAGCTTTTGGTGGGGGCCATGTTGCACCAGGTGACGTACTAGCATTTGAAATGTAAAATTTGTTCCCACGTGCAGTCGAAACATACAACAATCATGTCTTAGTGGCTTGCGTGGGGAGTACCGAACCATCCCCCGGGGGGCATAAGAGGGGGCGGCGGCAAGCACCACGAATTTTAAATTCAAAAACATATTTCAAACCCTCACGCCCAACGCGAAAAAAACGGAAACAGTGAAAGCTTTAAAACATGCTGATGCAGGAAATTTATTGTCGTTATGCAATCGTATTTGTTTTATGTTCAGGGTTTGGCAACCAGTACCTGAAGTCAATGATGCCATTTATTTGCAAACAGAGGGGCTTTCCATCAATATGCTCAACAAATACGTGCTTTACAGATCGTATTAGAAGCAAAACGTTTGGGAAATTTGTTTACGAAGCTTAGATATTTGCTAAAAGTTTTATGAAGCTGAAATTTCTTTTGAACCCCCCGCGAATCGGAGGAAGCATATATTTGGCGACAAAATAAAAGTTCGTTTTGGGACGAAATATAGAGTAACAATGTTTTCTTCAATAACAGGTAACGGGGAAATTCGAGAAAGATTCCCAAAAGTTGAAGAATCTGCGCAAAAATATGCCTTTTAAGGCCTGGTGATATTGAGCATAGATGAACTTAATTTAGATCAAGCTCCTCAAAACATTAATAAAGAAAATTCCAACTTGAGCGCGTAGGTCTACAAGTTTTCCGCTGCAACAGACCCCGGATGTAAAGAGAACTCTTTAAAAACCCGCTCCGGGATTAAAAAAAATTTTTAGGCCAAAAAAAAATGGCTTACCAAACTTTTAAGTTAATTTTTTAAATCTTGATCAGTAAAGTTAGGAGAAAACTTTTTTAAGCTAAAATTAATCAAAGTATCTCTTGATCACTATTACGTTAAGGTATCGACTACGTCGGTTGTTTTATTAAGAATCCTGTTAAGCTACATGAGGGCTTTTGGCGACAGACCACGTAATTTTTGAACCATGGTCAAGTGACGTGGACGACCCCCGAGCTGGCACCCCTCTCTAACTACACGCCACACCAACGGAGGTTTCAGCTCTCGACAGAGATTACGTGCATAGCTGCCTACACGGTGGGTCTTTAGTGACAGGGCTCGAAATCGTTACAAGGCAAACGATCCGATTCCTATACCACTCGGTAGGGCCCCGACTACTTTTCGAACCGTGATTTTGCAAAAGCATGTAAATGGATAATATTTATGATATTTATAGTGTCTCTTTGATTAGAAAATGTATATAAAATTGTTTTAAGAATAGTATTAAAATAAAAAATTATTTAAGTACAATATGTTGACAAAAAAAAAAAATAGAAATTCCATTTTAAAATATTCCTTTTTTGGAAAAATGCTTCTATTATAATAATATTTTGCCTGTATATAGCTCAGACCTCTATACAGAGGCTCAACTAGAATTTTTGAAATATATAACTTAGAAGTGGGTTTATCCATGTTTACGACACAACGGAGGGAGAAATTTTTAAGAAAAAACGCCGATAATTATTTCAAATGGTTGTAACTCTGAAAATAATGTGAATTTTTCAAAATCATAGTTGAGCTCCTGTACAGAGATCTGAGAATATACGGCAAAATATTGTTATAATAGAAGCATTTTTCACAAAAGGAGAATATTTTGAAAAAAGGTCATTTTAAGTTAATTTTTTGCCGAAATATTGTATTTAATTAATTTATATTTTTTTTTTTGTCAAAATGTCCGTAAAACAATTTTATGCATGTAGTCTAATCTAAGTGACACTAAATATCATGAAAAGTATCCATTTATGTGTTTTTAAAATCACGGTTCCGAACGTAGTCGGATACCTTTAGGCTAACAAATTTAGGTATTCTGGCAATTGAACATACATATTGATATTGACAATCGTATAAAAGATTTTGCAATTAAAAGAACACGAAAAGTGCATTTTTAATCAATACAAAAATTTAAAACTGCTTTTTTTTTTACTTTTACTAATTTTCTTGACTAATATTTAAAATAGAGAGGCGCAAATTTCGGGTCGGCCCCGGGCAGTGAAAGCCCACGCTATGCCACTGTGCCGTTCTTTATTTAATTCCATTGATTTGCAAACTGTTGTAATTCTATATAGTTAAACATTAATTAATAGAAGTGCTAGCTTTTATGAAGACCACACAAAGAAACTTACGGAGGCTGCTTGTTCCCCAACTCAGGTTAAGAACTTCTTTTCCGCATAGGTAGGTTTTGGATTGATAATATATTTTTCTATCTTTACATAATCGCGATCCACCCAATTAAACAAAAGTCAATACCACAAAATAATTCCGAAAGCGGTTCATCCCTCGGGATTCAAGCACGGTGAGTGGTACATAATCCTAGTGAGAGCAGGGATTTTGATGCTTCTCGCCGTTTACAAATGTGTTATTATAAAAACTAGCGACTAATATTATATCTGTCTTTTTGAGGTAAAGTTTTTATCCATCTGATTATTAATGGTGATCAGATCTAAGATCAGGTATATTATTATCCACCTGATCTGAGATATAGAAATATAAACGTTTATATCCAAAATCTTACAGCTGATTTTTCATCACTCTTTTTACGCTACTTTTTGATTTTGTATTACGTGGAATGCATTTCTTTTTTGGGTATACAAATTTTCTTTTTGCACGGTTTTCTGAAGAACATATCTGTAATGCTAAGGTGACCATTTCTTTTACAATGAAAAGGAGGACGAAAAATTTTTTAAAAAAAAACAACTTAAATATGTGAAACGTTCTATTAATTCAAACAAAAATACGCTAATTACGCTTACGTCCTTTTTAATTATTATCTTAAACGAGTATTTTTCGTATTGAAAGATTTTTTTTTTGTCAACATATCATTTTTTGATAATCGGAAAGTTCGGGCAAAATATATCCTTCATACTGAATTTTACGGTAAGTACTGTAGCTAAAATATTAACATTCAATTTTGATTTCTCACTAGTCACTTCACAAATATCATCACCAACTGAAAAAAACTCTTTCTCAACTGCTGCATTAATTCCAGGACAGCACAACGTAAATTCAACAAGAGTAATTACATTTTTCTCTCTCTCAAATGGTTTAAGTAATTTCACCCATCTCTTACCAATTTCTCAGCATGTTGATTTTCTAAATGTTCTAATTTATTAGAATTCAAGTATGCATTCAGTCTTCTTTCTACTTCAAACAGACAATTGTCATCAAATTTAATATAAGGCATTTCTTTCGATAAAAACTCAAAGTAATTTTCTATATCTGCCCAATTTACTTACTCAAAATACCATTGAAAACTGTTTTTTCCTCATTCTTCGATATTTTGGAAACATGTTTGATTCCTCTTTGAAAATAGAGATTAACAGATCAATTTTTTAAAATATTGAAAAGGTGGACACTTTTCGAGGAAGGACGTTTGGTCACTTTAATAATGCAAAAAGAGTTAGGGACACTACAATTAAAGAATATTGATGCTAACCCTAACGAATAACGACTGTTCTTTCCAATAATTTGTATATTAAATCTTTGTATTAGGGATTTTAGTTTATACTTTTGTACCACTATTGTTTCCTTAAAAGTAAATATAAAGCTTTAACCGCAGCGTTGATTGGAATTCTGTATGAATTAGTAGATGTCTTTAGATCTCATAAAAGCAGCACAAAGTGCTGATAGCTATCTAAGTAAATGTAATTTCTGTTCTGAATGTTTTTTTTTTTGGAAAACACTTATCAAATTATTTTATTTGGATTAATGCGGTACTAAGAATTTTTTTTACAAAGTGTGGAAAAGTTACATATTTTTGTACGTTTTAAAGTTCTACCACACAATATTCTTCACTCAATAAAGTAGTAATTGGTGAAATGTTTTCAGAAGTTAAGACAAAACAAGTAATATAAAAAAATGAAGTCAATTCTTATTTAGATCAACAAAGAAAAATTTTATTTTTATTAAATAATTACGATTCATATACATATGTATATACACAGCACAGAATCACAATAATAAATGGCAATTTTTTCTCCCATATAAAACTAAAATTAATTAAATTAAATTAATGAATTAATACTTGAAAAAACTGTATTAACATCAGTGTCATCCACTACAAGTATAAATGTATTTGACCTTGAGTGGATGAATAAATATATTTTATCAACGATTGAAAATTTGGACAAGATATATAAATAAATATCTATAGGGAGAGTGTGAACTAATAGTAGGAATTGAAAAAAAAAGTGGGGGAACAGAAATTTGATAGTGCGAATGTAATTCAGCACTGTAATATTGAAAGCGACTAAGTTATTGTTCTTAAATCTACGATAGGTAGGATAAAGAATCTCAGAGTGGACAGTATCTGGCTCGCAGGAAATAGTTTATCCATCTCTCAATGTAATTAAGTATTAATTTTTTTATAAAAAAATAACAGTCTTCTTTCAAAAAAAAATTGACGATACTGTTTTTTTTCACTCAGTGAAAAAAATGATAGTTCGCATATGAAAACACTGGTAAAATTTGAATTTTCATGTATTGGGCATTTTTCACAATTAAAATGATTTAAAGAAAAATATGCTATTCAAAAGTTGCTTCATTAAAATAGTACGAAAGAATCATCTTCTTGTAATAATAACTTAAAAGTATTTCTTTACACAATGAGAAACATATGAATTAAGATATAAAAACGCCTACGGCACTTTTCGATAGTCTTTCATACAATCAACATCCTTCAGAACCTTAATAATTTACACAAAAAAAATAGACTGACTAAAATTCTACTCCTTTTAAATATGATTTTTCCTTTCGATTTAAAGCCCTATGCTTAAGTGTTTCAGATATTTTTAATTAACCTCTAATATCTGTCAACTTAAAAAAACGTATTAATCTTGAGCATTTTAAAGAAATGAAGTTACAAAATTTTTCAATTCCTACTATTAGTTCACAATCTCCGTGTATATATATATATCTTGTTCAAATTTTCAATCATTAATAAAATACATTTTAAAGTGCTGAATTGAGCTGAAATTTTATATACACGATTATTTTGGATGACAATACAATAATCTAATTATAATTAATTGATTAAAACTAATTATTCAAAGAATTACACATACAGCCATGTTAGCATCATTTCTGGCGATTTAGCGACCATTTTGGCGACTTGTGTCAAAACTTTATGAGGTTTATTTCTTACATTTTAAACGCTAATTTGAGCTGAAATTTTATATACACGATTGCTTTGGATGACAATGCGATACTTTAATGATAATTAATAAAAATTAATTGCCACTTAATATTTTGGTTCTATCATATCGTATATACATATTTATATTAATTTTAATTATTTGTGATAAAAAGCAACTAAAATAAAATTTTCTTTGTTGACCTAAGTAGGAGTTTATTTAATTTTTTTTTCTTACATTAGTTCTTGTATAATGAAATAATAATGAATGAGAAATAAGAATATTTTCTGTTTTTCCGGGCTCAAAATCTTCATGGGGAGCGGTTGGGGTACCCGCCAAATTGTCTTTACCCGTTGGGGTTTTTGAAAATATGAGGTGCGTCACTAATAATGGTCCTGCTGCTTCACACTGTTATTTTAATAAACAATCAATTAATCAATATATCTTATGAGCGTCATGTTCAGAATATTGAATTACTATAAAAGATCTGTACGTTATAGTCGCTATGGCAACGGCGTATTTTTTAGATACTTGACGTCATAGCAATAAATGGAGCTCTCGCGACTTTTCGAAACTGAAAAGATTAGCACTTATTCTACAAATACTGAAATTGTAGCTTTCCTATATATAAATATGTTCCAATAAATTTTTATTTGTGGAGCCATAACTATTTCAGCCTCCTTTTAAATCCCTTTCATCAAATGAGATGTCCTTTTAAATAGATATATAAAATTTTTTATTCTTCTTAATTATATATTTGTCTTGTGTGCTATTTTTTTTAGATGTTTTTAACCAGTCCTTTCCCAATACAAGATATTGCTAAAATAAATTTATTTCCCGAAAACTTTTTTTTTATGTTTCAAAAAACAATGTAACAACGCTTATGAAATATGAAATAAAACTTAAAACAGTGAAAATTCAGCAACCTTAAAAAAAGCTTAACAAATATTTTATGTATATAAGATTCCACCCAAAACATTTTCAATGTACATTTGACGTTAGTTTGAAAAAGGGAAAAGTTTTTGTGCACTGTCTAATATGGAAAGGCATTTATAATCAAGTATTTTAAATTTGTTCCTAATTTTAGTTGTTTCTGTAAAGATTTTAAGATTTTTCGTATGAAAAGACACTATATATATATATTTTATATATATATATATATATATATATATATATATATATATATATATATATATAAATCCTTTTCCATAAATTAAACCAATGAACCCAAATGTAGGAACGTTTGAATTTTAGATAAAATTTATTTTCATCGCATTTTTGAAAGTTAGAATAAATTTCTAAATTGCACTGAAAAATTGCATTAGTATTCAAAAATGAGAAGTAGTACTTCAAAGTAGTAGATGCAATTAAACACCACTTTTTCAACTCATAAAACAAATTTAAATATTGTACTTGTTTGAAGCCCAGAGGCTGAGTGCACTGCGTTTCCACACAACAGGTCCGAGGTTGACTCAGCCTTTCATCCTTCAGTGGGTCGATAAATGAGTGCAAAGCTTTCTTGGGAACTTAACACTGGGGGTTTCGCGTCAAACTAACCACCTGACCGAAACATCTGTTCATGCACCTCAGGGCCAGAGGTCACGTATACTGAGTTGGACACAGTAGGCCTTGGCTCTCATGGACTGTTGCGCCACTGAGTTTAGTTTATTTATTTGTTTATATTTATTTTTTTGATGAAAGGAAACCACATCTCAAATAAAATTATATTTAAAAAAAAACTATCCCGGTTTAAGGATAAATGCGCCTATTAGCGAATATAAAACCAATTTTTTTTACTAATTCCATTGATAGTATAGTCTCCCCCCCCTATTGAGTTTCTCAAAACACATTTGAAGTAGTATTCAAGCCATCAAACAAAGAAATAGGAAACCTCAAAATAATAACTTTGTAACGCTATTTGAGAAATACACTTCTGTAGGAGTATATTTTCAGAATATTTTCCAGTATATTTTCAGAAGCTCGTAAAGTCACCGTCATATTTCCACAAATATTTAGTGTAAAATCTACTAAATATTAGACTAATGTACAACCTTTCCAGTGTAAATTAAAATCTTTGTTTTCTTATTACACCATGCAAAGAATTTATTTGTAAATGCATTAAATATGCGATATAAATTATTTCTTAAAGACACATCAGTGAGAAAAAAATATTATTTTTCTTAACTTTAATTTGTGAGGTAATCTTTTTGAATAAGTAGGGGCACACACCCATAACATTGTTATCAAGAAAAAAAAAACTAAGCAATGAAAATAACAGAGAGATTAATTGATTTAAGGCTTTAATAAAGTAGTACAAGATATGATTCCTATATCTGTGTTGTGATGAGTCTGCTTGTTTTTCTGCACATTATTTGTAACTTTTAGCATTAGTAAATTCTTGATCAATGCTGAAAGACCCGTAAATTCATTGGTTTGACATAATTTTGTTATTGTTTTCATCAAAATCACTTTTTCGTCTGTTCAGTTCTTTTAATGATAAAATGAACTTGAATTATGTCCCCTTTTATTCGAAATAAACAGTTACTTTAACAAATTATAAGTCTATTTGAATGCTGACTACATGTTGAATTTCATTAAAACAAGTAATATATATATAAAAAATTAAGTCAATGCCTACTAAGAAACAACAAAGAAAAAATTTATTTTAAACTACTTTTCTTCCCACAAACATTTACAATTAATATAAATATGTATATACATATGAAAGAATCCCAACATTAAGTGGTAATTAATTTCTATTATCATTAAAGTATCGTATTGTCATCCAAAACAATCGTGTATAGAAAATTTCAGCTCAAATGAGTGCTTTAAAATGTGAGAAAAAAAACTTTCAAAGTTTTGACACAAGTCACCAAAAATGATGCCAACGGGGCTGTATTTGCAATTCTTCGAATAATTAGTTTTAATCAATTAATTTTTATTAGTTATAATTAAATTACCGTATTCTCATCTAAAATAATCGTGCATATAAAATTTAGCTCAATTGAGCGCTTTAAAATGTATTTTATTAACGATTGAAAATATGAACAAAATATATATTTATAGAGAGAGAGAGTAAGCTAATAGAGAGAATAGAGAAATTGAAAAAACGCTAAAAAAATTTTTTTTTCGTGATTCGAAACCATCATATCATACTCAGAAAGTAATTATGAAAATTACTGAACTAAACACTTCAAGAAATCGGCAAGCTAAGAAATCATAGAAATTTATTGATTTCATAAGTAAATGTATGGAAATTATTGATTTATTTTTTAACAAAAGACACATTTCTTAAAGTGCTTTAAGAAGTCATATTCCCTCAATATGAAGCATGCTTTACTTATTTTTACAATGTATCGACTTTTTTAGGACAAAGAAACAAAAAGAATTCGTCACCTGTCAATTTCTTAGTTGGTTCTTGTATAAGCTTCCGTATATTCCCATTTAGCTGATACTTTTATTGAAAAGAACTGTATTATCATTCTTATTCAAGAATTGATTAAAAAGATTAGTTGATAAATATTGATTGAAACTGTACAGAAGGTCTGTATTTTAGTGTTTTTAATCAGAAGTACTATAAATTTTGTATTAGGTGTATTTATACATGAATAAAAATAATCAATAATTCCTCTTTGAGGTAGTTTAAAGGGGGAACACTTGTAGTCATAAACATTTATCATCATAGGTTGACCTTTAAGAAAAAAAAAGTCCCTTTTTTTAAAGAGTTTATTATGTCCACTTATTACATTAAAAAGGTCAACTAGTTACATTTTACAACTACAGATGTTCATTATTCTTTTCTAAATGGAAAATCTTTGTGTGTGTGAAATATTTTCACAATTAAAAAACAATCTATATTCACTCTTTCGCACTTCTATGAAACAAAAATTCTTAAGTATTTAAAAAAAAGAACACAACGAAAGAAGAATCAGAAATGTATTTCAGTACTCTTCGCTAGAAAAGATGAATTAAAGAAAATGTTACAAATACCTAAATATTCAAGAATATTTGAATGAAGAACACTGGAACCGTAATGAGAACTGAAACTACTGTTATGACTAACGAAGATGCCTTGATTTCGATATTGAAGAAGCAGTGTGGGAAATTGTGGATTGTTCTGGAATTTACGGGCATTTCTGTCTTTCAAGAAAAGCATGGAACGGGGCTTTTATGCTTCACATTTACAATTAAGAAATTATGTTATCCTGTTTTTCTACATTGCAACCTTTTGTATCTTTTGTATGTCACTGCGCACAACACAGAGAAGATAGATTACGCATTTATAATAGACATTATAAAGCTTTTATTAATAAATGTTATGTGGTGGATGATGTACATGCGTAGATACGCAATCAAAACCTTTTTGGTTCATGTTGCTCATACTATGTCTATCAATCTGATATCTCAAACTCGATACATGGCTCTTGTAATTAATGTATCCTTATTTGTGATATTTGTCTATCCTTTCATTATAGCAAATTCTAGGTTCTCAGAAAATACGTATTTCGCTAAGAAATTAGAGGAAATTTTTCGTCCGGTTCACGAGATTATATTTCCATCTATAGTAAGTGTACTGTACACCACGATGTGTTATTTACTTTTCAAAAACTTGCGAATTATCAAAATCAAGTTTCAAAAGGAGCTGAATCTTTCGTCTGTGATTACTGTTACAAAATTGAAACAAAATTACTTGGACGTCGTGAAGGGAATAGAGATGCTGGAAAATTTGTTCTCCGTACCAGCATTTATTCTCGTTGTCAAAAATACTGCCATTATATCGATTGTTGTTATGGATATGATGCATAGAAAACTGATATCGGAATTGTTGCTGGAAGCAGTGTTGTATCTTACACTTGTTTTTGGATCAATGGGTGTATTGACAATGTATGCAGGAAACATACCACTTGAAATGTCACGTATTAAGGTGATTCTTCTGAATAAATTATCCGAACAATCTAATGGAGACTGCTTACGCTTTGGAGAGAAGCAAATCAATTACATCATAAAAAGAGATGTTAACGTTCTAACAGCTTGCAATGTATTTGAATTGGACAGAGGGTTTTTACTTAAAGTACTGATTACTGTCGTCGCACAAGCAGTAGTAATTTACCAATTAGGTTTGTCGGTTAGCACTGATAATAAATCTTGAACTTACTCAAAGTATTTCCAGTGCCGTTTTTAACTTGATGTATTAGACACTTCAAATTGTTACGCCCCCTACGCTATTTCCGGTAGTGCTTCAGTTACAATCTGAAATAGATTGTTATTGTTATTAATAAGCGACTCAATACTTTTTTTTTGAATGAGTGGGAAATAAAATTTTTCTTTGAATGACAGTACTAAATGAAAATGTTTATGGAAACTTAGAGTGCATTCAAGCTTAGAAAACACACTCACTTAATCATTTTAATCAACGTGAGAATATCCCAAGAAACTAGTGACAATGAAAAAATATTTAATCATAGAAAACCAAGAGTTTTAAAAAAAATAGCAAACTCAATAAAATATTTTTCCACTCTATCTTACACAGCGATTACAATGTATTAATTTTTAAGGGATAATAAAATAATTTGAAAAAAAATGAAGATGTAGTTACTTTTTCTGTTAAACACAGAATGAAGATTCTTCAATTTCTGCCTTAGCTGTATAGAGAGAGAGGTAGGAACTAAACAAATAATTCCCAAATCACAAATGGCCACAAGTTTCTCACTATACTTTTCAAATAATAATTTTTTTCGGTGGTCATCCTTATCCTATTTGCTCTGAAACATGCCATAAAATAGGAATGTTGAATATTATCACTTTTGTGGAAGCTAATTTTTGTCATAGATTATTTCTTGTAATGGTTCCTAAATTCCTGTATGCAAAGAAATAAAATTTGTAACAAATTGCTTCCTGAACTTATAAAATTATTTACAACGTGCTTCCCGGAACCACATATTTTTTAAGTTTCCTCATGTGATACGTACCACACGTACCACACGTACCATGTGATACGTTGAGAAGCATGGATTTAAATACTCGTGTTATAAACTCCCCAGAGAAAGTGAACTTGTTTTGCATGCATATGTATAGTTTCCTTTTACGAGATTTTTTTTTGAATCGCAGAATTCCTTGGTTCGATTCATGGAACTTCAGGGTTCCACGGTACAGAAGACAACTGTTCTAAGCCGATGGTCTTCAAAATATAAGGTGTTTTCGAGAAACTCCATTCCACTCTCTCTCTCTTAGAAGAATATATCTTAAAATACACTGATAAAAACAATTAAAGGGAGGAATGCTTTCTTTTTTTTTAAAAAAAAAAGAAGAAAATAATAAACACCTATACACAAATAAAATATGAGAGGAAAGCTATGCTCTTCGTGGACACCTCTGCCAAGAAGTAGTCTGTGACGTCGTAAGGCAGTGGCACTTGATCCTCTTTTTAAAAGTACCCCCCCCTGCAGCTTGAAAGGAAAAAATGTTTTTAAACATCTGTTAGCCCAATCATTTTTTTTTTAATTTTTTTTTTTTTTTTTGGCTTACCCATTTTTAATATTGTCAGTTGTTGTAGCCTAAAAGATGCCAAGAGATGGCGGATATTTTGGGGCACTCAGGTTTTGGGGTAGTCACAGGCTACCTGCTGTTGGGACCTCGGGGTTTTGATAAATGTGGTGCCCACTCTGTGGAAACAGTTCATAGAGATAGGAACAGTGATCCTCCGACCTGGCCAAGACCACAAAAGGGAAACAATGCCGGCTCAAAACTATTATTTGATACTTCTGGCTAAAAGGATAATGTCCGTGACAGCAACACAACTTGTATAATGCAACAGGAACATCCTTTTCGTGGATAACAGTCACCCAGAAACTTAATGCAGGTGACTAGTATGCCAGGCGTTCTGTAGTCTGCATCCCCTTGACTGTGAACCACAGAAAAGACCATCTAGCATGTTGCCAAGAACACTTTTCATGGATAGAGGATGACTGGAGACAGGTTCTCTTTTAAAGTGAGGGGTCGCGGTTTAGTCGGGGCTTTACTCAAAAGTGTTTTTCATTTTGAAGATAACTCGGGTGTCGATATCAGCCTTCTAACGTTGTCGAAAAGGACCACTATGGTCGATGTGGTCTAATGGTCTGGGCAGGCATCATTGCAGACGGCTATACCAAAACCCTTTTTGTGTTTCCTTTAAGGGACTCCCGACAAGTCCCGCGGTTTTCTAAAGCGGAAAACTTGCACCCTCTATTAAATTTTTCCGTGGATAATATGAACCAATTTTCCTCTTTATGAACGACAACGCACGTCTACACAAGGTTCAGTTGTTGGACGAATATTTCCAATCGAAGAATATTCAACGATTGGAGTAGCCTGTGATCTCGCCCCATCTAATACGTGCGCATTAATCCCATCTAATACGTACGTTAAGTCCTTGGACACTCAATTTCAAATAGTCAGCGGTACTAGAACGAAAGCCTTGCACACTGTATTAAATTTTTCCGTGGATAATATGAACCAATTCTCATCTTTATGAACAATAACGCAACCCACAAAAGGAAGGGTCCGGTTTTTGGACGAATTTCAATCGAAAAAAAAAAAATTTAATGATTGGGTAGCCTGTTTGCCCCCTCTTACGTCCTTGGACGCTCAATTTCAACTTGAAGACCAGCTCCAGTGTGGTCGCCACAGTGGTTGATAAGGACCTGGTAAACGGTATGAAACACCGATGTGAGAGTTGTGTAGCTGTTAGAGGCAATCATACACTCTATTAGATATGTTTTTCTCTTATATATATGGTGCCGGTCAGCTTCTGTGCTGGACAAGTGACAAGTTTCTAATTTAGGTTAAATGTTGTGCCCATTTTTGTTTTTTCATATATTGGTCTTATATCGGACGTTATTTTGGCCAAGTATAGCTTTATTTGCTTTGTTAGTTTACTTTTTATTGCAAAGAAATCCCAATTGTTCCTTTAATTGTTTTCACCAGTTAAATATTTAAAGGAGATCAACATGCTATTGGCCCTTTATGTAAAAGCAGTTTTTTAAAAGAACATATATTTGTTAATAAAAAATTTAATGTAACTTTGTTGAATTTATTTGCATACATATTAATTTGTGCTTCAAGAGTCACTCATTCATCCGTTATATTTAGTAATTGACATACGTGCTTGAATTTTTTTTATACATACTGTCGAAATCTAGGTTTCTTGAAATTATCTGCAGTCGAATTTTATTTGTTCCTAAATTTTGTATTTGTAGCTACTCACGTTGATAAATATTTTTCACTAAAATACTTTGTTCTGAATGCCATTAAAGTGTTTATAGCTGTGTGAAAAACCTGTGTCTTCTGCATGAATTTGCAACCTAAAACTAAAAGCTATTCATGCTTAAATTTAGCTTAGAATATGAACAATCTAATAGGAAGTACATACAAAGGGAAAAGTTTTATATAATGTTTTTTTTTAATATATTGTTGAGAAACAGTTGTAAAAATTTGTGTGTTAATAATTTTCCAATTTCCGTGCCGTGATCTCGGGTTCGAGTCTCGAATCTGATTTGAACCCGATCCGTGTCGTTTAGTCATCTGCAGTTGGCAACACCTTAAATGCAACTGTGGACGTGTTATAAATATATAACTACAGCTGAAGAAGAATAGATACAGCTTTATACATGTTCGAGGGATAAGCGTATCCACGAGATCGGGGCCGAATGATTTTTCTTTAAATACTTATTATATGGAAGTATATTTTACGTTTACTACAATGGGTAGTACCAGGTTTTTGATTCTGAATAAATTACTTTTAAAAACCTGATCTCGTAATAATACCTGCCACCTGTACGAATTATTTTGGAGAGAACAATTGTAATAAAAGTTAAAGAAGTGTTACAAAATAAAGTTTTCACACACACACACACATTTATAAATACAATTTTTCAGTTTTAATGACTGGAATGAGTTTTAGATACTTGTAGTTATGTGCACACTTCATAGAGAACATGTGTGTGAATCTATTTTGTGCATGCACATTTAAAATTCTCTTTTTGATTTTTTTTTTACTGTGGAACCCCTGGATATGCCTTACGGAACCCAGGGCTCCGTAGGATACAATTTTAAAATCACTGCTCTAAGCTAAGGGTTTTTACCGAGGCTTATGCATACCCTTGGGGGAGAGGAAGGATTTGTGAGATTATGAGAGAGGAAAAACACTTGATAGTTTATATTCTATCCAAAGACACACACGAATCATGTACTTTCTCTTCTTAAGCAAGGCGATGTGATTAAAGAAAATCCTCCCCATAAAGGTTACAAAGATTGTTCAAGTCAGCAAATGAATATATTTTCGATTTTATGTTATACAAATTAAATGTCCTTGCTCCCGCAGTTATTAATTTTTATTTAAATGTTCAAACCCTGTTATGTCGTAAGTGTAATGCAATTATCTTGACTGTTATATAAACAGTAATATTTCTGCTGAAGACTCACATTCTACAGGAAGGGAGAGCTCGTATTATAAAGTTCATAGGGATAACAAAAAACTTTGAAAAATTTTAAGAATCCTTGCTCTAGATAAAGGGTTCCTAACCTTTTCTGGAAACTTTACAAAAAGAAATTACTCTTGTTCCTTAATATTTAATTATTTGATTTTAATTTACTTTACTCTCTGGAGCAACACAAGAGCTATGGTCAACTGACATGGTCAACTGACGAGGAACCTGAAACCTGAGCTAGCACCTTACTCGCCAAACTTGCAACTGATGATTGTGTGATGTTTCATAGAAAAATTAGCTGAAAATAATTATCACATACCACTGATGTGTGTTGCGCGACTAATGGTGCACTTATTGAAACCTGGTGGTAAATGTTACAAAAAAACAAAAAAAGAAATCTTTGGTACTTTCTTTACAAAACATAAAAAACCGCAAGTTCGTCATTGTTTTCCCTTTTAATTATTTCTTAAAGTGCAAAGATACATTTGAGTGAGTGAGTGATTATTAACGTTGCACTGTTCAGCTACACGAGGGCTTTTGGCGACGGACCTCGTAATTTTGAACTATGGTCAAGTGACGTGAACGACACCTGAACTGGCACCCCCTCTCCTAACTACCACACCACACCAACGGGAGGACGTTTCAGCTCTCGACATATTTAACGAGCATCACTCTCTTACACGACGGGTCTTTAGTGGTACTAGGCTCGAACTCGTGATAAGCCAGCCACGATCCGATAAGATATATCTGGGATATACTGCATATTATGGAGTCGTCAAACACCTGTAATAACATTCATAGCTTCCATCAATGTTAGTACATAAAAGTAGTATCAATGCGGACGGCCGAAAAGAAAATAGTGGTAAATTAGGAAATTTATGGATTGATACGTTTAATTAACACAGTTAATTAATTCTAGAAAATGATTTCTCAATATTGTACCCAATTTCTAGCAAAACAGGAAGAGAATGATCTAGATCAGGGGATTGCTTTGGCGCCTATAGCTTTGGGTGGCAAGCCAATCTGCCAAAATGATTTAGTGTACCATGCACTAGGAAATATTTGAAACTCTTCAATTCCCGTAGCAAGGCATGCAGAGTTAGGGGATAAAGATCAAGAATACAAATTCAGAGATTTATTTTATATTAATTATGCATTATTTAACGATATTTATTAACACAAAAATAAGCAAAAAATGTAACTATTCCTTCAACATAAACAGAAACTGTAAATATACTATGCACTTTTTAAACATATTTATCAATATATAAGAAGTAATAAATATAAAATAAAAAAAATATAAGTATTCCTTAAGTATAGTTAAATAAAAGTTAAAATTAATTACAAACCTTTTCTCCCAGCATCGCAATGTTTAATATCGCAATATCAGAAGTACATTTAACCCGGAAGCGGTCACGCAAGGCACAGAGTCTCCACAGGCTCACGAAATTGTTAATTCTGGAAAAACTGTTTGTTTGTCGATAATGACCATGACGGTATCCTTATAAAAGACAGTCTTCATGGAAACTAAAATGTATTTGTCACATATCTCCCTCTTTTTTTGGAAGGGGCAAACGGTTTTTTTTTTTTTTGACTGAGCTTTCCGCTCGAGCACTTTTGTTCCAAAACATATTCTATGAACATGCTACATTTTCCCCCTGTAAATAACTTAGTGGTTTTAATTGCTGTGTTGTACGACTTATTATGGTTAGTAAATGTAAATGAGTAGAATATGTAAAAAATAGCATCTGTGATCTCGATTGAAGGAAGTTGAAACTGATCAAGCAAGGGAAGAACCTGTGTGCTGAAATAATGAATATTAATTATGATAGCGAAAGTAAATTTGAGAAAAGCGATGAACATGAAATGTTTGAGAAGAAAGGAAAATTTCCAAATGCTACCTAAAGAACAGGGCCGATCCTAACAGGTGTGCATCGCACGCGAGCGGCTAAAACAAGGGGTGGCTGCATATAGTTCTATCGATCAAGCAAAATTTTTTATGAATTTCTCAAAATAAAACTTACAATAATTCGAATAAATATGATAAAATTTTAAATATTGAAAAGTCAAAAAAAAAATAAATAAACAATAAATAATAAGTCCCGATTTCCTGATAGCATAGCATAGTTTAAGGCATCCGACTACTTGCGACATTTTTTTTTAAAAAAAATGGAGATATGGAGATTTTTATGTGGTTTTTAGACTTATTTATATATAGTACATTTTTTAAAAAAATACTCTAAAACTAAGAAGAAAAAAGAAAGTATCATAACTAAAATGGGAAAAAATGGGTAAAAATTTTCAAAAAATTGCTTAAATAGGGTCCATTCTGTACAAAAAGTTTATGAACAAATTTTCAATTTTTCAATTTTGATGTGTTGTTTTAATATTCATTTTAGAAATGACCTTCAGTATAAGAGATGTTTTAATTTTTACACAAAAACTAGAGCCTTTTATCTTTGCTGACAGTTAAAACACTTCTACTATTTTACAGAATATGCACACAAAAATTTCAGCTAATTATTTTCAAAACTTTTTGAGCAATCGCTGTCCTCTTTTGAACATTTAAAAGAAACACCTTTCGAGTAAGAATTTTTGTATAAATGTTGTTTAAAATATGGCATTTTTTTCAAAATACTCGTAGTTTTGTTCTGGGAATGGAAAAAAAAAACTTTGGGTTTTTTTATAAAGCCAATAAAAGGGCCTATAAAATAAAAAAAAAAACTTTCGGAAATTTTTTTAAAATTCCCTTTTTGGAACAAACCTTTAAGAAAAATAGAATGTTAGTGCACAGTGCGTTGGTGCATTATCCAAATTTTACTCTTTTACACATCCTTCATTTGATAAAACAAAATTTCCCCCAAATTAAAAGGTTTTTTTTTATCAGCGGCACGGCGCGCACTTGGATAAATGAAAAAACCTAAAAAATTTTTTTTGGAAATTGATTTGCAAAATATCTAATATGGTTAATATTACAAAAACATAGCAGATTTTAAATTGATATGCATTTGGGGAAATTATAAAAAAATTTTCAATTTAATAAAATTTACAATTTAGAAAAAAAAAATAAAAAACAATGATTTTTGTGTCTATGGTTTTACAAAAGCTTAAAACAACATTTTTTTTTAGAGAGAAAGTGTTATACCTCTATTAAAAGGTAGTTTTTTTTTTTATCTAGAATTTGAGAAAAAAAACTTGCAGCTTTTTTTTAAATATTTTCATTAAAAGCCTTTTAAAACACTTTAATTTCTTTGTATTAATTAACGAATTTTCCCTCAAAATTTTTTTTTTTTTCGTTATAGATAATGGTACTTCAGTACTATATTTTAAAAAATTGCGGGTTCTGTGCGATTTTTTTTTCAAAAAGCCCTAAATGTAACAAGCTGCCATATTATCTAATAGACCAGTCAAGAGATTCACAGCATAGCACTAAGAACAAAAATAAAGCAGATATATATAGATAATAATTAGCTTTTAATGAAGAAAACATATATTAAAAGCTAATCATGATCTATAAATATCTGCCTCTAATATGAATACTCCATCTCCTAGTTGAAGAGTAATTTCATATCGACTCGTCCACTTAGCCCAGGCATGTCAAACATGGGGCCCAACAGAACATAAGTTGCGGCCCACCGTGTGACTCTTTTTAAAAAATAAAAAAATATCACAAACTTCAGATTTTTTAAATTTTTTTTTTATTTTGAAAATTATTTGAGGTGAAGTTTTTTAAATTTACTACATATTTATTTGATACATTTTCTTGTTATAAAAGTAATACTATTTGATTATAAAAATAACCTTTAAATTAAAAAGTACATTTTATTAAAATGTTTGTTTATTTTTACTATACTACATAATTTTTCATTAATTTCTTAAATGCATTTATGCATATTTTTCATAGATGTTTTTCTACAGTAGAGTAAATTTCCAACAGAGAGAGATCAACTTCTCAGTATACTGTATAAACCGTATTTCTTCCACAATGTAAAGTGGTTACACTAAAAATCCGTGTGGTTAACACCCCGTTGCATGTTATTTTCCCCCTTCTAAGCCATTCTCTTCCCCTCTATCCCTTTTGGTCAGTGCTCTTCCTGTGGGTAGAGGGACTGTCCATTAAAGCCCCCCTGAAATCAGAATATTAAAAGCAGTGTAAAATACTTTTGACTTAACAGATGGCATCCAAAATTTTTTTTGGGCTTATATTCATGTTTTCCTTTTGTCTTTGGGGTCCAATCAGGGGGGTAAAAATGATAGAGGTAGTCACAAGGCAATCAAGACAATGTGCGGAGTCAGCTGAATTGTTTGCAAATGAAAGCATATATATTTTGATTTTAATTTATAATAATCTAAAAAATTATTTAATAAACTACATTGAGTAAGAAAAGATCAATTTAAAAGGAACATCGTAATTTTCAAGAAAAATGGGAACTGCAATATTTTTGTGTCCAAAACAAGTAAAATATTATGCCTGATATGTAAGAACTCTATTTCAGTTGCTAAGGGATATAACCTTACAAAAAAACCACTATGACACAAATCATAGAAAAAATTATATATGTGATCAATACGTTTCAAAACTTCATGAAGGAAAATTGTTGTAATTGAAATCAACTCTTTTAAAAACAACAAAGTGTATTTACCAAATTTGTTAAAGACAATACAACTGCTGTAAAAGTTAGTTATATAATATCACATTTAATCGCAAAAACACAGATCGAAATCATTTATCGAAGGGAAATTTCAAATGAATGTATTTAATTAAAGAGGCAAAAGCATCATGTCAGCACAAATAAAAAAAAATTAAGTTAATGAGCTATAGCAGAGTTGATGAAATATCCGAGAATTTGGGAGATCAGCATTGTTCAACAATATCAACATTTTGAGCCTCTTCGATTGCAATTGATGAAAGAGCAGGTATTCGAAATATCGCTCAGCTGGCCATTTTTATTCGGGTGGGTTAAAAAATAAATGAAGAGCTTTTTTGGGGGTCACATACCTTTCGGTAAAAACCCCGGAGTTGAATTTTTGGGGATGATTTTGGAAGTTTTTTGTATAATTTACCGGGAAAAGGTTGGTTTTCTTAATGAGGGCATCTACCATGAACGGTATCACTAAAGGAGTTGTTCGTTAAAAAGAAAAAATGCAAACAGCACGGTAGCAAAAAGTTTGAACATTTTTATTATTTACCAACAAATGCTGTGCTTCAAAGTCTTATATATAGGACATGTTTTAAAACTGATTACCAAAATTCTAAATTATATTAGAGCATCTTATAGATTTAATTATCGTCAATTCTGGAAGGTATAGAAAGGCAGTACACCGATCTACCATATTACATAGAAGTTGGATGGCTTTTAGTCATATAGTATTAAAAGGAATTTTGAAATAGCTAGAAGAAATCAAAATTTCCTTGGGAAAAAAAATAGAATGAGCTTTTAATTATAAAAAAGGATAATTTTTTAAAAGGGCCCGTCTTTTCAGTTGATATTAAAAATAGGGGTTTTTCAGGGGAAAACATAAGATTTCCATATTTTTTTATTCCCGGGGAAAGATGGGAAATAATCGAGGTAGATAGTTTTGACTTGACTTTAATTTTACCCCTGATATAAAAAACTAACCGCACTGTTGTAATTTTTCGTTCATTCATCCTGAAATTCCTTGGAAGGAGAAATGTTCGTTTTGAGCCCCTAACAGAGGGGGAAAAGTTTAATATGAGAAACGTAGATTTGGGGAGAATTTTTGCAGCTT
>BMAV01008285.1:0-14262 GCA_019973955.1 Trichonephila inaurata madagascariensis
TGGATTTTAAATACTTCTTTGGACTACACAAAGATGAAATTTCTTTTTAGAACTACTGCCCTGTTTGGTATCTGCTGCGTTTTGGCAGGTGAGTGGAAAAAAGCTATTAATCTCTTTCCTTGCATGCATTTTTTCGCTTTTGTTTGTTTTACTGTTGAATTTTAAATTTTAAGATACTGTTATAAACTATTTAATTAAGTTTTTTTTCTCTGTTTTCATATTGTTGAATACCAAAATCATTAATAATTAACTATTCTGAGGATTAATTAAGTCTTAAAAATTTCCATGCATTTTAAACCAAGCTATCGGATCATACCTCAGGGTGTACAAAGTCACTAATACTAATCTATATTTTGATAATTGGCGTATTGAATTTATAATCATTGTATTCTTATTTACTAGTTGTTTCCTATTGAATTTCGCTTCCCAGTATCAGGGTACGAAACTAAGCTTGTTTTTTTGTGAGTGATATCAGAATATTGCAGTTATGAACTTGGAATGATTTAAAAATTTCTAAAACAAAAATATAAAGCGCAGTGATCAATAAAATTGAATTCTAAAGATTTTACCATGACATAAATCAATTTTCTTCAATTGAATTTCTGTTTTTCTTGCTGTTGTAGTTATTGAATTTCAGATTTTTTTTTCTTTAATTGATTGCTTTCGCAAACAAGATTTTGTCGGATAAATAGTCGAAATTAAACAACCATAGAAATAGCGTTTGATAATTTTAATAGGGCGCTACATTTAGTCCTTTTCTTCGACTTAACAAACTTATAGAATTCTAGAAAGTAATTTTTTAAAATTTTAGTGGTATGTTATTCAATGTAAAAATTTAATTTTGTGAACTTTCCATTTCTTATTTTACTCTCCGCAGAAATAAACATGCGTTTATTTTCTGTTTTAAAATGTGTTTCATAATGTTTAGGTCCTGGAGAACCCAAGATAAAATCGTTTCACTTCTCCAACGAGCTTGAGATGGGGATGCGAGAATCCGTTCGCTGCAATGTTCTGAGTGGCGACCCTCCCTTCGAATTCTCATGGTACAAAGACGGGCTTCCTCTGACGGATGCTCGAGGCATTTCGGTTCGAAAAACAGACGAATATGATTCCATCCTGTTATTTCAAAAGTGGATGCGGCAGCAACGGTAACTACACATGCAAAGTGTCGAATTCTAGAGGATTCGACGAGAAGTCTGCCATTTTGTCCGTCAAGGGTGGGTAACATAAGAGGAATACATAAAAATGTGTTGTTTATGGTTCTTTGTATATGTTTTAATTAGATTTTATAAACCCTTTTCACATGTGCTCCGTTATGTATAGCAAATGTAACATGCATTCTTTTCATTGAACGTTGTCTTATAATTGCAATCATTTTGCCATTATAATGAATTTATATAATTTCCAAGTATTATATTAATTTAGACAAAGGTGGTTATATAGTTTATCATGTTTAATTAATTGATCAATATTTTTGTACATACAAAAATTTCCCAAACCATTAAATTTTTTGGGGGTGGCCCTTATTTACATACATATTTTTCCCTTTTAATACATATTCTGATTTTTTTATAACATAATTTTTACAAATACTTTTCTTCGACTTGTTTGAAGTTTTTTTCATTAATGGTATCATTTTTTATATTACATTTAATGTCTGAATGGGTACTTTTTAATATTCAACACTAAAATTCACTCTAATTATTCAACAAATATTTTACGATTTTTTAAAAAAAGGGATTACGTAAGCAACATTGTGCTTGTTTTGTGAATGTTTATTATTTAATTCGAATTGTTATTTAATTTTGTACATAATACCTTTATTTTAAAGAGTTTTTTATTGTTTAGTAAAATTTTTTTTCTTCCCTTTGACTCGATGATGCGATTTTGCGCAAAATTTTATGATACGGTCTTATTATTGTCATTCTCGTCTTTAAAGGGTACCCGGGTTTCCCGTTATAATTTAAAATAAATTGAAATTTTTGTTTCTGTTCCCCTATAGGGGGGAATTGATAAAAAAAAAGAAAAAAAATTTCAGTAGAAAAAGGTTAAAAGATGCTTAAATGAATGCGTTGTTAAATCCTATATTAACCATTTTATTATTGGAATCCCGTGTGACATCAAGGCTACACAGAGTACATTAAGCTTAAAAAGTGAAAAAGTTTTAATAATTCTTCTGTGCGTCCACCAAATAAGAATTCTAATTTCTTGTAGTATTTTTTCTTTTCTCCATATTCATATTTGTATCATTGTACCAACAATTTCCATTTTAATAATAAAATGAAGTTGAATCATGCAAAAGTTTTTGAAAGGACACGCAGAGTGAATTTGAACGATTCACACAATGGCGTAGAGTAGAATATTTCGACATCCCTGCAAAGTCAGTTTTTCCCCCCTTTAATATTTTATAAATTGATTAAATACGTACTTTGCATCAGTCAGGTTTTGGGCCAAATATAATCCATTGCTCCCCTCTCGCGATGCGGGGGTGTATGTTACTCCCACTGGATTCATAATACTTCTTTTTCCGTATTAAGATCTAAGTAAAGGAGAACGAATTTGATTAAAAAAAGAAATAAAAATGAAAAACTCGAATTTGGGTTCACGGAAATTTTTTCAAAATCCAAGACAAAAAAGTTTTAAAATTATATTCTTTAAAATTATTATTTTTTTGGTTTGAAAATTTTTTATATAAATACATATATGTATCATGTTAATATGAAAAATTTGTACATAATTTTTATTTTTACTCAAATTATTGTATAGAATTCAATGTTCATCTTGTCTTTAATTTTCATTTCTATTATCCAAACTACAAGTTTTCAAATTCATCATCTTGTGCAACATATGTAGTAAAATTGTAAAACCTTTTTTATATTGCAAAAATTTATGGTTATTTTACAAATTTCATTTTACAAAGCGACATTAAGAACAAAGGGCATATTATAACTACATTAATTCATTTCTTCAAAAAAAGAATTTAAAATGACATTGAATTTTCTGTGAAATATCAAATAAGGGATAAATACGGTATTTTTTAAATAGCCCCTCTATCTTCAAATTCTTTTAAAATTTTTGAGTTTACTACATTTAAATAGGAATAAATATTTTAGAATATTAAATTTATAGAAATTTGACAAGAAAAGTTATTTGACACAGATTTTTTTCCAGTTGTGCGTTGTACTAAATCCCACAAAAAAAGAAAAAAAACAATGTATAAGAAATTTTACTTAACGTGTATCTCTTGCTAAGTTTTTTTCGAAACGAACTTGCGAAGAAACAGTTCGGGATTTGTTAAAAATAGAATAAACTGTGCATCAAAACATTTTTGATAATTCATTTCGGTTCGAGAGTATGTGAAATCTTTTAGTTGTGTTTCCTGCCCCTATGTGGCGCTAGTTTCCTGTCATAAGACGAAATGAAAGCTTTCACATTACGAGTATAATGTTTGTTCTAAACTGCCATTTCCATTTTGACCATCAAACAAAATCGTCAAGGAACACAAAAACTGTTGCTCATTAATTATTTTTTGCATTTCCATAAGCACTTAGAAAACTAATTTTTTAGCCTTTCTGTCCCATGTAAGATTTTCAAACAAAATATTCAAAAACTTTTTCATGAAAACTACTGAGGAAAATTGTATGATGATGCGTTTATTAGGAATTGCTGTTGTGTACTGCATTGCTTTGACCATCGTAATGGGAGGTATGTGAAATTTCCCTTTTTTTTTCTTTTATTCTGTCTTTTTTACTAATTATTTTGATAATTGTATAAAGTGTATATTAATATAATTGAGTTTCTATTTACCTATGAATGTGTCCCTGAGATTAAAGTTTGAAGGTAACGATGTAATTAAAAAAGGAGAGAAGTTCTTTCAAATTTCTCTCTTTTTCACTCTATTATAGATTACAACAAATATTATAATTGGATATTTGAAACAATTTATGAGCAATAAGTTTTAAATATTTACTGCTTTCATCGCAATGATTTCAGTTTATTGTTGTATGCATAGAAATAAAGTACTTAAATAATAAAAGACATAAAAAAATCATCGTGTTTGAACTGACTTAAATAAATTTTTTAAATAAATTCATGTGCAAAAATGCAATTTATCGTAGTTTTTGCCTTTTTATGTAATATTCACTCATTTTAAGATAATTTTTCAATCTGTTGTTTGATTTTTAGCGGAAGAAATCAATGATAAAATACTGTGTAAATAATTAATTGTAATAATCTGGAATAACATTTGAATTTCTAGCTAAGTAGAAAATAATGCAATCACTTTCCTTTTCGGATTTAATCATAATTAATGGCGCCAATGTGTTTTAACTTTGCATTGACATCTTTTTTTGTTGTTGTTTTTGTTTGGCAAATTATTATAATTTATCAATACTAATTATAATTAAAAACCTTTGGGAATAGAGCTCCAAGGCTATATTCTTTACCATTCACTATCTTAGCTTTACGTTTTCTTATACTTTTTCGCATATCGAATAATACAGAAGATTCACAATAGAGTTCGCTTTTATCACTACTCGGTTAAATGATTATTAATCGTAGAATTTTTATTATAATTTCATAGATTATGTGAGTTATTCCTTTAAGGTATCCGACTACCCTAAAAATATGATATTTTTTTCAAAAATTGACAATTATTTATGATTTTGTTTTATAGGCCATCTTATTTTTAAAAAAATACGGGTTTTTTTTTTTCCATTCACTAGAACAAAAAATACAAGTGTTTTTTGTAAAAGAAAAATCCCAAAAAATTTTCGTAAAATGTCAAACTTTAAAATGCGTTTTGAAATGTGTTTTTTTCGAAAAAGTTCAAACGGGGGCGGTTTTCTCAAAAAAATTTTTAAAAAAATTTGTTTAAATTTTTTTGTTTTATGTTTTTGATAACAGTAGAAGTGTTTTAACCTTTTAGATTTATCAATCCTTTTTTTTTCAAAAATTTTCGGGTTTTTTTATGTGAATATTAAAACACTGTTTTAAGCAATTTCATATAAAAAGCTAGATAAAGCCTAGTTTTTTTTAAAAATTAAAATACCTCTTATCCTGGGGCATTTCAAAAAGGAACAGTAAAATAATACATCAAAATTGAAAAAATTTTAGGGGAAATTTTTTCATTTACTATTTGTATAAAAGCGGGCCCCGTTTATGTAATTTTTTTCAATGTTTTTTTTTCCCATTTTAGTAGTTTAAAAATTTTTTTTCTTCTTAATTTTAGCCTTTTTTTCTTAAAATATACTAAATAAATCTAAAAACCACACAAAAAAAAATAATCTCCATATCTTCTTTTTTTAAAAAAAAAAATTTTCGGATTTCCTTTAAAAAACCCACTTCCCGACATGTTTTAATTAAAAATTTTGGGCGTGGCTACCGAAACCGGCCGTAAAAGTAATGTTTATATATTTTGGATAATTTTAATTTTTATTTTTTTTGGAGGGGGAGGGGAAAATTTTAAAGTCCACTGTTCGGGTACACAGGGGGCGTCGACGGAACTAATTTTTTTTTAAAGGTCAAGTGACGTGGAAGACACCTAACGGGACCCCCTCTCCCACCACACCAACCAACGGGAGGACGTTTCAGCTCTATACAGATTTCGGACATCGCTGCCCACGGCGGGTCTTTAGGGTAAAAGGGGTCGACTCATGACATCCTGCCAAAGATACCTTTTTCCACTGGGCTACCACGGCCCCAGGGGAGGAACTAGAAATTAAAAATTCAGGAAAAAAGGAAACGCCCCGGAAACCCATTTAAACTTATTTTATTGAGGCAAAAAACAAATTTTTGCTTATAACGTGGATTATCTTAAGCTTAAGAAAGATTTTAAAATAGAAAGGAGACTAAATTCATTTAGACGAATATTGATAATTAAAATTCATTAAATTTTTTAAGGGTATCCGACTACGTTGGAACCAGGTTTTAAAAAAGCGCATAAATGTATATTTTAATGATATTTGTGTCATTTAGTTTAGAACATGCATAAAATTGTTTTAAAAAACATGATGACCAAAATTTAAATTTAAATACATTTTTGGCAAAATTAACTTAGAATAACCTTTTTTCAAATGCTCTCCTTTGTAAAATGTTTTTGTATTAATATTTTGCCTGTATATGCCTTGACTCTGTACAGAGCTCAACTATGATTTTTTAAAAATTCACATTATTTTCAGAGTTACAACCATTTGAAATAATTATCGGCATTTTTTTCTTAAAATTTCTCACATCTGTTTTCGTAAAACATGGATAAACCGACTTCCAAGTTATGCATTTCAAAAATTCTAGTTGAGCCTCTGTAGAGGTCTGAGTATATACAGCAAAATATTAATACAATAGAATTATTTTTTACAAAAGGAGAACATTTGGAAAAAAAGTTATTCTAAGTTAATTTTTTGGCAAAATATTGTATTTAAATAATTGTTTTTGTTAAAATGTCCTTAAAACAATTTTATACATGTAGTCTAATCTAAGTGACACTAAATATCATGAAAGTTATCCATTTATGCGCTTTTTTAAAATCACGGTTCCGACCGTAGTCGGATACCTTAATTTATAAATCTTCCACTAAATATGTAATTCGGTGTCATTTTCTTCAAGTGCAAAATAAGATTTCAGCTTTTATTTATTTTTAAGACGAGCACGAGCATACAGTAAAAGCGGATTTGCTTTTTTATGGAACGTCTCGAACTTTTTATGTTTTTATTATTATTATTATTAGTTATTCTGAAATTAAACTTTTCTTTCGTTCAAATGATAGCCTTTTAGATATGTTTTGTGCTTTTTAGGTCCTGGAGAACCCAAAATAAAGTCTTTCCATTTCTCCAATGAACTTGAACTAGGAATGAGGGAATCCGTGCACTGTAATGTCTTGTACGGAGACACTCCTTTTGAGTTCGTATGGTTCAAAGATGGACAATCATTGGTGGATACAAGAGGTATTTCAATCCGTAAGACGGACGACTATATTCTAACTTGGTCATCTTGAAAGTGGACGCAGACAGCAATGGTAACTACACTTGCAGAGTGTCTAACTCGAAAGGAATGGACGAGAAATCCTCCATGCTTTCTGTGAAGGGTGGGTAATGATGTTTGAAATACAATTATTATTTCAATACGCATGAGTGATATGGATAAAACACCAGAATGTCATTGACGTTATACGGGTTTTATTTGCTGCAAATATGTAGAATTCCTATTTGTAGCATGTCTTCTTTTCATAAAGTTATGATGGCTTTGTAAATCTTGTTTTCTTCTTAGTAAAAATTGTGTATGTAAATTTTCTCTATTTACTGTAGGTGAATTAAGAGCAAGTATTCTATATATTGCCGCACACATAATTTGCTACAAGTCCCGACAGCCCAGTCGGCAGAGCGTCTGGGAATTTTGTTTTCATTATTAACGTATTGTTTGTCTAGGTTCTAGATGAATCTAGATTATTCTTTAGAGTGCATACTGGATATTTCTCGAATATTCGATAAGTGTATAAAAGCCGAGTACGTCGCCAGTTGGGTGTGTTCTCAGTCCAGTGTTGTATCGAGCTTCCTCGTTAGAATAAATCTAATTGGTTGCGTAACTGAACGGTGTACTTCTTTCGAACTCCGTGAAAATATAAAACAAGTGTTCTGTTCAGTTTCGGAACCGAAATGTGGTTGGTAAATAATATTCAAATAATAGAGCTTTCAAAAAATTATTTTTGCTCCTTTCCAGAAATTTTCCGGATATTTTTGTTGAATGCGAAAAATAACACGACTCATAATTTGTATTATTTTCACTTTTTTTTAAGATCATTTTGTTAAAAAAAAAAGTCACTTTTAATTTAAAATGTGTGAAGGTCATGTGTTTGTTTTTCTGCCAGTTATTTTTTGTTGTTCTGTGCAATAGTAAATTTTGTTATTTGTGATTTTAGTAATTCAATAGATTTAGATGAGTGATTCCATTTTACTTTTCTTCAAAATTTATATTATATTTAATTTATGTTACGACATTTAGTAGAGTACACAAACCTATGTTACGGGAGGGAGAGGGGGCTACATTCTAAGGAATACACAATGACGTAAATGCTGAGGGGTAATCTTAAATAAAAAATTAAAATTGCGGTAAAAATTAAAATTTGTTGGTCTATAGAGGAGATGGGTTGAACCCCCAAACCTCACCCTTGTGGCAAGATCGATTCTTCAACAAGTAATTACATTAATCTCTTGCGGAATGCATACATAAATGTCTGAAATTATGTCAGTTGAAAACACAATTATAAAATAATACTTGCGGGTTTTCTTCTATATTATGGAACCATATTAAGCGTCAATTGTTGTCTAAATTATACTGGAATTTAACATCAATTCTGTGGTATCAAAATTGTCTATAAAGGAAATCAAATAGTATAAGAAACGGAAATTTGTTCATGTCAATGTTTAAACTTTATATACATATTTAATATGATTATGTTTAAAGGAGATCAATTCATTCTAATTCCAATACATTCTGCTAATAGTAAACAACATATTATACTAATGATAAGATATTAGTAAACTTAAGATACAGTTATACTATTGTCTTGGTTGCTTTCAGATTTCTGTTCATGATATTTAACGTTTAATTTGGAGAAATGTGCTATTTTTGTCCGAAACACAATCAAATGGCTAAATTTTTTCAGATACATTTATTGCTTGTAATTTTTTTTGAATGATTATGTACTGGTGAAAGAAAGAATATAATTTTTTATGTTATTTAGTGTACTATATTAATACTATCTTTTTCCATATGCAAACAACTACGGAATTTCTCGAGATTTTAAATAAAAAAAAATTTTCGTCGTACAATTTATTGTTGAGAAATTTTCATTCAAACTTATTTTACACTTTCATCAAATTTTACTTTTTTTTTGGTGTTGCACCAAAATAGAAAATTGAATTCATAAATATTTTTTAATATCCACCATATATTTTTCATATACAAAAGTGAAAAATCTTACTTTTAACGTTAAGAACCTTATTGATATTATAAAATAAAAAGTTCCACGAAAGATCCAGAGTTATTGTGTAAACATTTATAAGCATTACAAATAATTATCTGATATTCGTGGAAGGTATCTTCTGGCAAATAAATAAATAAATAAAAAAGTTTGTATAAAATTCGATCGTTTTTGATTTTTGGATTCCTGTGATTGCTGTGATTTCATGTAAAGCATTTTCACAAAAATCTGTACTTCCTATTTTGAAAAAGAAATTTATGCGTGACTTTGATCAAATCGAACACATTTCTTTATCTTATAAATTACAGCATATTTGTTACAATGTCACTATTTAATTTTTCTTTACTTTGAATGGGTTTGTTTTGAAATTGTGTTTTACTCCATCTATAAGCAACTTCTTCGTACAGATTACTTGAAGCTTCTTAGTTTCTAACTCAATTCGTGCAGCGCATAATTTACTTTGATGATTATTTTCACAACTTCTCTTTACATTTCTTGCCCCTATGTGGCGCTAGTGATCCATACTGGCATACTGTTCTGTAATGTGTAGTAAGAAATCTAAATGTATCAGTTCTATGTACTACCTGTGTATTGAGCATCTAAATACTGATTAATGTTTGTGTTTCAAACATCTATGACTGGCTTATGAATCCTTCATTTTAAAATTATTTTTTCATTCATCAAGTGTGATGTGCGACTGATTTTGTGTAATTGATGTATTTTATCAAGAGGTAATCGCGCATTTGAGGAAGATGGCGTTATTATTGTGCTCCTTGCTCATACTGTTCGCTGTACAAGCTTCTGTGGCTCGTAAGTGAAATGATTCTTTTTTGTTAAATATTTGTCTATACTTTTATGATTAATTAAATCAATATGTTTTATAAACATTCCACACTCTTACAGTGTACATTCTGTACTTTCGCTGTATTTATGAATTTGTTGTTAGGAAATTAATGAATCTGTGTTTGTTCTTTTGCTGAAATTGAATTCGTAAAAGGGCAGTTCAGTTATTTTTTTGCAAACCTAAAATGAATAACATTTAATTTTTTAAAGTTTATTTTACAAATCGTAGTCAAAATAAAACCATTAATATGATTTTCAATATCATCGCTTTGACATCAATCTAACATATACTTGTGCATTAACCAAAATTAATGCCTATTTTTGTGAGATTTTTCACTAAACGTATTGCAGATAACTATAAACAGAGAAACTTTCCTTGAAGTAATAATCGGGGCAATTTTATTCACCTAAGAATCTCAGAAATGATCTTTTGTGCATTGGACTAAATACAGTTTTTTGCTGAAATCAGCCTGATTAAAATATATGGGAAACCTAAATGATGCAAAATACAAAAAATGCACTGAAAATTGTGCAAGATACTTTAGTCTTTGTTCATTCATTACAGTTATTTTCTTTGAATTACTTTTGGGAAAACCTGTATATTTTTTCCCACTGAATGTTTTAATAAGCATTAATATTGTTGTTTCTTTTTAAAAAAAATACTTGCAAACATATGTTCATTTAAAAATGATAAAAATAAATGTTTCTGTCGTTAGAAGTCTTAAATGGGCTTATTAATACTCCTTCGAAAACAGTTTTGAGATTTTGATTTTATTCTAGTATTTTGTATCCAAAATCCAAATTCAGATTCAATGGATCCGTAATATTAAGTGGTTTCTTATTAAATATATACTCGAATACAGGATAAAACTCATCATAACACGATTCATACCAACTATTTATTCTATATTTTTGTAGAAATTCATAGATACTTATACAATTTTTAACTGTAAAGTAAAATTCTCTCTATAAACATATTCAGCTCAAAAGAAAATAAGTTTAAATATGTAATTTTAAGCGGCAGATCTTTTTTTTAAGCAATTAAGTATGTTTAACAATATTTCATAAAATTTTTTTATTTAGTGTCATTATACATTGATCTGATAGTATTTACTAAATATTTTATCTTTATTCCTTATTATTTTTTGACAACTTATTTATATGTAACCGCACGTTTTATTCCCAATGACCTTCCATTCTCAGAACTTGGAAATCCCAAGATAAACCCTTTCCACTTCTCCGGTGAGCTGGATGTGGGAATGAGAGCTTCCGTCCACTGCTCGGTCATCTACGGGGACGTCCCTTCGAGTTCATGTGGTTGAAGGATGGGCAACCTTTGACCGATTCCTTGGCATTTCTTTCCGAAAAACGGACGAGTACACTTCCAATCTGGTCATCTCAAAGGTAGACGCGAACAGCAACGGCAATTACACCTGCAGAGTGACCAATTCGAAAGGATCAGATGAAAAATCAGCCCTTCTCTCTGTTAAAGGTATATTCCTGCAAGTAATTAAAAAAGTGTAATTGATTTTTGCTTATGGGAAAGGAATCAAAAGGTTCTTGAAATATTTTAGTATTATCTTATCCTTTTTCCGAAATATTTTCATTACGTATCATGCTAACTTTATTTTCAAAACGAAGTCTTTGTGTACTGAGTAATACATTGCTTCAAGACATTTTGTCAATCTAAAAGAACCTTATTCACTACATAAATAATTATTACTGCTCATTTTGTAATTAATGGTTTTTCAATTTATTACTTTTGGGCATTACTTCCAAAAAAAAGAGAGGAGGGGGTTTGAAAGGTTTCACTTTATTACAGAAATTTTTTTTTTAAATTTTCAATTAAGTTTCTAGAAAGATTTTCGTTAAGCTAGTTCAAACACGGTAACATTTTGATGATGTCATTTAGTAATTTTCAGTTTTTGAAGAATTTAGAACTGAATTTTAAATTTTATCTAATGCTTTACGTAAAAATTGCAGTTACACACATTAGAGTCAGGGAAGTCTCAAGGCATGGGCCAGGGCCTCAGCCTCGATGAGGGTCTCGTCTTATTCTCGACTTGGGCTCAATATGATGATTATCCGAATAATTTTAACAGTAAAATGTTATTCCTGGACATACTTCTGATAAACTGGTAATTTCGGACTATATGTCGACTGGAAACAGTACCAAGACTGTATTTTTATTTGATGGCACACGTCCATGCATAGGCCTAGGCATACAACCGTGCACCATCATTACTCATTTAGTCGAAAGGCGAAAATTGGTCGAGCTGGTTTGTGTGACATTTCATTTACTTTCATATACATTTATTTGTTTCAGATTACCTTTCTACTAGCATTTGACAACGTATGCTTTAAAAAGTCATAATTGGGCCAACTTTGTGCTAAGGCCCAGAACCTCAAGAAGTCTTAAGAGGTCCCTGATTAGAGTGTATTTCTAGTATTACAGGGGTATTTACTCGATAAAACCACGTAAAACATCGATTCATATTTTTGCCAATTTCCGCAATTATGTTTCCAATTATATTTTTCTCTTTTAGAATTATTAGTTGGATGTTATGCATAACAAATTATTAGAGTTATGCTACCGAATTAAAACTGCATTCAAAATTTGTTTCTTGTTCCTATACATGGATTTGTTTATTTTTGTGGTGAACTAATTGCATATAAATGAAAGCCAAAGAAATTAATAATCTACTACTTTACATTATTATATAGATTTTAATAGCATAGTTATGCTTGTGTAAGATGTTCTTAATAAACAAAAACTGTTACATGGTGTAACAAAACATATTTTACATGATATTATCATTATGTAATTTTGAAATTTACTTATAAAAAGTACTGAGTAATAGATTATAGAAATTTCAAGAGTTTGTGTTAAATTTGACTTTAGAAGATAAATAATTCCTTTTCTCCTCCCTTCCCCCTCTCTTGCTATACCATCATCATTATTTTTTTTAAAAGAGAGCAATAATTAACTGTATTCATATATCATCCATAATTTGATCATACTTTTCATCATTTTAATATTTACTTTACTGCTTCCTAAAAGAACCGTTAAATTTTTGAAAGCATATTGATCAAGCTAGTATATCGAGACAAATTTTTTTGTATTTTTATCTATTTAAAAAGCATAGTTAACAAAGCATAGTTTTTAAAGCATATCCATAATTTTTCACTTAAAAGGAGTACAAATATGTGTACGGGAGAACGGGAGAGAGAGATGTGAGAACGGGAAAACTTAATAAATATGGACGCAATATTTCATAAAATCTTATATTTTGATATTGGTGCTGCCATCTATTGTATGATATGTCTTTTAATTTCAGATATTATTCTACAGTTTTAAGGGAATCGCACAAATATGAATGGATATGTTATTTCTAACAAATAATTTGATGAAATATTTTCATATATGTCTCCTTTTTTTCTATATTTTAAATTGATGTATATACGTAAAATATTTATCTTAGTTCTAATTTTAAATCCATTTTTATTAGCCATGGCTTTTATCGAAAAAAGCACTACACTTCCGGTATTTTTGTATGGCATCTGTGATCTCCGGAACTTATCTTTTCTCATTTGTATACATTAAAGACTGTTAATACTTGATCGCATCAATTTCTGTATTGCACTTACATTAGTAGTTGGTATTCAAAGCGTACAAAAGCTATTCTTAAATATCGTATCGTTTTCATTGTGAAAATGGCAAATGTTCTTCAGGAATATATGTATAATATGGCAAAAAGGAAGTGTTGTTCTCTTGTGAGAAGGGTGTTTTTTCGTTCTGAACTCTTAAAATGTGTGTATGTGTGTGTACTATATTCTTCTAATATTATAAATTTACGCTCTTACTTTAAGCATGTTTTAGTAAAAGGTATTATTTTCTTTATTGAAACACTGTTTCTACTTCAAAGTTTTCATTTTGTCATTAATAATTTGTATTAAAAGGATTGTGTATCTAAAATAGATATTAGTTCAAAGTTCCGAAGGTTCAGCCTTTTCTGAAATTAACAATGCTTCAACTCTCACAGTTTTTATAAAAATATTTTGTTTGGAATATTTAGTCACCCATAATGTGGAACTCCCACATAATTACGCGCAAGCAAATGATGCTACTATAAATTCGGTTGTCTTAATACAGATTACTTAGCTGAGAAATTCAAAATCATTTAATGATTTAAGAGAAAATTGATTTTGATGGGTTTTATTTTGAACTTTTCTTTGAATAACAAGCAGAAAGCTTGCAAAACAAACGCTTGTAATTTGTTAAAATGATTTATCTTTTTTATATTCGAGGATTTTTCATTTGCGTGAATTGAGTATTGAAAATTGACACATATTTACTTTTTTCTCGAACTTGTACAAATTATTTCATAAAAATATGCATTGGTTCAGATATGTTGCAATGTTCGGAAAAGTTTGAGCACTGA
>BMAV01008287.1:0-41956 GCA_019973955.1 Trichonephila inaurata madagascariensis
CCCGGAATTAAAAGGGGAAAAAATTTCCTTTGGGCAAAAAGTCTTTAAAATGGGAAGCTATAAAAATTTCATGTTTACCTAACCCCGCCTCTGCTTTAAAGTTTCCCCCTAAAAAAACTGAAAAAACATAAGGAAAAAAAAGGGAATGATGGAAAACGAAAACTAAAAACCCCCTACAAAAAATATTAAATTTTTGTGAACAAAAAAAAAATTTTTTTTTTGATTAAATGCCGCCCCCTTTTCCCCGCACCCCCCAAAAATCCTTTTAACCCTGGCCGCCCCGCTCGGTAGTTGCGGTAAATTCACTTTTCATACCCACCTAGTCCCCTAAGACCCCCAGAGAACCCGATGACGCTAAATTTTGAGGTCAAACACCATCCCTTGGGGGGGTTTTTGGTTAGAAGGGGGGCTACAGATAAAAGGGCAACCCTCCATTTGACAGGTTCAAATAAGGTTCATCCCCAAACCCTCGTGCTTTTTATAGTGCGAGTAAACATCCCCACTTACCCAAGTTTTCCCCATACGCCAGATGAGAACTTTGAACGGGTGTCCCAAAAAACTGTGCACCCCCGGTTTTTTGGGGGCATCAGGATTAAATCAATGATTCGAGGGAGGAATCGTTTTTTAAACCCAGGGTCAAGTGACGAGGACGACACCTATTGGCACTTCCTTTTTCTAACTCCCACACCACACCAACGGGGGAGGACATTTGAGCTCAAAATTTAAGGGCACGATTCTCTACAAGGCGGGTCTTCAACAGTACTAGGCTCAAACTCATGACACGTCAGCCACGAGTCCGTCACCTTGACCACCCCAATGACTCGAGAGGAATAGCATCTGCTATGAGTTCGTAACCATGGCCACTGGGCTTCAAGGGTCATAATGTGCCTATGAGTAGAATTCTTTGTCTCTATTGAAAAATATCAAAATCAAGCGTAAATATAGTGACAAAGTCAAAATATATTTTCTTTTTTCATTTGTGTATTTTTCGACGAACGATTTGGCTTTCTTCCAACAACGATTTTGCTCTCCTAATGATCAAGCTTTCCTTTGTATTCTTAATGTTTTCTGTTAAATATGTCGCGTGTTTTTTATTTCATTATTTCCAACGTAATTTAATTTATTTTTGAATTTTTATTTTAATAAACTGAACTATACATAAAGCTACATACAAATGGAGCATATATACGTACTACATATATCTCTGTATTGTACTATGTATATACGTAATACAATCTCTCCCTCATGGCAAATAAGGAATTGTAAGATATTACTAATGCATAAAAAAAATTGATATTTAGAATTTTAAAAAATAGTCGAACTTCAATATTCATGTTTACACTAAAGCATATCTTCCCGAATCAATTCTGATTTCATTTCAAAACAGTAATGCAAATACTCAATTTCATGTGATAAGATGAAATTCAACATTAAGAAAAAGTTGAATGATCTCTCTTCAAGATAATACGATGAGAGAAATTCCAATAAGATCTGGTGTACTAATCTTAGGGATCTTCCCATGTGCCCAAGACGTAAAACAGTTGCTGAGTTTCGTCTGACCACTGGACACGACTGTCTCCTGAAACATCTACATAGAATTCGTGTTGCACAGGCTCCTACTTGCACGTTCTGCGATTTTTGGGAGGACATGGAGGCTGACCACATTCGCCGCTGCCCAGCTCTTAAGGGCTCCTCTTTGCGCGACCTTTATTGGCAAGCTAGGAACTTATTGGTTTCAGTGGCGCACACAAGGTGGGTGTCCTAGCAGTCCGGATCCCCCAAAGCCCTTGATTTTTTTCCCGATTGATTATAATTTTAAGTATATAATAAGCAAAATTTAATTAAATATTTGTTTTTAATAAATTTAATTATTAATAATACTAAATTTATTCAAAGTTAGTTTTTACTGGTTTCCCCAAATTCGACAAAATCAAAGGAGCATGATACAAGAACGGTGGACTTTCGACCCTGATCCCCCCTTGGAAAACTTCTTTTGCGCTACTGATTAGGTTCATAGACTTTTCTCGCCATTTTTATTTTATTTTTTTTTTCTTTAATTTGTTTATTTTGTTTGTTTTTGTTTTTGTTCCTACCCCCTTGTGGTGCAGTGGTCTTCTGTAACCCTGGTCATTGGGGGAAAAAAGTTAAAATTCTGATTATTATATAACTGATTTTTTAATTTTCATGCTAACATTATTATGTTGAATAATTTTTAGAAAACACTTTTAATGAATAACAAAAGCAACGAATGGAATTGATAAACCATAACAAATCTCGTTATATATGAGAAATGTTCTAGTTCAATGAATTTAATAGGTTTTAAATATAAACTAAATTTCAAACTTGTTTTTCCAAAGCTATTACCTATTAATTTATAATGAATGTGTTTTAGATTACGCCCAAAATAGTCTCGATGTTTGAAACACACACACACACTCACTCAAAGGCTTAGAAATATTCTGTAAAGTAAGACTACGCCCGATTGTTAACGTAATTATCGATAATTTTGAGAATTTCTATTCTATAAGAAAACAATTTCTTATATTTCATTAATCAGTTTCAGGACATCAACCTTGTCTGCATACTTTTTATTTCAGTTTCTTTTTTTACCGCAATTAGGATAAACAATGAATTTATAATAGCCAAGTTTAATGTTGCTTTTAAACTGTAATAACTTTTGCTGAATTAAAGGTTTTAAACAAATTTATTCAAAACTATATTTAGTTATTGCTATTTATTCAATTTTTAAAATTGTTTCTAAAGCTTTTTTATTTCTACTAGTAAATTATTTCTTAAATAAATTGGTTTTAATAACTTGCTTATTTTTTTAATCTTACCGCAATATCGTATAAGTTTCCATTATTAATATGATTATTTAAAAAATAAGAATGACAGACTTAAACAGTATCATGGCTTTCAAACTGTGTTCCATAGAACCCTGGGGTTCCACAAGGCATACCCAGGGTTTCCACGAGTCACAATAAAAGAAAAACATAAAAGAAACTCATAAATGTGTATGCAAAATTATTATTATTATTTGTATAATTACAAGTATCTAAAACCCATCCAATTCATTAAAACTGAAAATTTTATTTATATATAATCAACTTTATTTTTCAGCACTTTTTAAACTTTTGTTATATTATAATAAAAGAAAATATTAAAAAACGCGCGAGTTTTTTTATACGTACTACCTTTTAGGTTGTGACTATTTTGTTTGCTATCTCGGGTTCCATGAAATTTTACACTCGTTAGTTCAATGATTTGCATAAAATAGTTTTCGATTGGAAAATGTATCTTTCTTTCATTTGTGGAAGAAAAAAAACATCTGTAATAAAGGAGAAGGAACAACTTATCGCTATATCAACACATTCAACGTTACAATTTAAATTAAAGCAAAAACAGCAACTAGATTTTAGGTTGCAAATTCATGCAAAATACTCAGGATTTCTCCCAAAGGTATAAAAATTTTAATGCCCTTCAGAAAAATGTATTTAATTGAAAAATATTTCTCAACGGTTGAGTGGCTACAAAAAGGAATTAAAAGAATACGAAATTCGCGACTGCAGAAAAATTTCGATAGACCTTCACTTCGAGAGTTGCGAAAATAAATCCCAGTTACTAAATATAGTGCATGGTTAGAGGTCACTTGGATCACAAATTAATATTATGAGAGAGAGAGTGAGTAAATTATATTAAAATTGCATTAAATCTTTTAAAAAAGAACATTGTTTTTTATATATTTTTTTTGGGAAGTAAAAAACATGCTGATCAATTTTAAATATTTTAAGATAAATTCATGTAGAATGGGTTCCGTAAGTCGAAAAAGTTTGAAGAACACTGATCTAAACTGTCGAATGAAAATGAGAGTTATAGTAACGTCGCACTGTAAACGCGGGGTGGGGTTATATTTGAATGGTTAAAAAAAGGAAAAAATTGGGGGGACAGTTTTAGCCATAGTCAAAGAAGGGACGACACCAAACTCTGATATTTTCCCCCAACTTCCACATCACACCAATGGGAAGACGTTTGTACCTCTACTTGTGTAACGTACAACAGCCGTCTCTACACTGTGGGTCTTCAATGACACTAGACTTGAACCGGTGAAAACCCGCGGCAGAGGGGGGCCGATGCTGTTAAAATGTCGAGGCTAAAATCCCCCCCGTTGGGTGGTATGGAATTTAAAAGGGGGGAGGGGCAGCAGGTGTCATCCTCGTCACTTGACCGGTTCAAAATGACGCATTACTCACCAAAACCCCCGTATAGCTGAATAGGCGTTTAAAATTCAAAAATTTCCCACTCAAACTGATAAATGCCAGCCACGAGCCCCGTGATCTTACCAATAGGCTTCCCCCCCCGCTGTCGAATCAACGGAAAGAAACCCCAAGTCGACCCCCAACGAAACTCGCGGCTTTAACTACTTAGTGTTTTAAACCCTGATCGAATTGATATTCATCAAAAATTGTACGTCAGCTTCTTTTTTTTCGAATGCCTTTCAACAGATTCAAACCTTTTTTTTTGGATAAGTTCTACTGGCAGATTTCCCGGGAGATTTTTGAAGAACGCCCGTTTCGGGAATTAACGCCATTCGGCTTTTTTTGTCTTTATTCGGGCATCACACCCCCCAAAAAGGGGAAAAAGGGCGCCCCCCCACCTGAAACTGGTAGTTTGTCCCCCCAGTAAAAAATAAAAAGCTTTTGATCTGGGGGCCCCCCCTTTTTGGGCAGGGGTGCAACCCAAAAACCCCGCGAACCCTTCGGGAAAAATTTCTCCCCGGGCCCATATTTAAAAAAATATATCTTTAAGGGCAAATTAAGTATACAAGTATTTGGATCCATTGCAAACATTTGTTGGAGTGAACATTTAAAACAGACTGATATATTATTGTTTTCATTGTTTTTCATGTATACAAACGTAGATAGTACAATAATAATAATGCAATGGTCGAATAGTGTTTAATTTATTTAATTAGCGGGATATCTGTTTCTCAACTCTTTCACTTAGTTTTTGCAAATCGATCTCAATGCATGTGTATTTGTGTATCGTAATTGATGTTGCAGATTTTCGTGCGTTAAGCTTGAGCCCGATTTATGTTTGATAAATTTCAATCTAGAAAAAAAAAAAGAGATTTGCAATAACAGAGAAGCAGCGTGTTAAAATAATAACAGTTATGGGATTTATTTTTTACAAAAAAAAAGTCTACTTTTTGAAAAAAAATAATATTGTACAAAATAGTCGAATTTTGTGAAGTTGTAAAGAATCTCGCGGGCCGCAAAATTATTCAAGGCGGGCCGCGGGTTGGACACCCCTGTTATAGGGAATGAATGCGGGATTCTTTCTAATCCTAGTTGAAGCATGAAAATGAAACGTAATATTTTTAAAAAATAGGCTTAAAGAGAAAATGAAATCCACACTAAAATTAAACATAAAATGTAGAAAAAGGGCAAATTTTTATAGAACTAAGTAAATACTATTATTATCATTAGGAATATATTGCAGTGATCTTAAGAATAAAAATCTATTTTTGTAAGAGAATCGGAATAGCAATGAACAGATAGTTCAATTAATCACATTACTTAAATATACTTTGAGTTTAAAAAGAAAATTAAAACAATTAAAAATTTTAAATAACAAAATTAAGTATACAGGTATTAAGAAAAAGTTGCATTAAATAATTTAAATACAAGAAAACAAAGCATAATTAAAAAAAAGACTTTCCTTGCAGCATCCCCGGATATATTTGTTACAAAACTCCCATACAATGACAAAAGAGCTAGTATAAGCCAGATATTATGTTATATAAATCTTCTGATTAAATCCCTTTTTAAAGGTTTTGACCTAGATTCCTCTCTTCCCAATCAACTACCGGTCATACTATCCTTCTTTGCTAAAAATTCATGATAGAATTAAATATTGTTAAATTACAACCAAAAATTTCCCAAACCGGATCGGTTTTCTGAAAAAAATTACCTATGATTTAAGGGGGAATTTAAAGTAGAGTTTTCAAAAGACAAATCAAAACCTTTAGTTGATTTTTTAAAATCAAAATTCAATTTAATTACATCAAATGATCCAAATGAAGCACGAGGAAGTACGGAACAACGCTTGACGGAGTTTTTTTTTTATAGATATTTAAGTAAAATTTTGAATCTAAAATATTTATAACCTATTTCAGCTACCATAAACCTGTTGTTTCCTTCTTAGAATACAATTAATTCCCAAATATGATTCTATATTTCGCAAAAAAATATTACTTTATGAGTACAGACATATGAATAAATAATTTTATCGGACAATACTAACATCTCCTTGTTTTTTATTCACTAACTAAACCCTGAAATAGCATTACAAAATTTGAAGTTATCACTTCTATTGTGTGGTCATAAGCACACGCACTTTTTTTCCCCTCTCGTTCAATCGGTTTAAAAAAATGTGCTTTAAATTACTTATATAATGCTTATCTTATTTCAATCTTACATTTTTAAACATTTAATCGCTTCTAGAATATCTGCCTTTAAAACTAAAGCACATTTCCTGAATTTCGTTAGAACAGCTGCTTTAAAACGATTCATTTCTCTCTCTCTCTCTTCTGAAGTAAAATCTCTTTTGAAATATCTAAATAGTTTATTATTATTATTTATTCATACCATAGAACTCTCTTAACATAAATTTTCTATAAAAAGAAGTGTAATGCACACATTAAAATAGTATATAGAGAACAAAATGCTCTAAATTTATAATGAATAGAATATTTTATTTGAGATACAACTGTATAAAACAAACCAATCAATAAGCAGTTGGCTCAATTCTGATCTTAAGAATTCCTTCCGAAACTCTCTCTAACTGTATTTATGTTGACATTGTTACAATGCCATGTATTAATTAAAACATGAATATCATTCACCGGATTTATCGCTAATTATTATTACTTTAAAACACAATTCTATTTACAAGTATACAAGACAGAATCATAGGAATCTACTACAGACACCTTGTTCGCCCCGTCTTCTCTTCGTCCCAGTCTTTTTCCCGTTCAAGGGGAAAACCAGTTCCATCAACCACAGCAGCGTCCTCTTTTTTTTTTACCTTTTTTTTTTTACCAATCAAAACAGCTTTGCAAACCAAGTCTTTACAACAGGTGTCAAATTTTCCCCTTTAATATTTTTTAAAAAAAAAGTATAATAAAATTTCAAAATTTCTCCCGAAATAGGAAAGATAGTAGCTGAGATGAGATGTCAGGGAAGTCAGGGAGTACATATTAAATTTTTCTTGTTCCTTTATATATGTTTATTATAATGTACTATTCAAAATAAACCTACGTTTCTATGAATTTTGATTTTCTATGCGATCCACCTTAAGTTAAAACTTGTTTATTTGGCCCAAGTCAGCCTTTGTGTTTGACACTCTTGCTTTGCAATATCCTGGGACAGTTCAAGATATTAGGTCATCTGACCATAAGATGATCTACCTAGACAGGGAGCTGTTTAAAGAAACAATACGTAGAATCCATTGTAAGTTCTACATCTAGCAATATATGTTTAGATAAATAAACAATACACACACATAATTCAAATCCACAATAAAATATTCTGATGTGTGTACACTTTAGAAGTAAAGTTACTTCTATTAGTTTCAACTTAAATACTGACATGATGGCAAAATTTAAGCATTAAAATTGATTCATTTTTCACTTTCATAAAATTAACACCAACCGATTACAAAATAAGTGTATAGTAAATAGTAAAATCACAAATTTGTTACATTTCAAGTCATTGAACCAAACGTGATAGTAAAATTTTTGTGCTCTAAAAAATAAGAAAAAATTTCATTACAGCTATAGGCTTTTATTTATTTGTATCATTTGATTCCATATTAACTTCTATAAATGTATGAATTCGTGCTTGTCCGAGTAAGTCATTGTGGCGTAGACTAGTGGTCTTCAAACTTTTACCACTCGCATAAGCCTTAGAACTATAAAATGTTTGGGGGGAACATCATATCGCGCGCACGCTTAAGAGAATATATCTTAAAATAATATTTAAACTACACTGCTGGCCCCCCAAAAACAAAACACCAAGAGGACGAGTATCGGGGAAATTTATTTGGCGAATAAATATCAAAAAATAAACGAATAAAATTACAGCCTCTTGTGACCTGGGGATGATGACAAAATCAATAGTTAGTGTAACCGCCGTTGTTGGCTAAAACCGCTGTCACATGCCTCGGCATAGAATCAAAAAGGCTTTGGGTGATCCGGGTACATGTAAAATTTTAAAAATTACGTTACTGACATATGCAAAATTTTTAAACACGTGTGTTTCATATTCCGGCCAAAAAAAGCACAAAATATAAAACTTGCACATAAATACAAAAAGGGCATAAGTATCCCACAAAAAATTTTTTTTTTAAATTCGCTTTAGATTTTCTTAAATTCAATTTTTAGCAATTTTCTACGTTTTGTTTGGTTGAATTAGGTTCACCAAGTGAATCGTGTTTTCTTATAATTGAGCGTATCTTATCCTTTTCCGGAATTTCAAACAAAAGTGATGTAACTGCTGATATGTCACTCCTACTATTGTAAACATATTTAATGCTCGTAAACTGATCTAAAATCTACATGAAATTGCGAACAAAATGATACAAAAAACATTTGCTTTATGTAATTATTAGTTGAAAAAATGTAAGACAAACAAAGAAAATTCTTCATTTTTGTTAGTAACGCTGTATTTTTCAATTCCTACTATTAGCTCACAATCTCTATATATTTATTTGTTTATTTATTTATCTTGGTGGAATTTTCAATCGTTAATAAAATACATTTTAAAGCACTCCATTGAGCTGAAATTTTATATATAGGGTTATTTTGGATGACAATACAATAGTATAGTAATAATTAATAAAAATTAATTGATTAAAACTAATTATTTAAAGAATTACGAATACACACAACCACGTTGGCATCATTTTTGGCGACTTAGCGACCCTTTTGGAGACTTGTGTCAAAACTTGAAAAGGTTTTTTTCTCACGTGTTAAAGTATTTAGTTGAACTGAAATTTATATACACGATTGTTTTGGATGACAATACGGTACTTTAATGATAATTAATAAAAATTAATAACAACTTAATGTTGTGATTTTGTCACATGCATATACATATTTATATTAATTGTAACTATTTAATAAAAGTAGCTAAAATAAAAATCTTCTTTGTTGATCTAAGAAGGAATTGAGACTTAAAAAATTTTTTATATTACTTGTTCATTTGATATTCATGATTTGTCATAGCTTTGCTATTAGCATCAATAAGGCCTGAGGGCACTCTCTCTTTAAACCTTTAAGCTGTATCTGAAAAATTTTTGCTTCCCCATTTTGGTTACTAACTTTGTTTACTTTTAAAGAATCGACTTAACAAAAAATCTGTACAAATTTTGGTACTTACAGTTGTATGGACTTCAGGTTTGCAATTCTTGCAAACTGATTGAATATTAACGTCGCACTGTTCAGCTACACGAGGGATTTTGGCGACGGACCATGTAATTTTGAACCATGGTAAAGTGACGAGGACAACACCTCTAGGCTGGCACTCCCCTCTCCTAACTACCGCACCACACCAACGGGAGGACGTTTCAGCGCTCTACAGATTTAACGTGCATCACTGCCCTACACGGCGGGTCTTTAGTGGTACTGGGCTTGAACTCGTGACAAGGCAAGCCACGATCCGATGCCTATACCACTCGGCTACCGCAGCCACTGCAATTCTTGCAAAACTGAACGTTAATGGTACAAGTTAGAATCTTAGGTATTTACTTATTAGTGTCACCACAGCCAAATTGGCACTTTGCAAATCACTCCTTGATATCAAGACAACAAAAAATTTTACGTGTTTTAAATGAAAAAAAAAAGATATAAGATTTTGGTCTGAAATAGCATGATTCACGTGGTGCCAATTTGACTGCAGTGGCGCTAATACGTAAGTCATTTATTCGAGGTATTATTCCAAGGTATAGAAAAAAAATAGTATACTTCTATATAGAACAAGGATGGCGAACCTTTTTTAGACGTGGGTCATATTTTTTTTAATACTAGCTCGTGGGTTAATAATGCCTATTTGCCCCAGAGTTAAGTTTAAAAAATTTTAACTGAATATTTTTAAAACTAAACATCTTTAAAATTCAATTGGCTTAAAGGGTAAAACTGGGCGTGATTTGAGGATTTAAAATTTTTAGTTGGGTTAAAAATTCCTAAGTGTGTATATATAATGGATGTCCCCTCACATCCTTTAGTGTTCGAGAGTTAGAATGAAGATCAGTTATAATCAAAACAATATAATTTATTAACAAGTCTCAACAACCCAGGTTAGGAAATGCACCTATAAATAAGTATTGGAGCAAAGAGCAAGGTATACGAGATAATATTTAATTATGAATTGAATCACTTATTCTTGGAACGTCTTGGCAATACATGTTTTCCAACTAACGCCGATTTTTTTGGTACAAAATTTCTAATTTTTTTTAAACTGTTTGTGGCTTCATTGTTTAACATTCCTTTGACAATCTGTTCTTCATGTAGTTTTTAACTAATTGTACACATACATATGCATTGTATACCTTTTTTACTTATAAATACATTGCTATAATATTTTCTGTCGTTGAAAATAAAGATTTTTGCTATTCTTCCTTCATCGGCAAATTTAATGTTCTTCATTGTAGAAAAATATTTCTTTAAGTACAACAGAAAGAAAATGGCACCAAATTCAAACTTATTGCTATTGACGGATTGGTAATATTGTGAATCATGTTTTTTTGTATGTCTCTGTATTTTGTATGCCTTATGATCTCTAGGCCCAATAAGATCTCATCTTTGTTTTAAATGTTCAGCAAATAGCTATGATGAGGTGGACTTTGAACAGGGGCATAGCTGCCGCCGTATCAGCCGTATCAATGATACGGGGCCCCCAAGCTTCAAGGGTCCCAACTTTTGTATAAGTAAAATATCCTAAGCTATTCAGGAGGTTCAAAAAAGGGCCCCCGAGAACTTTTGATACCAGGCCCACTCAGGACTAGCTACGCCAGTGCATTTTCAGTAGAGTTCTATCTCTTTCAAATATTGTTTCTCATAGCAACCTGATAAAGTTTTGCCAGGTATTTTCTCAACAGGAAAAAATTAATATAAAAGCTTCTAAGTTTTATAAATTATTTTTTTAAAACAAAAATTGGCTTTGAAAAAAAAAATCAATCTTAATTAAATAATTATGAGAACTCAAAAAAACTCAAAACCTTATCAAACAAAAATAATTTTAGTTATATAAAAATTGAAATTAATAACCATTTCACATTGAAAGAGTTCATTGTACTCAAAAATATTTTTAATTACTTCACACACACACACACACACAATTTAAGAGTGGAAAAAGGCTTTAAAATAAAACCAAAACCTAAGCTCAGAAAATTACAAATATCTGAAAAACTAGTTTGTTATCAGATCTGAAATTTGTGTGGTGGCAAGCTGCTTCCCAATGATATAAACCACAAGAAAATGCGAAAAAAGAAAAAAAAAACAGCGGTGTTATTGAAATTGATTGGGTAAGAATAAAATAAAAAGAACCGTCTTGAATCTGAATTTTCTTTTTCGAGGGTAAAACAAATTGATTGTCAAGAAATTCTTCTAGAGATATCCGACTACCCTAAAATCATGATTCTTTTAAAAAATTGACAATTTTTTATGATATTATTTTATAGGCCTTATTAGTAGCTTTATAAAAATACGAAGGTTTTTATTTTCCATTCAATAGGACAAAAACTACAAGTGTTTTAGTAAAAGCAGATACCTTAACTTTACATAAGATGTCAAACTTTAAAATGCGTTTTATTCGAAATGTGTTTTTTTTTCGAAAAGTTCAAACGGGGACAGCGTTTGCTCAAAAAGTTTTTTAAATAATTTGCTGAATTTTTGTGTGTTTGTTCTGCATGACAGTAGAAGTGTTTTAACCTTCAGATTTATCAATCACTATTTTATTACAAAATTTACAGTTCCTTATGTGAATATAATCACTGTATTTTTAAGTAATTTCATATAACAGCTAAGATAAAGTGCTCCAGTTTTTGTAAAAATTAAAATATCTCTTATCATGAAGGTCATTTAAAAAAGGAATAGCAAAGTAATACATCAAAAATGAAAATTTGTTCATTTACTATTTATACAGAGCGGGCCCCGTTTATGTAGTTTTTTGTCAATTTTTACCCGTTTTAGTAGTAATAATTTATTTCTCTCTTCTTAATTTTAGCCTTTTTTCTTAAAATGTACTAAATAAATCTAAAAACCACAAAAAAATCTCCATATCTTTATTTTTTTATAAAAAAAAGTTGTCGTAAGTAGTCGGATACCTTAATGCAGTGGCATAGGGTCCGGACCCCCGACCCCCAATGCCCTTGATTTTTTTTTTGATTGATTATATTTTTTTGTATAAAGTCCGTAAAATTCAATTATTTGTTATTAATAAATTTTATTAATTAATGCTAATTATTCATTCAATAATTATTTTTTCGCTGTTTCTTTGCTCCCCCAAATCGACAAAATCGAAAGAATATGTTGGGCAGCGTATTGGAGTATGATACGAGAATAGTGGACTTTCGACCTTGGACCCCTCTCGATGAAAAATTCCTGTGTTGCGCTACTGCCTTAATGTCATTTTGATTGCAGTGAAGTATGCAAGTGTAAAAAAAGTGTAGATGAAAAAAATAAAATTTATTTTATATGCATTTCACCATTAATTTTAATGGAATATAATTACTGTAAGGAGATGGTCTTGGGATCACCGATCAAATTTTGTGGGATGATAGATTGTTTCCCTGTTCAAGAAGATATATATTTAAAGGGGCCACTACTCAATAATTTTTTAGATCCGGGGGCTTAACAATTTGAAATCCTTAGGAAGCAGGGGAGGTAAAAACGCCTTTGATGTGTGTTTTTCAAAGGGAACTCCTGGTAACACTGGTTTTTGATACTTAATTTCAGTAGCGTCCAGTTTCCCGGATGTTATGATAGCATGCCTATTATTTTATACCCTTCCTGTCACAAATGTAACAACTGAAAGTTTTTCTAAGAAAAATTATTAAAAAATCATCTTAGAACTTTCTAAGGCCAAAACTGGATTTCGGTCTTAACAATACACTGTCAATAGAAACAGAAGAACTTAGAAAAAGTAAATCATCTGTTATAGATGTTATTATAAATGTGTTTCCGAAAAAAAAAATCGAGAAAAGCACCTATTTAAACAAAGTTAATTTTTAAGCAATGAAGTTTTTTAATACATTATTGTGTCTATGTATACTTATTTTGATACTTTCATATAAGTTTTATCAATGCGATCATTTTTATTTATTTTCCAAAAAGGTCCCCAAAGAATTTTTGATACGGGGCCCACTCAGGGTGCCAGTGACTTTGAAACAATATTCTCATATTTTCTTTTGGATTCCTTTAAATTCAATGTTGACCAGATTTATTTTTTATCATGGCTTAACCTTGCTTCTGTGACAATCTTGTAATATATAAATCTATAATTCGGGATCAATAAAGTGTTTGCAGAAAAAATATGCACCTTGAAAAGATTTTCTCATATCTCCTTTTGAACTTCTTTAAAATTCAGTGTTGATGTGATTTTATATCTGATAGCTTAATGTTCCTTCTGATAATCTGTTCCTCATGTAGTTTTTTGGAGATCATATACATATTTTATATATTATCATACTGCCCAAATATGATATATATATTTCAATTATCACTATAGTTATTTATGATTGTACGTACTCATTTGTTTGTGTTCTTTGTAATAGAATTACAATTGCTAATAGAAATATTGCAAAAAAGTATTGTTTGAATAATTAACTTTTTAGCAACATGTCTTATTGTTTGTGTCATTCAGTACTGTTGTTGATATTAAATTATATTTCAACAGGGACCTAATTTAGATTTTTTATATTATTATAATTTTTTATAGGAAAAAATTTATAATTAATATAATAAGAATAGTATATATCTTATATATTGATTTAATTATCTAACAATTTTTTTTTAAATATTTAAGAAGTTTTTATCAATAAACAAGATTCTTCTTTCACAGCCATTTTTTTTTTATACAAACGGTATGTCACAACTAATTACTCAATGAACATTTTTAATCGATTTTTTTATTTCAAAACCTAAGAAGGAAATTGTTATGTAACGATTTTGATTTAAATGAAAATATCAAACCTCTTTTATTATTTTAAGCTCTAAGAAAATAATTATTGTTAAATAATGAATATGTTAGTTTTGTATAATATACTTTTTTTCGTCAGATACTTGGTTAAATCATTTACTAAATACAGAGGAATGAAAAACTATAAAATTATAATAAAATACTAAAATATTTTTATCAGACAGTATTCTTTTGTTTTTAATGTTTTTTTAGTGAATGTAAACATATATATAGGCATTTCCCCATACATATATATATATAATATAGTGTTTTTTTACATGTACATATGTTTAATCAAATAATCAGAAAAAAAAGTCATTTCAATAGCTATGAGTAACTAAGCCGGGCTATAGAGAGATAAAAGAAACGTGTCTGACAATGGAAAGATGTGGAAGAAATTTCGAAAGGGGAATTCTAATGACGTTAATATAGAAATCATACACACACAACAGAAAGTGCTGACAACTAGAGGAGAAGGGGAATTTCCATGACAATATGTTATGCATTCAAAAATGTTCGTGCAACGAAGGGGGTAAAGGAAGGGGAAAGAAACCTGTCACGCGGTGAAAAGAAGTGAAAAAATTCCGAAAAAGGGAATTTTAATGACATCATTATAGCAATCACACATCGTACGCGCACACACACGCACAAAAGTGTTGGCGTCATGAAGGAAAGAGGAAATTAACGTGGAAATTAAGTTATACACTCGGTAAAAGCCCGTGCAATGCCGGGCTAAGCAGAGGGGAAAGAAACAAAAAAGTCAAAGTAATTTCGAAAAAGAATAGGGGAAGTGCTGATTTTGTGTAGGGAAAATTTATAAAAGTAGAGAAAACCCGTGCAACGCCGGGCCATATGCAGCTAGTATATTCATATAATTTACTCACACATTAATAACATTAATTTATGATCCAAGTGTCACCTACTCATGAATTACATTTAGTAACTGGTATGCGTGCTAGCATTTTTTACTCAAACTGTCGAAGTCTAGGCCTATTGAATTTATTTGCGGTTGCATTTTGCATAATTTGTTTTTGTAGCCACCTACGTTCAAAAGAAATATTTTTCACTTAATTTCATTGTTCTGCTGATATCAAAATTTTCATATCTGAGTGAAAAATTCTGTGTACTTTGTATGAGTTAGCAACCATAAAATTTAAGAGCTGTTCTTGCTTAAATTTAGTTTTTAACAGCGGATTTGTTGATATGTCAATAAGTTGTTACCTCTTCTTCAGAATAGGTGTTTTTCCCACACATATAAAAAGGTGCATTTTGCATTAAAAAACTATTTAGTTGTACAAAACATTGCACTAACGAGAGTAAAATTATTCCTTGGAACCCAGGATAGCTGAAAATAGAATATTCACAATCTAGTAGGTAACACATATAAAAAAAACATTTTAATGTCCTTTTTATTATATTACAATAAATTTTAAAAAAATATTCCAAAATAAAGTTGTATTATGTGTAAATAAAATTTTAAGTTTTAATGACTGAGATGAGCCTTAGAAACATGAAGTTATACGGACTTCCTAGATAATGTGAATTCATTTTGCATTTTGCAAATTTCGGCGGGAAAGGGTGCAAACTATTATTACATTTTAAAGATGCAGGTGAGTCATAAGTGTAACCTATCGTGTGAGTTTTGAATAGGACAGGAAACTCATTTTTTTCATCTCATCCCACTCCACAATGCAATGGATATTTTAAGATTTTAACGATTATGTTACATTTGATGAGAGACTATCTTTCTGTGCAATTGAAGCTCGAGAAATTCTTAATTTGTTGGAGCCAATGAAAATCGATTCTGATTCAGAAATTGATAATGAAGCACTTATCAAAACTGTTACATTTTCTAATGTTTTACATTGTATGGAAATTGTGAAAATATATACTTAACGCAGCAGGATGTAAATGACGCAGTATTTTCTTCTCTGCATTAAGTCAAAAAAAGAGCTCTTTCGAGAGAGAAGAGAGAATCAGGAATCAAAAAGATTTTCAAACATCTATTAGTCGGTATTTTAAAATTTCCTATTAACGAGTGCGTAACAATTCACTAATAGTATTTTTAGCTGTTGAATAAAAAGCTTGTAATTTCTAACTATGGATACTTTCTGCGCAATTGCTTATTATAGAATTTCCAAAAGCTAAGTGCCAAAAATTTGTATTTTATTTGGACCCCGATTTAACGAGTAAACCCGATGTTCGATCCTGATGAATTCGTTAAATCGGGGTTTGACTGCATATATAAAGGTTCTGATATCACCAAAATTTAAAATTATTTTCTTAAGGCTGTTTTCGGTTAATGTTAATGAATAGGACCCAAATTTGGAACATTTTTTCAGATATAAAAGAAATGAAAAATTAATATGATATTCTGGCTTCACTATCCTTTAAAGAGCAGTATTTTTTATCATACTTCCCATTTTTAACCATGTTGATTCATTTTTTCTGGTATAAAATGTGTTTCGTGTTTTTTCTCCTATATCGTAATGTTAAATAGGCTACGCCTTCACGTATTAAAACGAAAAAGAAAATATTCATGGTATATTTTGAAATTTTTAAAAACACTATATTATTAACAGAGGTGTGAGCTAAGATATTGCAAATTTCCATGGAAATTGAGGCATTTTTCTGTCTAAAAATGTGCTTCGCGTTTATAGTTCAAGCTCTCGTACTTTTACCGAAGACAGCCTTAAATAAATATTCTGATACTGTGCTCTATCCAGTAGAAGATGAACTTAGATCTTGATGCATCGTAAATAAAAGACCAAATTTGTAAATAAAACTAATCGTGAAACTGCATAAAATTCATAATCTTCTTAAGTTATTTTCAATATTTTTCCTCTGAAAAGATTCGAAATGCTTTAAAAAAAAATTGAAGCATAACTTTCACGTAAGCCTTCAATAAAAATTTGACCAATTTTTTTCTGCGTTTCATACAATTTAATTAACTGCAATAATTATTAAGTTCGTCATAAATAATGAAAATGATTAATCATAACAAATGAATTTCATTAAAATGAGTTTATGCAGTACTACGTTTAAATTGTTTTATAGAGAGGGGAAAATTTCCTTCTCAGAATTCTACTAAGCTAAAGTTTAAGAAAAACAGCATCTGATATGACTAAATAACTTGTTTACTGTCATATTTAGAATGACCCATTAAAACTTATGAATTGTAGTCGTCAAATTCTAGGATAAACGTATTAATAATGCAGAATATCTTTTACAGTGAGTTATAAATTAACACCGAATTGTATCTATCAGTCAAAAATAATTTATGAATGATTTTAAACAATATAGAGTTTCAATTCAAAAATAAAAAGTTCTTTTAAAAGTATTTCATGTTGATTAAATAAGAAAAAAAATGTGCGTGCGTTTAAGTACGTGTGTGATATTTGTAATGTATTCATTTCTACACAGCAAAAATGAATAAAACAAAATAGCATGTGCATCGTGCTGCCATCTATGCTTTCAAATGAAAACACATTTTTATTTCAAGTATAGCCAATATAATATTTTTTAAAATATGTATTAAAATAAAATTTAGCTTTATTTGCATTAATTATTTTTAAAGAAAATACTTTTCTGAATTCCCAATGAATCTTGCAATCCTAGATTCTTTTAAATACCTAATGAGTCAATTATGTATTGTATAATAAATTAATTAGTATTATAAGAGTTTTGTCAATTTGTAATAATTATGCACAATGAAAAACTTAGTATTTTCATAAATTCAACAGTTGCTCCAAATGAAAAAGTACTTTGGACTTTTTTTCCCCCCCTTTATATAGCTTTCATAAAACTAGAATAATGTGTAATTTTTTGTGGTAAGGTTTAACAGAATTTTTTTAAGTATAACTTTTCAAAGTACAAAAATTATAATTTAACTTTTTATAACTAACATTTAGGAGTATTAATTTATTAAAATAAATAACATGTGAATTGATGCACTAAAAACATTAAGCCAAAAGACTGATATTCAAGAACTCTTTTTATAGCGATTTTTTTTCTAGTAGATTCAGCTGTGTAATGTGCACCCCACCGCGCAATCCCCGCATCGCGGGGGGCCCAGGGTACTAGGGGACCCAAAGCCTGACTGACGCCAAATATGTAACCCTTTGTAAGCTCCCCTTACCCTTCCCCTTACCCTAGGGTATCCAACACGTGGCCCGTCAGTACATAAGTTGCAACCCACCGACTCCTTTTAAAAAAAATTTTAAATTTTTCGGTTTTAAATTTTTTTATTTAAAATATATTTGAGGGGAATATATATATACATATAATATCTACAATGTATTTACCTGTTACCTGTTCTTGTTTTAAAATAAACCCTTTTTGATAATAGAAATGTCCTTTACATTAAAATAGATTTATATTTTATCAAACAGTTACATTTGATTTTACTTTAAAAATTACTTTTTAATAAATTCCAACTGTGCATTATGCATATTTTACTATGGATGATACATGATTTTTGTGTGTGCTTTCATTTCTCCCCCTTTCCTTTTCTGTTTGAGTCCCCAAAAAAGCAAGAGGTTTGATTTTTTTTTAAAAAAAAAATATTCAGGACGCGTTGAAGATAAAGAGCAATGTATACTTAATCGTTTGCGAATGACAGTACAATTAAATGAGTAACGAAAGATCAATTCAAAAGGAACGCCGTAATTTTCAAGAAAATGGCAACTGTAATATTTTAAATATTATTTGATCATTGCATTATTATATTATATATATATCAAAAAATTTTATATTATCTATGTCTGTATACTGAAAATAAAAAACAATAATAATAATTCATTTTTTTTTTTAAATTTTCACCCAATGAATGTATTTTTGTTTCCAAATTGGATATTTGTAATTTTTTTGCGGCCCGCGGGTTTAATGTTTTTGAAGTGGCCCGCAAGGTCATTTGTGATACCTCCTTAGGATCATACCCTTTAAGATCCGGCTTGGGGGCCCAAAACCTGCTTTTTCAGCAGGAAGGGGAATATTAGGACCCTCCTCCCCCCAAATTAAGTTTAGGGGCCCCAAACCCAAAAAGTACTTAGCGTCAGTCGCTTTGGGCCCCCCAGATCCCACCCCCCCCCCTCGGGAAATTGGGAGTTACTGGGGTGTACGTTACGCCACTGCTTTGCAAAGGGACCATAATATTTTCCGTTACGCCACTAAGTAGAATTTAATTTTTTTACCGTTAGAATTTATCTTTATTATCCAAACAAGTAAGTTACACAGTTAGAAACTTTAATAATTATTTTCATTGAAAAAGCTTTTATATATAAATATAAATGAACACTTATTTTGCGAACTGACAATGTCTTACAAGAATTTTTCTATTTTTCAAAAGTTTCAAAATTTTACATCATGCTATGGATAAAAAAACGATTTACAGGTATAAATTTCTGTACATGTACTAAAAAAAAAAAAAAAAAAAAATTGCTCAACATTTAATTCTCGGGAAGCATATATACGAAAAAACTAATGAATGAAACAAAAATAATAAAGGTGCTTTTCTTATAAAAACATTTTTAATTCTGTTTCTGCAGATAAAACAAGATTTTGAATACATATGTTATTAATTAATTTTCAGTTTTAACTGTTCGAACCTTTCGATTTTTCTAGCAATGTACACTCTAAGAGACCAATTGACTATGTTACTTTACAGTTTTATATAAAATGAGCTATTACGTCACAGTGTTGCCCAGTGGCGTAACGAAGAATTTTAGGGTCCCCTTGCAAAGTCAGGTTTTTAGCCCCAAGCCAGATCTTACAAAGGATCTCGAAACCATAACATAACATAGGCTTTTGGCCCCCTAGAATGCTGCCCCTAGCGATGTGGGGGTAGGGGTACACTACGCCACTGGAGTTGCCATAAGAGGGTTGGTTACCATAAAAAAATAAATCTGAGTTCCTTAAATAGAACACATATCACTCGCGCGAGAATAGTTGCAAATCTCCCTCATAAATTGTACTCTTTAATAAATTTGTTGGTTGTTTTTGACAAAAATGCCCCCCGCCGGGACGAAGTCAGATCAGGCCCGCGAAATTCATCGGGGCTAAGGGCTAGGATTTTACGCCTGTCGTTAGCCTTAGCTTTGAGCACCATGCAGGTGACAGTACGATTTTGCTCGGTTCCACTCCACCCTAGAGGGAGAAAACCCGGGGGGGGTCAGGGGGCCCCCCACCCTCTTCCCTTCCACCAACCACACGAGAGGACTTGTGGCTCGACGGCTATTTAGAGTACCCCCATGCCGCAAAGACACTATACATTTACAAACATCCATGTCTTCTCCGGGATTCGAACCCAGTCCCTACGGCACCGCCGCTAACCACTATACCGGTTGGACGACTTAATAAATTTAAACGACTCTAAGCGACTAAGTGCTTCTAAATAAGTCCGTTTTCCACTTAGTCTTAAGGGCTGCGGTAGCCCAGTGGTCAAGGTATCGGATCATGGTAGGCATGTCATGAGTTTGAGCCTAGTACCACTAAAGACCCGCCGTGTAGGGCAGCGATACACGTTAAATCTGCCGAGAGCTGAAACGTCAACCTGTTGGTGTGGTGTGGTAGTTAGGAGAGGGGGCTACCAGCTCAGGTGTCGTCCACGTCACTTGACCATAGTTCAAAATTACGTCGTCCGTCGCCAAAAGCCCTCGTGTAGCTGAACAGTGCGAAGTTAATATTCACTCACTCACCTCTGTGATATGGTCGATCTTTGGCTACCATATCTTGGGTTTTCAGCGTGAATTAGAGGTGTGGGGTTCTCGAAATGAATAGACATTTTAGAATTCTTAATATGACTTTATTAAGAGTTTAACTTAAATTTCTAATATATTGAACAAACTTATATTAAGTGAGAAAAAACCAAAACACGTAGCCGTAGCTAAAACAGATCGCGCAATTGGATCACTTATCTAAATAATTATATTATCCGCCAACTTTCAATCCTAATAATATTACGAATACAGATTTCAAATAATCTGTCCTACCTTGAATTCCGCAATGGTTCAATCACCTTCAGATAGGCTGTTGGGCTCTCGTGCATTAGTATGCACCTTGTAGTAATGGCTAGATATCCGTGAATCTTGGGTAGGCCGTCAAATTACACTTCTATCTTTTTCCAAACAAAATTTTCTAAATTGCCACCCCGCTTACTAAAACTTCTGTTCTTTTTAAAGGCTATCTTTTTTTGCATCTACACATGCATTTCACTTCTTGGATTTGGGTTGGAAAAGATTTGCCATTAATCTTGGCCGTCAAAGAACCCAGAGGTTATGTTACAGAAAAGACGCGTGAGCCCGTCACAACTCCACTTAGTCTTCGAGTTCGCTACTACACAAGATTATGCAAATTAAAGAGCTTTTAAAAGCAATAAATATTCCAACCTTCTGTTTCCATATTCAAAGTTCAGCTATTAAATTTTATATTAGTAAACCTGATAACAATAAGTCGAACATAATAAATCTTGTAGGTTATGATATTACTCTAAGTACAAAATGACCTAGAAAAATTCCTTCTCGATAGATATGAACTACCACAGTTTTCTTAGATCATATTTAGTGCCACTGAAGTCCCGCCTTGTAGAGGAGGTCACTGCACGTTAAGGCTGTCTTCGGTTAATGTTAAGGAATAGGACCCAAATTCGGAATATTTGTTAAGATATAAAAATACTCAGACATTAATATTATATTCTGGCTTCGTTATCCTGTAGAGAATCACTTATTTTATCATACCACTCATTTTTATCACATTTTTTCTTTTACAAAATGTGTTTCGCATTTTTTCTTCTACACTGTAACGCTAAATGAGATACCCATTTACATGTTAAAAGGAAAAACTAATTATTTACAAAATATTTTTTAAATTTAAAAACACTCTATTATAAACAATGCATGACTTACAATGTCACAAATTTTTATAGAAATGCAGGCATTTTTTCTGTTTAAAAATGTGCTCTGCGTTAAGTTCCCGCTTTCAAATAGATAGAGAAAACAGCGTTAAATCTGGCAAGGCTTCCCTTTGATATGATGTGGAAATTAAGAGAGTGGAGTGCCAGCTCAGGTGTCGTCCTCGTCACTTGACCATGGTTCATAATTACGAGGTCCATCTCCAATCGTCTTCATGAAGCTTTATAATGCAACGTTAATAAATAACTTTCTCTCTTTCTCTGTCTTAGATCAATTTCCAAAATTCTTAGAATCCGGTCGGTAAATTTTCAAAATACTATTCACTCTCTTAAATTTTATTTTATTCTTAATTTTATTTCTTTTTTCATAAAATCAATTTTCTGCTGTATAGTACAACACTTAGTCATATCCCTAGATCTTTTTCACTACTGTCTTCTTTCAATAGCTTTATGCTTGCTAAGAGCCCATTTGTGCTGAAGCAAATATTCTATCTAGATCAGGGATGGAAAAACTACACTCCACGGGCCAGAGTTGGCCCGTGGATAGAATTTTAATTTGCCGGTCCGAGACAAATTAAATAGGATAGGAAATATATATTTATATCATGTATTGGAGTAATTCTTAGATTGACAGGAGAAATGCAACGTTAGGAACCTTAGAGAAAGCTCTATTATCCACTCATCATAATAAATTAAACAGAGAAGAATATGTTGAAGTTACAAATAAAAATAGAAAGCAGTCCACATTAAATGCAGCGCAACAGCGCTCGTGGAGGGGTGAGGGAAACCACTCTCTCAGTTGATTTAGTTTCTGTTTCGCTTTCATAGGAAAACGAAGAGAAAATGACGTCACATCTCCATGACAGCATAACCCGTCTTTCAACCAACCCCGGGGTACCCCAGTGATCCTTCTCTATTTTCGACCCTCCATCTTGTCATCCAATTTCTTCTTTTCCCGTCCAGACCATAGACCTATGAATGTTTGGCGCCGTATAGCCAAAACTGGCTCTTGCGCCATAAAACACCAAACTCAACTCAACTCAACCGTCTACCGCATCTCGACGGAACGAGGAGAGAGGGGATATATTTCTTTAATAACAAGGATTAAGAAAATAATATTTTTAAGTCCGTTACACGATACCTCTAAGCTAACTGCGAACGGTTATTGAAAGGAAGCTTTAAATAACCACTTGGAAGAAAGTAAGAGTTCAAATGGATAACGAACAAATTTTGGTAACAATAGCACTACCACAAGAAGTGATTGACTGCATCGGTCGGGAATCGAACCCGGGTCACTCGATTGGGAAACAAGCATTCTACCATTGAACCATCGATGCGACAGTGCGTCGTTCGTTCACGTGGTTTTTCGTAAGTCCACCGAAGTCGAAGTCAAAGTACTTATGTGAGGGGTGGGTTGAGTTGTTCTGGTAGGAAGTTTACCTCAACCGAAACTTGAAGGGTGGGGATTCTTTTCACATTTTTATATTATTTATATATGTCTCTTTTTCTACTTAGTATAAATATATTTTTTCCTTATTTTTTTTCAAAGAACTGATGATCTTTTTACTTTCTCTATTTTTGTTCTATAAAACATAAATCAACGGGAATAGCAAGCACAGCCAGCTTCAAACGGTAAAGTGTTAAAAGCAGAAGTTCTTTGTTAATTATAGCTGTAAATTGCGCCACAAGCATTGCAACAAGTAGACACATGAGAATCCAATATAAGTAAATTAGACCTCACATGTAGCACAGACTGCGCATTTTAAGCTCCAACTAGCGGCTTTTTCTTTCCGCGGGAGTTCTAATATTATTGATCTCGTATTGAAAGATTGCGGACATATAGCATAGTTGTGAAAAGTGGTAAAATTATTAAAAGTCAAGCAAAATTTTTTTTGGGTTACAAAACCCCCCAAAACTAAAAAAACTAAAGGATTAAACCGGCTTTTAAAATAAATAAAAACGCGAATTTAAACCCAATTTTTTCTATAAAAATTTTTTCCTATAAACATTTAAATTTTTTTAAAAAAAAAAATACTTTTCTAATCAACTTTTTTTTTCTTTTTGGTTTTTTCTAAATTTTAAAAATTTTTTTTTTTTAAAATTTTTTTTTTTTTAAAAACTTTTTTTAAACCCCAAACCCCAAAAAATTTCCCAATTTCACCAAGAACCCTTAAAATCTAGCCATCACCTTTAAATTTTTTTCTTTTCTGAACAAACTTTCCCGAACAATAGGCACTTCCTCAAAAAGGGGGGGAAAACTTTTTTTCCCAAACCCCAAAAAACGCTATTTTTTTAAAAAAAGGATCATTTTTGGGTTTTCCCCCCCAAAGGAAGGGAAACAAAAATCAAAACTTCCCCCAGCCCAGAAAAAAACCCCCAACCCTTTTTCCCCCTCATATACCCCGTGCCCCGTGCCCCCTTTTAAAAATAATTTTTTTAAATTAAAATTTATGCTTTACATTATAAAATGCCCTTAAAATTCCCTTTAAATTTTTAAAAAAAATTTTTTTAGTATTAAAATACAGTGAATTCTTCAATTCTTTTTTTTGTTTTTCTTGCAGTTTTTTTCCTTTCTTTTTGATGGGTAAGATATGTAAAATAAACATGATTTTTAAAAAAGGTTTGAATAATTACTTTTAATATATGTGTTTATGAATTTAAAATTTGTTTTATGTTTTATAAAGTATATTTTAAAATAATAAAGCTCTAGGTGTTGGGGAGTTTATTAAACAATATATGCTCCAAGTTTGTGATGATTTAGGCCCAGACAAGAAATATAATTTTGAGACTATAAGCTTTTATCTCGAAAAACTGTGACTTCTGGAATCGAAGCCATCGATAAAAATTTGATATCACAATCATAGTCAAAGATTGGCCAGTTTAAATTTTGCTCCATAGCTATGGATGAAAGCACTGATATAAATGATATACTCTCAATTAGTATTATTTATTATAGGTGTTGCTGATAACTTTGAAATTATCGAAGAACAACAAAAAACTAACGTGCACGCGTTCTTTAAAGGGAACTACAACTGGATGTGATATTTTTCTTGAATTTCAGGAAGGGCTTTTAACTTTGAAAGTGTCTATAACAAATATATGTAATACTACAACCCATGGAGCACCAAATATAACAGGAAAAAATGGATTTCTTGGACTGTTTAATCACAAAACTATCCAGGAAACAATGTTGTTTTTCTGCATTGTGTTACACTTCAAGATGCTCTGTGTAAATCTGTATTGAATATGAGTCCCATGCTTGATGCAGTCGTGAAGCTTGTAAATATTATTCAATCTCTTGGGTTTACTCACTGGCAATTTCGAGATTTTCTTCAGTCCTTGCAATCTGAATACTCTGATGTACTGTATTACACGAAAGTAAGGTGGCTTAGTGCAGGATGCGTTTTTGAGCGAATTTAGTGACTGAAATGACGACATTGTGTCATTCTTCCATGAGAAACAGTATTCTGAAAGAGTGCGAAACGTTACAAGATACAGAATGGCTTTCGGACTTAGCATTTCGAACATATCTTCTTTGTCGTACGAGCAACTTGAATGTCAAGATGCAAGGGAAAAATCAATTTTTTCGATTATATCTGGGCCCATCTCAAAGCTTTTAAACTAAAACTTAATCTCTTTGCTGAGCAACTAGCTAAGAACGAAGATTAAGAATTATGACGATAGTTTGAAAAAACTGCATTTTGAATTGGAACGCAGATTTCAAGCTTTTATTGCCCTTCAAACTGAATTGGATATTTTTACCATGCCTTTCAACGTAAATTGTGAAGCAGTGAGGTCATATTTGCAGCTTGAATTAATTAAGTTGCAATCTAACAATCATCTCAAGCCGTTGTTTCTAAATATGCCAAAGTCAGAGTTTTACAGATCATTATCGAAAGTATGTATCCCATATTTAATATCTCACGCCCAGAAAATCAGTGCTATGTTTGCTTCATCTTATATATTGCACCTCTAGATAAAAACCCAAGTAAGTCAAAATATCTCCTTTTTGAGAAATTACGAAAAACTGATTTTAGAAAACCTATAAGAGATATCCCAATTCTAATATTACACGTATGAAGCTAGCATTTTATAAAGCTGATTTAACTAAATCATTTCTAGATTTTCTGTTTAAAACCTGAAAAAAATACAATTTTCGAGTTACTCTAGTTTTTTACCAGCGTTAAGCAACTTTTTGTGCACCCAACTAAAACAACTTTTCGCGCCATTTCTCGCCGACGGTTGGAGGTATCGTTACACAGGTTTTATCTTTGTGTTGGTATTCCGCTAAAGATTTTGAAAACGTCCTTAACTCAAATTGCGTACTTTTTGATTTACTGGGATTTTCAACTAGAGGTGCGATATGGGAGCAAATGTTTTCAACTATGAACCTTAGAAAGAACTATTTCAAAAGTAGACTGACTAGTGAGCATTTGGCCTCTTTCCTTAGAATCAGTACACCTCACTTCGAACCTCAATATAAGGAACTTTTAAAAATGAAATCGGAATTTCATTCATCTCATTAACATATTTAAATTGTAATACTTGTATATTGTTTTTAAAATTTTAGAAAAATTTATCTTGTCCAGCCAAATTTTTTTTCCTTCGATTTTTGCCCCGCGACCGAGTTTGCCCATCCCTGACTTAGACCAGTCAGAACCCCAGCTTTCACCACCACACCTCTCCACCTTACAATCTCTTAATCAAACCGGTAATTAATTAATCAAATTCTTTCTTGAATCATCAATATTAATTTTTGGTGATCTTAATCTTCATCATCTAGCATAGGGCAGTGATCATATTTTTAGATATATTCATGATTTCGTTGAATGGATAACAGAATCTAAGTACTTCTTAACACAACTGTTCCTACATACAGAGAGAGAGAAATTCAGTATATATATATATATATATACATATATAAGTAAAGCATCTTTAACCTCCTAACTGGTTTGCTAGTACATTGTGCAGTCTACCAAAAACTAGACACAACCGGTTTACCGTTTTTCATCCAAAAAGATTTTTCGATAAGGTCTACCTCAAAACACACACAGTGTTCTTTTTCCAATTTTATAAACGATATACTTGTATGATCTTTTTGAAACTTTATAATCAGAAACTTAATGCTCAGTATATACTGATAATACTTTTATCTACTGTTCACATTATTCTCCTGATTTTATTTGTAGAAAATTGCAAAAAATTATCTCTCGGGGACAAATATTAGAAATTTTTACATCAACCCAATCAGTGTAAACCCGAGCAGCCCCAAAAAAGAATTCAACGTTTCCTAAATTTTGGGCCCGAATTATTCTTTATTAAAAATCTTTCTTGAAATGTTTACGAGTTTACTTTTCTAGCGGAATCATAAGGCCACCATAAGAAATCAAATAATAAAGCTTCGAAAAAAATATAATATTCTTAAAGGTATGGCATATAAGCATCAAATTGTCAACAACAACATATGAAGTATGCTATTTTACATTTGTAACACAATAAATACATGGTATGATACTCAACTGAAGGCTTCCACAAATCGAAATACAGCGGTCAAAATAAGTATTGGATATGCGAAGATTTCTGCATATGTTGAATTAATAAAAAAAAAAAAAAATGTATTAAAAAAGCAAAAAATTTCTATTGATTTTAAACCAAAACTCATTAAGTATTAAATGCAGCATCTTTTGCAATACATTAAAATGTAATAACAAAGCCACCATTATTTCATTAAAAAGGGGAAAAAAAAAAAAAAAAAATTTAGACAAAAAAAAAATAAATGAAAAAAATTAAATAATATACCTTATCTAGTTGCTTTTCCCCAACGGATGGTTTCTCAAAACCCTTTGTGGATAATTTAAAAGGTTGACTACTTTCGGAACCATGATTTTAAAAAAATAAATTAAAAATTTTTCATGATTTTTAGTGTCATTAATTTTAAAATACATGTATTGTTTTGGACATTAGAAAAAAAATTATTTAAAAAATTATTTTGGCAAAAAAAAACTTTGAATAACCCTTTTTCCCAAAAGTTTCCTTTTGTGGGCTTTTTAAAGCTTAATGCTCCGACCCTTCAGGGTAACTATGTGATTTTGGAAAAAAACTTTTTTCAAGTTACAAACGAAAAAATTTTCGGCGTATTTTCTTAAAAAATTTTTCCCCTTTTGTTTTGTTTAAAACATGGATAAACTATTCCCAAATTATGCACTTCAAAATTTAGTTGACCTCTGTACAGGGTGGGAAAACTATATACAGGAAAAAATATTAATACAATAAAGCATTTTTTAAAAAAAAGGGAAAATTTTAAAAAATTACTTTTTAAAATAAAAAAATAATTTTGTCAAAACCTTAAAACAAATTTAAACATGTATTCTAAACTAAGTGACCTAAATATCATAAAATTTTCCCTTTAAAGCTTTAAAATCACGGGTTCCATGTCGGGTCCCAAAAAATTTCTGTTTTGACGTTTTTCCCATTCCCTCTCTAAGGATCTCTTCCATTTCATTGCCAGGAAAAGAGCGCTATCTTAACCTTTTTTTCCAATATGCTCTACAGATGCTCAATTGAGTTGAGGTCTGGACTTAGGGTGGATATTTTTATAACTTTTGGGCAGTCGTATAGCAGCCAAAGCCTTGTATTGTGAGTGGAGTGTTTGGGGTCATTGTCTTGGTAAAACTGGTAGTCCTCGATTCCCAGTTTTTCAGCACTGTCACGCAAATTTTCTTATAAAATCTGTATATAATACAAATGGTCCATTATGCCGTTAATTACGACAACATTTGCCACTCCTAAAGCCGCCATACACCCCCAAGCCAGTGGCGTAACGTACACCCCCACATCGCGGGAGGGGGCTGGATTTTAGGGAGCCCAAAGCCTGTTGTCATGGTTTTGCAGTTCTTTGAAAGATACGACTTGGGGCCCGAAATCTAACTTAGCAGGGGGGCCCTAATATTCACCGTTACGCCACTGCTCCAAACCATTATATCTCCTCGATGCTTTACTGTGGACATCATATTTCGTTCTTCCAACTCAGCATTGCGTTTTCTGTACTCCATAATTTTGCCATCACATCCAAAAAAGATTAAATTTGCTCTCGTATACAAAAATTACATTGTTCCAGAATTCTGCTGGTTTGTTTGCATATTTTCTAGCAAATTCCAGTCTTGGCACTCGGTTCTTTTTGGATACATATGACTTCTGTCGAACAGTTCTAGCCTGAAATCCATTATTATGGAGGTAATTTCTAACAGTTTGGGGCGTAACATCTATGCCCAAACAATCCTTGGCAACTTTTACAAATTTGACGCATTGATTTTGAGGTCTTTTTTAATTTGACGTACAAGCCACCGCTCCACCGCTTTGAAAAATTTTTTTGGTCGACCAGATCTTAACTTGTTATCAACTGTTATTTTTGCTCTTTATACTTTTTAATTATATAGTGCACGGTTGTTCTTGGCCTAGTACAATAGCCGAAATTTTGTTTACAGATAAACCATTTTTAAAGTGCATTATGATTAAATTTTTAATTTTCCCTGACAGCTCTTTTGGTCCATCTTGTTCACTGCTTAAATAAAACTTTCCAAATGCCCTCAGAAATAAACAAAATGCTTTTAATTACAAAAATTTGTAACCAAACTTAACAACAATTTTGCTTCTCGGAATAAAAATTTATTTAAGTCTCTTATGTCGAATACTTGCCAAACTGCTTTTAAAAATTATAACGGGTTTTTTGCTTAGGTTTGTTTTTGTAAATACAAAATCTTCTACATTAGAAAATGAACTGTTACATGCAACAAATAATGAAACATCGTTGTTGTTGCATAGTAAGATGTTTAAAGTCAATATGCGCAGAAATTATTGCATGTCGAATACTTATTTTGACCACTGTAGGTCTTCCGATCGAATTTTATGTACATTGGTTGGACATGAAATTCTCTTAAATAAAATAAGAAAATATGTCTTTCATGATTCAAATGTCGCGCCAACGCGAACCGAAAACTTTCTCTATTATATCACAATAGCACTGTGACCATGAATTTCAAAAATTTGGAAGACAAAAATAATCATTAGCATACTGCATATTGCGAATGTTGATGGTTATCAAATTGCCTCAATCCCCAGATTAACATTTTTTAAGATATTACTTTCAAAATTATACTAAGGATTTCTAATTTTAAGATAAAGATTTATGATATCCGCTTTAAGCGGATGGTCAATCCTGTTTTTTAGGATTTTTTCGTAGTAGCTACTGTTATTTAAAAAGATCACATATATCTATCGCAAGTATAAAAAAAAGGACTTCATTTGGTTATAAAATAAGCCACAGTATTTTCAGAATTATTATCTGTCAGGTCTATTATCAAGATCTGATTCAGTCGAGCAAAGACCTGCACATTTTGCGAGACAGTTTCTCTATGCTTTCTGCACTTCTGAATTATTGTATTTTATAGACTACAAGGTTATATTTATAGACTGGCTAATAAGATTTACATACAATCTTAATATCACAATCAGTTGATTCTACTTTGGATTCACTCAAATAAGTGCCGGTTTATCCATTGGGCTCTTGGGGCGAGCGCCTAAGGGTCTGGATCGATCCGGAAGGGCCCGGATAAGCTGGACTTAACCCTGTTTTCTGATAATAAATTTCGAACCACCAGTGCCAAGGGGGCCCATAGATCTTCTGCACCCAGGGCCCGAAATGAGCTTAAATTGGCACTGACTCAAACATTTTTGGGATGAAAGGCGTATAATCTCGCAAGATTGGTAACGGAATATAGTGTCTACATTGACTGGATTGCTTCAGAAGACATCTATAATATCATGCATGAAAAAAAGAATTTAAAAAATCATCGAGAATTTTTATTCTAGTAAATACTTTGAACTTTTTGTAACCTTTTTCAAAAGGATACCAAAACTCTTCTAAATAAGGGGGAAAGAAAAGATAAGAAAATTTGATCAATAGAATCTTCAAAATAAAATGATCCTCACTCCAGGACTTCTTCATAAATATAATTTACAGGACACTACTTGTTTAGGTAACTACGAGTACATAAATAATCTGAACCATATCCTACTAAGTTGTAGAAAATATACGTCATGGAAATTATCTGCGGCATATATTTTAAATTGATCCAGGATGCACCATAATGCTTAGAGATATTTTGGATAAAAAAAATAAATAATAACTAATAAATCACACAACATTTAGAGCTCAGTAGTGTACGCAATTTGCTTTTATCTGAGATGTTATATTTCTAAGAAAATGTAAATGAAATCACCGATGCGTAATCCTTATGCTAAGAATTAAAAATCTCTTGCTCTCCGTAGTGGGGGAGTTGGACCCCAAACCCCACTCTTGTGTGTCCCAGTGTTAGAGCTATTTATAGAATAAAACAATTTCATAACTATTAATGTAAAAGAATTATATTAAAGATATGCTGAGCTTCTATGTTGCTCTCTACATCCAATCTACCAATTAAATCTTCAGCAAACGAAAGGAGATCTTCAAGCAATCAATCAGCAGGCGTAGAGACAGGAAATATCTTTTACGATTTATTAATATAAAATTATAATTTATATTAATATATTTAATTTAATCCTTATTTCTTGTAAGATTACTTGCAATTATCTTACGAGGTTTCAGTGGACGTCAATTGTGGTCGTTTTTTAAAAAGAAACACTATTAAGAATCAGTTTCAGTGGAGAAAAATGAGCGAAATATCTGTTGAGACATCTTCAAAAAGAAGCTTAACAGTTTTAGCAGTGGTTGTAGCATGTTTCGCCATATTATGGCCAAAAATATTTTATCCTATGATTATTTCCATACTTTTTCCGTCTGATGAAGAAGGTATATTATATTGAAACATTTTTTTTTAATAAAATTCTTGTTGGGTTGTGATGAAATGTTTTAAAAACATGTATTGCTTAGCAAATTTTTTACTTAATTTGTTATTTGTTTTTATTTATTTTTCACTTTATAGAAAAGTTGCCATATTAAATCTTACTATCCTTCGACAATATTTTGTTTTTCTGTATTTAATATAAAAATACAAATACATAGCATTAGTCTAGTTAGGAGCCCATATGTGAGTGTTTATTAATATTAAGTAGACCTTCAGATAGACTTCACTATTTTTTTCTCTCTCTTTCATTGAAGTTTTCTTCAACAGACAAGAATGTGCTATCTGTATGGAAACTAATTTGTACTATCTCCTCGTAGTATTTTGCATATTTTCTTAAGTAGTTAATATATTTCACAATATTAAAGCAAATCTTTCCAAAAATTTTCCAAAGTCCAGATTTTTCAGTGAGTTATTGTATTGTATAAATTTGGCTTATAATATATAATTTTCTTTTATGTAAAGTATATGATGGCATTATGGAACTGTAATGTTTATCAGCATTTATAAATGTGACTTTGTGTGTGTGTATTATATCCTGTTGATCATTTTTGCAACAAATGGTGCAACTGAACAAAATTATTTGTTTGCTGCTATTTTTTAAAACTATATTAGGGATTGTTTGACACATTGATTGCATATGTTTAGTGAGATTTCTGTCAATTTTCATGGTTAATTGGATATGTATAAGATTCTTCTTTTTCAATTAGGAGGTAGACTTTTTAAAAATTAAATCTAGTTTTATTTTTTATTTATTTATTTTTTTTGTTGAGTAAACTTTTTAGCATAAAATTCCATTTAAATTAGAATGTTTTGAATAAAATTTTTAATGTTTTCATTTTTTATTTGTAGTCTTAATTTGACCTTATTCCTTTTTCAGAAAACCAGGATGAAATACGTAAATTGGATTTTCATGATATGTTGCATCCTCAAATGAGAGAAGCTATGGGTGAAGCAAGACCACTCGAAAAAACAATAAAAGAAGGAAATAAGGTTATTTCCTCAATATGCTAGGCTTTTACGTTTCTCCCAAAAATTATATATTTATATACTGAAATTATTTAAAGTAATGATTTAATACCTACTGAATTTGAGTCTAGATCAAAAATTTTTTATATTATTATTTAGAAATCTTAAAAGTTTACATAGTGAGAAAAATTTGGCTGTAACAATTCAATAGATAATTGTTTCATTTATATGTTACAGCATTTCTAATTTATTTTGTCCATCTATCTTTTCATCTGTCATATTCCATGCCAGTATTTATTACTTTGTATTTATATAAACATAGCTTTCTCTGTGTGAATTTTATCTTCCTCTTCTCTCTAGATTGCAATTACTATGTTAACATTGATGCTCATCCTTGATATGTTTTAGCTTATTGTATTTTTTTTTCCTATTCTTTATCTTTTTAAATTCTTATTTCTTTAGTTTTTTCTTTGTAAATTTAGACCATGTATATGCCTTTATATAATTATTAGAGGTATTTATATTTTGTCACACAATAGTCGTATTCAGTCATGTGTTGAATTTTTTTTTAGTTCAGTTTTATCTGTCAAATTTCAAATATTTTGTGCATGATTTATGTGTTTTTTATTTTTGTTTATATTATAATTTTTCTTGACTTTTTTTACTTTGTTAATTTGAATATTTCATTTTTTCATTAGCTTATATTAAATTTTTAATTTTTTTTCTAGTTTTGAATTACATTTTTCATTCACTGGCCCACAACTTTTTCTGTGCATGACAATCTGTAAAGAGGAAGATGGAACTCCATGAAAACTTGGTATTTTCTATGGTTTAGGCATTTTTCTGGTAGATAACAGGAATTAATTGATAATGTTCATTAAATGAATAATAGCAGATTTCTTTTAGCTTTTGGAAAGTATTTTGTTATAGGCTTGTGATGTTGTAGTTAAAAGTAAATGAGGTTAATCAATTGATCATTATCTTAAAAAAATTTGTTTTGCGATATTATTTCAAATGTAAACAATACAAATAAGGATTTTTGGAGTTATTCATTGTCATTCAAATTTCAATATGAGTCCATATGCAGAAAATATCTTTGTTGACTTATGAATGTTTAAAAGCCAGATGTTGACTTTAAATTATTTTAACTTCACAAAAGATGTTACCCAAATTGTGAATCATTTGCATCTTAATTTTTTGTATTTAATCAAATCTTCCTGAAAGTTTTCTGTCATTATCAAAAATGTATCTTCTGCTTTCCCTTTTATATAATTGAAGTACCTTGGTTTGTAATTTTTTCCATGTACATAATTTGTAATATTTTCCATCTAAAGCTGACTATCATGATTATCTATCGGTTTGCATTATGTGAATAAAAAGAAACATTTTTATTAATTGATATTATTTTTAAAATAGCTTTATCAAAAATACATTGAATAGGAAAAAGACAAGTGATTTATTTTTCTTTTTATTACATGTAATGTTGTATAACATTTAAGTTTTGATTTCTAGTTTTCTGAAATGTTGCAGTACATCATAAATGTGCAAAAAGAGGATTCATCTTTTTGTTACTTTATAGCTTGTGCTATGCCATCTTTGTTTCAATTCTATACATTTTATCAAATTTTATGGAAAATACCATCTTGCATCCATTTTTTATTTTAAATCTCTTCTCCGTTACCAAATTTTTTTTTAATTGTTTTAGTGTTAACATTGACCAGTTGGAAATTGACTTGATTTTTTGAATAAAACTTCTATATGTAGCATATTCAGTAGTAAGTATGAAGCATAATTTTGAAACACTGGAGAATAGGCAACTTTATCATGAAAATTGCATACATAGGTTCTTATTTTATATTTGTGGTTATAAAACATTTAAATAAGTAGTTGATTGAAAAATTCAAATGGTCCTTGTTCTGGAAATTGGAATAAGATAAATAAAAGTATATTAATTTGGAATATCATTTATTATTACTGTACCATGTCATACTCATATTTTCATTTAATTTGTTTTGATGTATAGTTAACAAATTTATTCTGAACACAACAAAGATTGTACCCTAAATATTTCTATTTATATTTTTCTTGTATGTTTTTTTATTTTTGTACATCCAACAAATTTTTAAGTAAATTAATATGAATACTGTACAAATAGTTATTGACCATTGACTGTTCAGTGCTTAATTATTTTATAGCTATGCATAACCCCACAAAGAACTTTTTATCTGCCAGAATTAAAGTTGCAAATATGTCTTTATTTCAATTTTTTCAGCTATTTACAAGATGGAAAAGCAAATTATGAAAAATATTCTGTCTTTGGGAGATTAGTAAGGAGGCACTTCTTAATTCGATACTGATTTAATTTTCCATGTTCATATACATTTTTTGCTTTGTTTTAAGTGCTTTAATTTGTTTTAGCACCATCTTTTAAATCTAAAATATGAATATTCTTCACTGTAGCATGTTTATTGCATTATTTTTCACACATAATTTATTTTTTATATTGACTGTTTTTTTTTTAAAAGTTAATATTGATCTAAAGTTGCAAAAATTTGTATAGGAAGATTGTTTTGCTGACTGCATGAAAAGCACAAGATTATTCAAATTATATTGATTTAAAACATGCATAATTTTACTATGCAAAATGTTTTAATTTTGCCAAAATTATGTTTTAAATAGAACTGTCACTTGTGCTTATTAGTATTAAATAAAATGTATACTTAAGAATTTTTTCAGGCTTTATTCCATCCATCTTTGAGATATACTGCAAAACCACAGTCCAAAGGAGCAGGTGCTGTGAATCTTGTTATTCCTGTATACACAATTGCCATTATTTTATTTTTCATCTATTCACTTTTTAAGGTAAGAATTTCTTTTTTAAAAAATTAAAAAATGATTTTCTTATAATTGTAAAAATTTTAATATATAACTTTACTAATAAATCTATGACTTGATAAAATCGTGGGATAATATGAAAGAATTTAATATATGCAATTGCTTTAACTAATTATTTACTTGTATTTAAAAATATCATTCACTATGATTAGAATTGCTCAATGAATGATAATTTAGAAATTTGTTCATGATTATTGAAGCATAAAACTGTTTTATATATATAAATTTTGAATTAAATATGTGCATTGTTGTATTCATCCTATTATGAAGTTGTATGAGCCACACCAACATAATAGCCCAAGTTCCAATAGGATAATAGTGTGGGAAAAGACACACAAGGGGGTCCGGATCCCCCCAAAAAAACCCTTGATTTTTTTCCCGATTGACTATAATTCTAAGTATATAGAATGTAAAATTTAATTAAATATTTGTTATTAATGATTAATTTTATTAATTAATGCTAATTATTTATTCAATAATTAGTTTTTATTGTGTTTTGTTCCCGAAAATCGACAAAATCAAAAGAAGCCTGATACAAGAATGGTGAACTTTCGACCCCTTGAAAAATTCCTGTGTGCGCTACTGCTAGCAGATATATGTGGTGATAACAATAATGACTAGGCTATCAATCAATATAATTTAATGTGTCATTTTTGACTAATTTTTTAACCTTGTATTTGCCTTTGTAAATATTTGGCCCTATTAAATGTATTAACATAATTTAGTCGTCACTCTACACTCACATACATAATAATTCATTTTTGGTAATCATTAACCATAAACTATTGATTTAACTTAAAAGCTAAACAAGAAATAAAAGTATAATAAGACAGTGTATAAATAAAACTTAAACGGCCACAGTAATATGCTAGCAAACTCTTGGTCTTAGAAGCAAAGATGTAATGTTAAACATAGTTTTTAGGTGCTAAGCTTCTGTTATATATAAACTCTAAAAATCTTTTAATTTTGACTTTGATTTGTGTAACAAAATTCTTAAAATGAAGTTATTTGCAGTTTATAATAAAATATACATAATCAGTTTTTTATATTTTTTTATGTATGGTGTAATATTTTGTACTAAATGTATTACTTTGCAATGTGTTTCTAATTGTGTTGTAAAAATGTTTTCAAAAAATTGAGTATGATTTTTTTTAAAACAAAGCTATGAAAAGAGTAATATTTTAACTTAGCATGGAAGAACAATTATTGATCAAAAGCTTTTTAAGTTTATTACAAAATACAGTGTGCATCCATTAATGCTACCTTTCAAGTTTTTCTTCAGTAAAAAATTCACTAAAAATTTATTTAATTCCAAATCGCCAATTGTTTTATCTTTTTTTTTTTTAATTTCATTTTAAAAGTTTCTTAGACTGTAATTGCACATATCTTCCTAGTTTTTATGAAGGAACGACCTTTATAAGTATAAGAAATCTGAAATTTAAGAATTTATGTAATTTCTAATTAAATGTTATTTTATAAAAGGTGTGTAAAGTTGTAACTAATTTTTGAAACTTTGAAGCATCTTATTTTTCAAGTATCTTTTAAAGATATCTTAACTTTTGCACTTTTTACATTTCTTTTGTGTGAATTACTTTAAAATATTTCTGAAGACTGTCATGTAGCTTAAAGCTTCTGACAAATTTTGGAGATTAGAAAAAAGTTGTGAGTACATTATTGATTCATTAAGACCACTAATTATTCATACTAACTTTGTAATTTTTTCTTCACACTTTCTGTTATAATTAAAAGGATTCAGATAAAGCAGAATAACACAGGAAAGTTATGCATTTGGATTACGAAATAATTTCTGTATAATCACTTGAGAATATAATAGGTAATTAGAATTTATATTATATCATTTAATCTATTATACTTTATGAAAGTGTAGGTTTTTGGTAAAATATATCACTATTTTAAGCATATTAATTTCATTGAGTGACATGACAGATTATCATGTTCAGAATAGCATTTTATGAGCACATTTAATATTCAGTACAGGATACAAGGAAAACTGAAAAGTGACAGAATACATTCTATCAGATCCATCTGAGGATAGTCTTGTTTAATTGTGTATAGTTTCCATCTAAAAAAAATTGCCTGAAAATTTTTTAGGCATTTATTTGAATTAATGGAAGAAAAGATAGAGATTTTAGACCTGTATATGAATATAATTATATTGAATTAATGTATTTCTAGACATTTTTAAAGAAAAACAAAGAATCTTGCCATTTATATAATGTGAAGCAGCAAAAAGCTGTATGTCCACTTAATTGTACTGAAATAGAGGATGGTTTGAATAAGCGCAAGGATAATTCTCAAGAAAGAAAAGCTCAGCGTGCACTTGAACAATATGGAAAAGATAAAGGTAATTTTATTTTTATGCAGTATCTAGAAATAATTTATCTATTAGTTTTGTGATAGATTTAGTTTGTATTCACTTTTGTTATCATCTTGAATACAATGATAGATTACTGTGTTGTGTTAAACATTGTAATTACTAACTTAGGAATACCATGATTGCTTAAGTAAAGAACTTAGATAGTTATCAATATTGTCTACTTTGAACCTTTTGCAAGAATTAAGTTTTTAGTGGTTCCCTTGGATTGCTACTGTCTTTTTTCCCCCATTTGTTGATGCTTTATTTAGAATGTAGGTCTTGTTTTATCTGTTTACTTATGAAAAATTTGAATCCTGATCAGATAATGACCATTTTCAGATTTTGTAAGAAAGTTATGAGGCAATGGAATAGTGAAAAATTGTCATAGTATTAGTATTCAAGAATTCAAAAAATTATTTCAAACTATCAAATTATATAAATCCAGATAGAAGTATTTATTGATTGTGATGATATTAAATGTCTGAAAAATCCTAATAATTCAACATTTGTAAGTTTTTCATGGTGTACAGTACAATATACTATTTTCCTTCCTATAACAGTTCAACTGAATTATTATAAAGTTGAAATTTAAATTAATAATATTAAATATTCATATATATGTACTTATTGCAAAATATAATTTCAGACAAAATAACAGTCAAAACGCAATCTGTACTACCATCAATTTGTTTATTATTGTTCTACATTCATTATCTTCAGGTATAATTGATTTCTTCCTCCCTTCCCCCTCTCCTCTGAAAATATTAATTTGATTTTTACTTTATAGTTCTAACAGCTTTAAAAACGATCATTTTGGAAATGGAGGATTTCAAAGGACCTGCAGGTGAGGAAGATAACAAGCAAGATGTTATTGGAAATTCTGGAGGTAATTTATACTGTCGAACTTCTTGCAATTTGTCCATTTGGGGGAAATTTGTGCCTTTAATCTTATGCTTATTGGGGAGATGAGGCATGAGCTAATAAGCATGAGGGAAAATCTCATGCTTATTAGAGGAAAAAATTTATATTTTTGAACTTTTTTTTTACTATGAAAATTATGAGAAGATATAAATTCACTTACTGTATTTGTGTTGAATTATATTTCAACTGATTTATATATCTGCGTTTGTAAAAAAAACTACATCTTAGCCGTTATTCATATGTAACTTGGCATAGAGATAGTTTTCTAACATGAGACAGATAACTACAGGATTTTAGATTAGATTTATCATTAAATATTTTTATTTTTTAAAGAAAGTAAAATTTTCAGATTAAATGAGACTAAGCAATGCTTCCACTCTATGATTATGCATAAAATGTAAAATATAAATTAATTGCATTTTGAAATTAAAGTTAATTGAATTGAATGTTGATAATAAAAAATGAATTAAAATAGTAAGTGTTAATTGGAGATATGATACAAAATTTTCTGTCTTTTATAAGATTGCTAGTGAATGAAAATTATCAAGTCTGTCACACACAATGTCACAACCACTTGTAAGTTGAAGGGATACCCAAGTATACTTGCTGAATACGCTTATAGTGGCATGAAAGTTTGTATACCAAAGGAGGCATAATGATGATTTGGACCTAAATTTCCACCAATTCAAATGTATAATGAGCTTCTGCTTGTTTTTCCGAAACCCCTAAAATTTAATAGGGTAGTGAAAATGAATTTATAATTTATTTTTTTGGAGATTTGTCTTTCTTCCATTGCTGTGCTAATGAAATTTTCTAAATATTAGAAAGATGAGGTCTAACAAAGTGATTTATAGTAGCAGATATATATATATAGTAATATAAAATAAAAGTGAAGAAGTACTAAAAAACCTATGCTAAACGGAAGAAAATTTGGGAAATTCCCCACCCAACAAATGAATAAAAAGTCTTTTTACTAAACGGAACCTTTTTTATGATTTTAAAAAAATTTCCGAAATTGGGGTTTGCAATGCTTATGGATCCCAACCCTTCCCCAAGCAGAAACTTTCCATAAAAGGAAGAAAAAAAAAAAGTTTAAAAAATTAAGCCTAAAACAAACGTGGAAGAAAAACCTGATAATATATTAAAATGAAGCAAGAAAAAAAAGAACAATAATGAAACCAAAAAAGGGAAAGATAATAATAAAAATTTAAAAACTTCGGTAAAATAATTACGGATCAAAAATTCAAAATTCCACGTAAAACCCCAAAGCGAAATGACAAAAGAAAGAAACGTATTCAAAAGGAAAAATCATGGCGCCACCTGGATATTTTTTTGCCTAAAACAAACAACTGATTTTTAAAAAAAAACTAAAAAAAGGGAAATTTTAAAAGATAGTGAACAAAGTTAAGAATAAATAAAAACAAATAGAAATATATTACAAAGTAAATAAACTTGGATGAATATATACTAATCTTATCTTTTATCTTATCATTTCATCACATTTAAAACTTAACAGTAAACTTCATATTTCTATGTAGCATTTTACACCTGTTAAACTGTAATATCTTTTATTATAAAAAACAGAATGTAAGTGTTTCAAGTTATTCATTAATTGTTTATTTTTTTCAGACTGAATGATGTATGGAATCATTTATGAAGAAAAGAAGAAAATCAGTTTTATTTATGCTCTTGTAATGTTGACGGTATTGTTATTTATAAAACGTTTAACTTTTGTATGATTCTAAGTTGTTTATGCAGTCATTGTATGTCATGTTTTAAATACATTTTCCTTCTCTGTTGATGTACTCATTTGAATTAACACATTTATTACTTTCATTTAGTAATCCACTTACATTTCTTGAAACAAAGAAATTCAAATAGAATAAAACAAATGCTCCATATAAAATCTAAGAAGAAGAATATTGTTTTAATTCAAGCAATATAGAAAACTTTCCGAGTTCCATTTTCACTGTCTCTGTTATAATATGATGAAATATAAACCTATATGTAATTAAAAATTTTCAATTTCAATTCTGAAAATTATTTTAAAATTCATTTTGATTCTGAACCTCTTTTGAGATATAATGCACTTTTTATTTATTTTAATTACCTGCTGGTAATGGGTGAAGTTATATTAATTGAAACCTTTTCTTCAAAAAGTGTTGACGTCAAATTTTATAGTAAGCTGATTCAGTATCCTCCATATCAGACCAATTGACTTTCTTAGATTAAATTATGATATTGCTATCGGAGTATTTATTACATGATGTGATACAGGAGGTATATATGTATTTCATTTTTGTCATCAGTTAGATCAATTTTACGTATATTCAATATTACTGAGAACAACATCATTCAAAAATATTTAAATTTAGTTTTTAATGGAAATTTTTATTTTTTCAAAAATCTTGAATTGCAGATTTCAGGTATAGTGTGCTGCAGAATCGTAACGAAAAATTTTTTCTAGTAATTTTTCCCACTTCAACTCTTTTATCTCAAAATTAATTTAAATTTCCATTGTTTATTTTCAAGGTAAAAAGAATCTTTACATGGAGTACTGGATTTCAAAAGTTTTTTTTCTGAAAAGGAGATATAAAAATTTTATTTAATTAGAAGTGATCTTTTTAAAACTTCAGTTTACAGCAATCCATTTGGGGGTACAACCTCTATATCCACTGCCTTATTTCTATGCCGCTTTAAGGTTGAGATGCCAGTATGTCTCTTTGAAGCCTCTTTAAAAATATGACTTTAG
>BMAV01008288.1:0-15972 GCA_019973955.1 Trichonephila inaurata madagascariensis
TTAATATATATATAAATTAAAGAATTTTGCAAATATTTTTTTTTTTAAATTTGCTTTATTTTTGCAGCATTTTTTAAAAATGTCGTTAATTTTTAAGTAGATGGTTTGTTGTTTGAATCTTTATTGTAATAGAATTTCAATATTTCCTGGTCTAACCTCTTCCGCTCTTAAGTCTTCTGAATAATCCGTTTTAAATAAGAAGTAACTTAAACAAACAAGTATTTTAAAAGCATGATGTATTAAGAATAAAAATTTGAAATATATTCTCTGGTAAAACCCTAAGTAGTTAGTCATTTTTTTTCGATTCAGCATGTCTTATTACTATTGTAACGGATCCAACAACATTCCTATAGAACTCAGAGAAAGATTCAATCAAATCATGTTCTTAGGGCTAGTAGCAGCCAGGCTGTTTAAATATAGTCGTTTAACGCTATTTCTATTTCTTTTCGCATTGTTTTTCTAACCTATGATGCCTGTAATTAAATATTAATGTATACTAGCTAACAGTGTCTTAACTCTTAAGCTATTATTTTTTTAGAAATATTACATGGAACTTAAGATTATTTTATTGCCACAATTGAAATAAATTAACATTTTCCCTTTTATTGTAAAATTAAGCATAGTAATGTTTATTTATATATTTCACAGCATTATACAAATAATAAACTTAATTAATACAATTATTAATATTTCTTGTAATTTTTTTGACATTTTTTGTGCTGAATTTTTTGTGTTTCATTTATGATTTTTTGTGAAACTTAAATGAAAAAAAAATATGTATTTTACAATGTCTATATCTGTCAATCATAGCCACTCAAGATTAATAGTTAAATTTTCTAAATATATTGAAAATATATACATTAACCTTATACCGTATGTAATCGTTAAATCACAACATGGCAGAAAATAGTTTTACATTATAAATTCGAAAATATTATTTAGAATACAGTTTATAAACCTTTAAAAAAATGTTAAATAACAATTTCTTTTTTTCCTTAATTAAAAAAAAAATAGAATTTTCTGTTGATTATCAACTAATTGAAAAAATAAGTCATATCTTAATTCAAATTAAATAAAGCAAAAAAAAATGTTTAAATTTAATTATTTTTTTATTGAGACTTTATTATTATTTTATTAGTTACATTTTTAAACTCTGCTAGGGAAGTCATAAAAAACTAAAGTAAAAAGCACAAGAATAATCATTATTTACTATTTTTTTATCCTTTCTATCTCCCTTGGCTAGATTTTTTACTAAAAAAAATCATTACGAGAAAAACACATGCTGTTTTTATATTATTATTGAAGTTATTTTTTTTAATCCCATTAATAATTTTTTTTAATATATCCTTAATATCTTACTTATGATTCTGGGTTTAAAAAATTACTTACAAAAAATGTTTATTTTTTTATAAATTAACTAACTTCACTCAAAAGAAGTAATAATTTTATACTTATTTTTTAATATTTAAACGTAACACTAATTAACATTGAATGATTAAAGCTAATGTCATTAATAAGCAACGGATAATTCTGTATTTGTGCTTTTTATTAGTAGGGAAAATAAAATATATATTTCCAGAAATCTTTTTAAGCGGAATCAACATCTTATCAGACAACAACATATAGAATTTCACCTGAAATATTTGAAAAAGAAATTCTAGAGAATAATTGCAACAACCTTTTATTATAACGTCTTGCAAGAGTAATTGTTTTCATGTTATCTGAGATTCTGAAATTGCGAAAAAGTTGATTAGTTGTTCACGATTTGTTAGTACGTGGAAGTGAAACCTGATTCGACTTTATCTTCGTAAATTGTTTTTGAAGAAAGCTTTGCAAAAGTATATTACTTATAAAAATAGAACAAAAGAAGAGAAAATAATAAATTGGAATAAGATATTTTTTATGTTCTGTGCGTAGGATGGAAGAAATTGGAAATTTGATGGAACATTAACATAATGAAAAATGAATCTAATTTTATTTAACTTTTTTTTGCTTTACATAATTAGAATAATTAGATTTTATTCTTTGCCGAAACATTGAAAAAAAGATTGTTATTTTCTGTAAATTTATAATTATTTCGCTGTTATATGGTTTATTACTGTTTATTTTCATTAATTCGTATTTACTTTATTTTTTTATATCTTCTTTATAAAATGTTTTATTCTTTTCTTAGATTCCATGTAATAATTCAAAAATAAATAAATAAATAAAATTAAATTAAAAAAAGTAGAAACGTGGATTAAAAATGTGATTTAATACTAGAACGACAGTCTGCTTCAATTGGTCACTGGAGCCTGTTTACTTTGTTCTTTTCGCATTTTTGCAGGGAATTTGAAAACTTTTTATGACTTTTAATAATTTTCTCTGGTGATTACTCAGAAAAATTTTCTGGTTCTAGGTTAATTAGGAGTGATTTTACAACTAAACGATGAACAACCTGAAATGACGGCTTTAGAAAGGGTTTAAGCCCTGATGAAATGGCTAATTTGTTGCAAGAACTTTCTGAGAATGATTCAGCTCTAATTTAGATTCCGATGGAGATATAAAACTAAAGGTAAGTGACTGAGAAGAATCTGGAGAAAGTGCAGATGCAATTGATAATATTCTAGTAAATCCTGATATATATATATCACTAGGGATGGCACAGATTAGATACCACATAATAGTAATGTTCCTGGCAGATTTGAGACTCGAAATGTTGCTTCACGAAACATTATGTCAACGTCAGTTTTTTATGATATAAACGGTCATAATATATGATAATTACATGAAAAAAAATATTAAAAAGTGTTAAAACGAAACCCTAGTGAACAGTAGTCCTGTAATTATTTATTTAAAATAATTACTTTTTATCAGCGTTTCTCAAACTGTGGTTCCTCTTTGGGAGACGCGACATATTGAAAAGTCTGAAACAAAATATTATTTAAAAATTAATTTACTGAAAGTAAACTAAATACATTCTATACACAATAAAAAATAAAATACACATTTGCACCGATACAATATACTTAAAAGTAGATTATAGTTAACTTGATAGTTAGTTTAGTAATACTAATTTAGGAACATGTTTAATAATTACCAACGATCCCGTGGGTCTTATGATATATAAAATTATTACAAAAATTAAACCTTATCTAATAAATTTTTTTTGTTTTGGTTTAAAAAATTAACCCTTAACTCCAGATTAAAGTTAACAAAATTCACTCCCAATGCCACCGGAAACACTTTTCAAGGTCTTTTTGGGGCATTCCAGGGGCCCAATAATTTTATGGATAGCAGTGCACAGAAAGACATATATACGCCCGGGACTTTTAAAGCTTTGGGTTGACCCCGGGGGAAATTTTTATATAGCATTAAAAAGAGGTTAAAGTCGTTTTCTGGTTTTTAGCATAAAAATTTTGGTATAAAGGGGTTCAATCATTGTAATTGTATGGGGGGGTGAGGAGCGCGATTAAAATTATGATTGAATATCGGCTCCCAAATACTAAAAATTTTTAAAACTGCTTTATATATTTTATATCCGGTGTCGAAACGACACTGGGGGACGTTGGGGTAATGAAACCCCGGCTTTCCCTGGTATTAACCCTGAAACTCTAGAAGTGGAGGATGTTTTCATAAAGATGTATACATTTTCAATGCATATAAATCAAGAATAATGTAATATACTATGCTACCTGTAACATAATTGTTGGGATTTTTTTTTAAGTTTTGTTAGGGGTTTTTACAGATGCTCGTTTGGTGAACCTTTTAGCCCCAGAGACCTTTAACCCCCGGGGATCCATTGCCCCTTAACGACGTTTTAAAAATTATTTGAATCGGGTTTCCCTTTTAATAGGCGGCGATCGCTTTTTTCCCACTTCGCTAAATAAACAAAAAGGGGAAAAAGATGAAAAACCTTCCCCTTACGAGGAAAAAATCAAAGGGGGCTTAGGGCTTCTGCTGTTCATTAGGTGAGAGGTATGTTTAGTCTCAGCTCCTCATCCCCGGTGGGGGAGATGTTCATCGGGGTAATCTCGCGTAGGCCAATCAGTGGTATACTATCAATATTGGAGAAACAAAATGTGAATGTCGGTCTGAAACTGTGGCATCAAACAAATTAACATATTTCCCAAAAAGGGGGTTTTTAAAAAACCGAACATTTTTTTTGGGAAACGGCACAAAAGGGCATTTTTTTTTTGTGGAAACCCGAACTTATCCACGGCCCCATTGCCGGGTTCCCCTTTCCGTTGGAAGGGGGGGGGAGCCCAAAAGGGAAGCACATTGTGGGTTTGAAAAAATTAATGGTAGGTGAGAGTTAAAATTAAATTATTTATTTAGTCACAGCTATTAATTACTTTTTATACATTTACTAAGAATTTTAATATTTTGGGATTATTCCATTAGTTCGGGGAATATGTTTTTTGTGAGGAAGGGAAAAACACAACCGTCTTTCTTTGTTTTTTAAAGGGGGCTTTTTTCCCCTTTTTTGGGGGGAGGGGGTCTTTTCCCGACAACTCAATTACATTGGGTTTTTCCCTTTTTAAGGGAAATTTTTCCATCGTTGGTTTTCTTGGTAATCTTTTTTGACGTGGTCTACGTGTGCATGGGAACGGTTTTATGTTAAAACCCAAATTTTTAAACCGTTTTCAAAAAAAATTGTCACAACATCTACCTTACGGTTCCTAAGGGGGTTTCGTTTTTTGACTGTTAAACTTTAAAACAGCTTTAGAAATTGCAATTTCCTTATGAATCACCATATATAAAAAAAATTAAATTTTTTTTCCCCAAAGTAATTCATCGGTATTTTGGAAAAGGGGGTGGTGAAAAAAAAATTGTGATTTAATTTTTAAAAAACATTAAAAATTTAAGATTTTGACGAGGAATACTGATTTGGGGGGCCCCTCAATATTATGTGATTTCAATAACATCCCTTAAAAATTTAATTTATTTGTAAATTGTAATGTTTCGATTCATTGTTAATTTTTTTTTTCTGTATGCTTTTTTTTTTCTTTAAAAAACAAAGTAAAATATTACTATTGAAACAAAACCTTTTTTGGGAAAAATTTTTTAATCTAGGGAAATTTTTTTTATTGTTTTCATTTATTGAATATTCCCGGGTTTCACAAATTTTTCTGAAATCACAATTTCAAAATTCCAAATCATTTTGAAAAGTCATTTTACTTTTTTAAAAAAAAAACATGAACTTTTTTTTTAAACCAAATTCACTTAACACAAACAAATTACTATTTTTAAGACGCCCGCGTGTCTCCGGGGCCCCTAAATGTGGGGGGGGGGGAAAGAAGCACCCCAATGATTAAAAACCCTTTTTGTTTTTTTACTAATGTCACCTGATCGGCAAAAAATAAAGATCAAGGCCCACAAAATTCATCATGGTAAAGGGCTAAGTGACGTATGTCTTTACCCCTTTGGGAAGCACCAAAAAAAGGTGACAGAACGATTTAGCTAGGTAAAAAAAATTTTAAATTTATTTATTTCAACACTAAGAAAGACAAAATTTTTAATTAATAAAAATTAAAAGAAATTCCTTTAATAAAAATTTGGAAAGGGGAAACAATGACATTAACAGGGTAAGCGATTAGCCGATTTAAAAAAACTGGACCCTTCAAAGGGATCTAACTTATTATCTGATTTAATCTAATTTAATTAAATCTTATTTTAAAAAATTAAAATTTAAAACAAAATTTCCTTTAAAAATAATTTTCCCGAAAACTTTTTTAATAATTCAAAATTAAAATTTTAAATGAAATCAATTTCAATTTCCCTGTCTCGAGTATATCTTCCCTTTCTCTCTCAAAAAGGCTAGAAAACCTCGTCTATTTATAGTGAGTTAATTTACATATCTCGATTTTTCCTTCTTCCCAAGGTCTGGTTGTGAATTTAAGGAAATTTATAGCCAAAGATTTCCCCAAAAGGGGTTAGTTCGGGAAAGGCCGGGGTCTGGAAACCGTCCACTATCACAAATTAAAATTAACTTTCATATTAAAATTTGGGTTTGGGGGGGTCTTTTTTTTGATATGAATCATTCGAGGGAAAAAATTCATCGGATTTTTTCCCTTTCTCTTTTAAAATTAAAAATTACACATTTTTTTAAGGGCTTCGAATATTAAAAAAAAATTCCTTTGGGCTAATAAAAAATCTTAAAAAATTTTTTTAAAATTTCTTAGCTCTTTGTTTGGGTTTGGGAAAAAATCGTTTTTCTTTTAGAAATCTTTTATACGTGGGGGTTTTAAATTTTTTTTTTAAAAATTGTGTTTAGTGATTGATTTAAAATTTAAGTTAAAAAAATAAATTTGTAAACCCAAAACAATTTAAAAGGTTTTTATGGCTCAACTATTTAAATCAATTAACCATTATAAATTCTCATGTTACAGTAATTTTAATTTTTATATTTTAAAAAATTTTTAACGTAAATGGGAAAATAAAATTTTTATATTTTTTAATTTTTCCCCAAAAAGTATTTTTTTTGAATTTTTTTCTATCCCTTCCCAATTGTGAGGCACAAAATAAAAAAAATACAAAAAAGGTTTTATATATATTTTTAAGCTAAAAGTTGCTTAATTTTGGGAAAATTAAAACCTTTTTTGACAATTTTGGGGTTTTTTCATTTTTAAATTGTATAGATTTTTTAAACCCTTTTAAAAAAACCTTTCTTTAACCTCTAAAAAGGGAATTAGAAGACCTTAAAACCTTTAAAATAATCTTTAAACTGGGCCCCCCATTTTTAATGGGGAAAAATGAAACAAAATACTTTGGGTTTTGGGAAAATTTAACATCTGATATAAACCCAAAACAAAGTTTTTTCTTTTTATTTAAATTGGCCTTTCTTTTTTTTTTTTTTCCTTGCCGATTAAAAATCTCACCCCGAAATAATTAATATCAATTTATCTCAAAAAATTTGGTTAAAATTTTCTGAAAAACTTCCCGTTCCCCAGGTATGTAAAATTTTTTTGAAAATATTTATAAAGATGGCTAATATATAAAAAAAAATGAACTTTTTTTAAAAAAAACAAAAATTTATTTTTTTCAAATTTTTTTTGTGAAAGATGGGTCAAATTTTCCCATGTTTGATAAAATGTTTTTAAAAAGTTATGAAAAAATTCAAAATTAGCTAAAAGCTCATTTTTAGATAATGAGAAAAGGGGTACTTTGATTGTAAAGAAAAATTTCAACCATGCACATATTACAGAATTTTTTAAAAAGGTACATGAAAACAGCCAAATTTTAAAATTTCGGTATAGGGTTTCCTACTCCTTAAAATGTTCTGCACTTCAAGTTAATGCTAATTAAATTTTTCTCTCACAAATTTTAAAAACGTTGTAAAACAAAGCTTTTCCGAAATTAAAAAAGTAAAATTTACACAACCCCAATGAATAAATGAGGGGTTTAAATTTACTTTTCCTTTTATAGAAAACGAAGGTTTTTTTTTTCTCTCTCTCGACGGACCCTTTTAATTTTGAAATACGGTTGTGCTGGTCCCCCCCTTTCTTTTTCCACTACGCCCAATGTGGGGGGTTTGATCCTCAACAGATTTTAAAAAATTTAGGACCTTTATCACACATATGGGATCAAGCATTTCTCCCTCCCGGGCCCCCGGGATCATATATGTTTTGTGCTTTCTTTTCATTGAGGCATATGATTACACCCGGGGTGATCTGAGTTTGGAACGTTTTTCATTAATTTTACAGGCACTAGATAACGGTTAAAAAATCCATTTTTTTTCAAATAATGTTTCATAAAAATTTTTAACTTTTTAAAATGAGTATCAGCTCCGATATTTTTTTAAATTTGGTCCGGGGGCCAAAAATTTTAAATTTAAAAATAAAAAAAAAGATGCATTAGGGTGGTTTTTTTAAAAGATTTGTATAAGTTTGGGAAACTCAAGGAAGTTTATGGGAAAGTAAAATTTTCTCGTTTTTGGGTTTTAAAAAATAACATTTTTTTAAATTTCGTTATTATATTTTTTAAACATCATGGCGAAAAAAATTTTTTTTTAAAATTAAAAACTTCTCCCATAAAATTTTGCATTTTTTAAAAAAATAGCCAAAATTTTTTTACTGTATATTTTCAGGTATGATTAATGATAATAAATTCAAATTTTAGGGTTTTTGATAGCATTAAAAAATTTTATAGGGAAATTTTTAAAAAAAAAATTAGGCTTAAACGGGGGTTAAATTTTCCCGGTCCGTTGCCAAAAGAAAACTATCGGAAAGTGCGGGCCTGGGGAAAAGTTTTTTCTCCTTCCCCGGTCCTACCCATCCGAGGGAAAAGGGCTTGAACCCCGAAACTTTTGGCCCTTATTGGCCCTAAAAAGAGAAAAAGGATTTGGGGGAAAATTTGGGGGGCGAAAAAAAAACAAAAAAATTTAAAAATTTCGCGACCCATATTGAAGTACGCTCGGGGGGTTTAAATGAGGGTCTACCATGGGAAAATAAAAAGCTTAACAAATTTTTTGGTGCTATGCCTCAAAATGATATATGGGAAAATTTATTACAATGATGTTCCCTTAAAAAGGTTTTTTCAATGATCAAAGTTCAAAAAAAACTTTTGTTGACTACCAATTTGTGACCAACAAAAATAAAATTTCTAAAAGTAAAATATAGTAAAGTGATGAAAAAGTGAAAAATTAACAATCGAAAACAGTCCAACATTAAGATATTACACTGTAATTGTGAACGATTTCATTAATTTACTTTACAAATTACAAAGGGGGGGGTCTGTGATGTCGTAAAGGTCAAAAGAAAAAGTGGCCAAACCATTTCTATCCTTTCCTTCGGCTGCCAGACGGCCCGGCGGATCCATATCATAGATAATGGGACTTTTTAAAAAGAAAAAAACCAAGAAAGGGGAAAGAGAAAGAGTTACGGAAAAATCCTACAGAACCGGACGGGAAAATAAAGAACCCAAAAAGGACGGGAGGAAATAGTGGGAGGGATAAAATTTGAAGTGCCTGGGCGCCGGGGGGGGGTTAAAAAGGCCCCCATTTTTCCCCGGTTCTTGATCTTAACAATTAGGCTACCGCAGCCCCACAAAAACAATGAATATAGAAAAATTTAAAAAATCTTGGCAGATAAATTTTAAAATAGGCAAGATCCAAAAAGGGTTTTAAATTGACAAATTTTAGTCTAGGTAAAATTTTGGGAAAACAAGTTTTAATTCTCCCAAAAATTTTATCTTCACTCAACGATACAATTCTGATTAACAATTGATGGGAGTGTTTTCATTTCAATTATATTCAAGAAAGGGGTGGTGAACCTTTTTTTGGGTAACGGGTTTTTATTTAAAATGATTAAGGGTAAGACTTATAAATTTTTTTTTGACGGTTATTGAAAAGAATAAAACTAAATACTAACAACTGTCAAAACTCTTTAATTACAACGAAAAAATACATTTTGCACATTATAGTTGTGAATGTTTTGTTTATAAGTGTAATTCAAATTCAAGTAACATTAGAGTGAATTCTGTTGTGGTAGAATAGATGACAAATAACTTAGAATTGTAAGATGTTACTTTTACCACAGAACGCAAGCTGAATTGGAGTTATCTTCCAAACCGTTTGTGTGTGAGTCTTTAATGTCATTCATCTCTGAATATACACTGGTGTGCAAAACTTAAGCAACAGGTTGGTTTATTGCCATAACTTCACGAAAAATCATCTGAGAGACATGAAATTCTGAAATGAGGGGAAGTATTATGTACGTAAAGGATGACGAAAGCATCGGCGCTGAAAAAGGGAATACAACGCATACGGTATGGAATCAAACAAAAACAAGCTTTATTGAACTCATAGTATCGTGACTCATGATTGTCTATCCAACAGGAAGAACAACAAGCAGATGTTCCTTAATATGGTCCCCTTACTACAATGGTTGCTACCGTCTCCGCATACTCAGAACCAGCTGGTGCAGCATTTCTTGAGGTAGGAGTGCCCATTCCTCAATCAACATCTGTTTGAGTTGTTGGTTGTACTCGGATGATGTGAGCGTGTGGCAATACGCCTCCCAAAGCATCCACACATGTTCGATGGGATTTAAATCTGGGGAGCACGCTGGCCAATACATTCAGTGATATCTTCACTTTCAGAGCTCCTCAACAGCAAAGAGTGCGATGTGGCCGTGCATTGCCATCCATAAAAATGTAGTCTGGGCCAATGGCACCTCGGAAAAGAGGCAGATGGGGAAGAAGTACCTCCTCACAATAGCGATCCCCGATTTACAGACCCTCTGTCGAAAATGGGAAGCTCAGTTCCGCCGTTCAGCATAATGCCAAGCATAGACAATAACTCAGGCCCACCGTAACGATGTCTTTCCTTGATGTTACTGGGATAAAACTGGGTCCCGATCTCTCCAAATCAAAACGGGTTGAGAATCGCTTCTGGTACTGAACCGACTCTCATCCGTAAAAGAAGACTACGACTCCATTGATCAGTTGTCAGTTTTTGTGCTCACTGTCCCACTGTAAACGGTGGCTTCGGTGGCCATCTTTCAACGGAGGCAGCGTTCAGGACGGTGTGAACAGGCCCCTTTGTGAAGGCGTCTGGCCACAGTAAGCCGCGACACTTGTCGACCTGTTGCTGTACAGAGTTTTCTCAGCAATGGCGCGCTGACTGCTGTCGAACTTTTTCGCCTGCAGGATGATATATCGGTCATCCCTGCAGTTGTCGTCCTCGGGCGGCCACACCAACCTTTCTAACAGCTGTACCTGTGGTTTGGAACGCTTTCCAAACGCGCAAAACGACACTTTTGTTGATTCCGAACTCTGCAGCTACACTGGTGACAGTACGCCCCTCCTCCAGCTTTCCGATCATTCTTCCACGTGTGAATCTTTATTAAATAAGTGCGGGACCGCAGGAAAAAGTGCAGCATTTACTCGTGAAACATTATCAACTTTAATAGCAGAAGTAAAAAGAGCTAAAACAGCACAGAACAAAGCACCACGTGATTATTAGGTCATTCTAGCATTTTGATATCCCTGAAGTTGAAGGAGTAGAAGAGTTAATTATGCCAGTAGCAGATTCAAAATGTATTCTTTTTGTTTCTCTTTCTGTTATTTAATGTTAGCAATATGAGCAATAATAAGTTATATCATCTGCTTTTCCTTATTATTTATCAATTAATCACCCGCAATAGGAATAAAATGTATTTTTCGAGAAATTTTAGCTACAGCTAATTTTAGCTAACTACGTAAGTATGAAATTGTTCATCTGTCATATACTTTAACTGACTTTTTAAGTCATTTTATGAAATACCTAGTTATTCAATGAAATAGCTGAATTATATACTTTAAAAGTAACATAAATTACGTAATGAAATTTTTACTCATTTCAAATTATAGATCTATTCAAATATAGATCTATCAAATCTATTTTCTTGCAAAAATTAAAGTTTTCCAAGGCTCTTTTGCCAGGTGCAAGTATTTCCAACAGTAAAAACTGCTGTTGGAGACTTTAAAAGTTTTATAAAGACAAAAGAGCCCGGTATTTGTCTAGCGAACTGAAACGAGTGGAGTGTCTGGGATTTCGATCATTCGAGCTTGAGATAAATCTCAGAGGGAATGCCAAACAAAAACTGTTTCGAAGCAAATGACGCAAAAAGAAAGGTTTTTATTATGAAGACTGAAAGGTTATGCTTTTGATGAAGAATTCACATTTTATTTATTTTACAGTTAGTTCTTTAAAACGATCTATTCAGCAAAAATGTGTAATGTGTATATAAAAATTCTTAGACATATATATAAATCTTAAGCATATATATATATATATATAGTATATATATATATATATATATAAGTGATTCATTTTATATAAAGTAAAGAAAACTTTTACAGGGAGTATACAAAACAGTGTAAAGGGCTTGTTCAAAACATTTCCGCTCCTCTCACAAATTTAATGTCCATACATATAATAACTAGAAAAAAAATGTAGACACATTTCTTATCGGAAATACAGTAATTCTATTTGAAATATCTATTCGTAAAATTTTATGCTTTTAACCATGGAGTATAAAACAAAAGTAAAAAACAGGCATTTCCACTCTTTCTACCAAGTCTATTTCTATAAACATACTATGAAACAAGTATTATACAAAAAAATAAATTAGGTCCGTTAATACTTAAGTCAAAAGAAAAATTTATTTTAGTTACTTTTTATTAAATAGTTACAATTAATATAAATATGCGTATACATGTGACAGAAACACAATATTAAGTGAAAAAACAGAAAGCGATTTTCCTTGCAATATTCCATCTTCATTTCTAAACCGTGCGTTGGACTGTTTTTGTTTGTAATTATTCTTATAAAATAGTATAGTAAAAAAGAAATCACATTCTCAGAAATTAGGCCCTCCCAAGTGATAACTAAAAAACAAACCCACGACCTTTGGATTAGAAGTCCAACGCTCTATACGTTACGCTACAGGGACACAACAAACATTTTTTATTTCTATGTATGCTGTTGGACTATTATTTTTGTTCGTTATTATTTATTCCTTTTTTTAATTTAATTAATGAATTAATTTTTTGAAAAAAAATACTGTATAAACATCAAGTTGTCTTCCACTACAAGTTTAAAAAAATATATTTGAACTTGAATGGATGAATAGAAAGTATTTTATTAAAGATTGAAAATTTGAACAAGATGTATATATATACCATAAAATATGGAGTATAACGCACACATTTTGAACACAAAAAATAAGACCGAAAGTTAAGGATCGCGTTACACGCAATTTATAAAAGAAATGTCATAACTTATGAACTTAAAAGGATTTTTTTCCCCTAAAAATATACTATTTTTTTCAAAATCCTTCGATAGTACCTCAAATCTTTAAATCAAGGCTTTAAAACATAATAGCGTTGTCAACGTACATTGCAGGCCCTTTCGGAAAAAAAGGGGTGCGCGTTATACGGCGAACGTACCTTAAAATTAAAAAACGCTGCTTGAAAGTATAAGAGGGCCTTTTACGCCAGATTTTATGGTACATATGGCAAGAATGAACTCATAGTAGGAATTGAAAAACATAAAATTATATATAAAACACACACACACACTTCAGAAATGCATAACAAAATAGATTAACAAGGGGAAGGCACGACTAAGGAGTTTCATCTGGGGTTGAATTGACTGGCCATTCGGCGGAATTACATTGAGGGTTGAACACCCTAAAGAAGTACTACTATTACACCAAGTCTCGACCCCAAAGGAATTTCCTAACTATTTTGAATATTTTATTCATTTTTTTTAAAAATTTACATGCACAAAGTAACTTAAAAAATGTGTCATTTGATATTTTTAAGAAATATTTTTTTCATTTAGTTACATATCTATCCAGTTTTTTGCTATGGATTTTGAGATTATAAAGATAATATATATAAAGAACATTGCGTGTAAATAAAGAATCGTATCGAGTCGTTACATAGGGAGTATATTTCATCATCATTGACATTTCAAAAAATTTACATCATAATTATTCTTTATAGCATCCTCAATTATTAGTTTATAACAATGAAATTATATAATATATAATTAAAGAAAATCACTACCGCATTTCACCATGTAAAATTTTACGAAAAATGCACATTTAAAGAAATCTATGTAGCAGAAATTCTATATTTCTGTAAAAAAAAAACCTATGTTGTGAAAAGTATCAAATTACAGAAAAATTGAATAATATTCGGTTGGTATATATAATAAAGTCAAGAAAAGTTGAAATTGCTGATTTAGAAAATTAAAATTTTGTTTGAAATTAATAAATTTGAGTTTACTGAGGGATGTAATTTGAAAAAATGTAACTATTATTATTATATGCATTTAAAAAATATTTTTATGTAAACTAAGTGCATTTAAATTTATTCTATATAAGCTAGAGTATCCGATTGGATGAGCTTTTAAAATAAAAAAAAATATCTATCTTCCCCAATCTTTTGTATGTAATTTTTCAATAGTCGAAATATTTCTTTTCTAGGAATGAACTAAATACGAAAAACACCAGATCTCCAATTTTATTTTGGTCATTTTCTAAAAATATTGCGAATAACAGTACGCAGTTATTTCCATGCTAAATTGGTAATAGGGATTGAAAAATCGCAACTGCCCTTTCTAAACCAGCTAGTAGTGAAAGTAATAAAAGTTATCCATTGCATTTAATTGGCATTTAAACCCCTAAAATTCGTGTGGTACAATAAATCGTTCTACCGAGTACTTTATTTCTTTTCTCTTGATATGCTAAGTAATAATCGGTTTATGATGAAAATGGATAAATAGTTGATTTTGAATTGACTGCAGCTCGTGGGATTCACAAAAGACTCTCATTAGAAGCGTTAATTCTCATTCAAAATATCCTTTTCACAAACAAGTTTCCATCAAATAAATAGTTCAAAGGACATAAGCATTGCCATGCTTTAAAATGTATATTGGTTGGGAGAAACAATAATATTTTGCCAAATTTCGAGAAAACTACGGAACATTAGTACTGATTCTGATAAATTGAACACAAATAATTTTATTATTTTTAAGTAAGAAGTTAATTTGCTTATGTGTTTTAGTTATCTGGAAATTTTGCATGTTAATTACATACTTTTTAAAAAAAAAATACGTATAAAATACTGCAGTTATAACAGTTATTTAAGAAGTAAGGAAATTAGACTGAAAAACAAACGTCTTAATAAGTATTGTTTCTTAATTCTAATGGAAGAGTCTAGAAAAAGTAATATCATAATATATATAATCAGTAAAAAGAATGTATAGAATTAGTGACATTTTGTATAAGATCTAGGAAATAAACTATACAAATTGCAGGCGTAAAGATGTATATTTTGTTTGATTTAAATATATAAGTGAATGTAATGGCTAAAGAATGATTTCTTTCAAAGCGAATTCGTTAATATCAATTTGAACGTTCCTCTGGAAACACTTCTAAAATTTCATTTGAAAATATTAAAATAAATCAGTATGAAATTTAAAAAAAACATAGTTCTTTGCATCAAATGTAAGTATAAAAATTTTGATGAATTTATTATTTCTTGTGAATGCTCTTAAATTATACGAATGACAAATTTCTAAATCTGTTTTAGATTTCTTCTGTACTGTTTGTTGATTAAAATGTGTAGTAGAGACATCACAAATGTGCATTTAACTTAAAAATGATTTTTTTTCGACATTTCTCAAAGGTATTGAAAAAAATGTCTTTTCTAACTATTATGTTGAGAAATATTTTTATAGCACTTTAAAGTTGTAATTTTATGATACATTTATAATTTTTAAATACATAAATCTAAAATTTTATACGTGTTTCTTCTGAATTAATTTTATTTTTTTTTCTAAATTAGTATATATTTTTTTAAAAATGAATTTTTTAAAACAAATAAAAAATGTTATTAGTTTATATATGAATGTCTTACAGTCCATTTATTAGGTGATTTTGTCATCCCTGAATAAGGTCAATTTATCGTGCTAAAATCAATTTAAATATCTCTATGGAGAATTACAATTGTAGTTCTCATTAAAATTAAAGCCTTAAAAAAGAAAGAAATTAATTATTTTCAAATAAAAATTATTGTTAATTTAAACTAAATACTGAACATTTTTAGTTAAACCAATCTTGGAATTGTTTCATTTCCACCTATCTCTTTATATAATAAAAACTTAAAATTGTTTTCCTTTCCCGGGTTGAAATACATGCCAAAGATCATTCAATTTATTTGACATAGTTTAAATAAGATCTTTTAGCGTAAACAAGTAATATATGAAAAAAAAAAAAATTTAAATCAATTCCCACTTAGATCAACAAAAAAAATTTTATTTTTAGGCTACTTTTATTAAACAGTTACAATCAAAAAATATCTTTTTACATATGACATAATCACAACATTAAGTGTTAATTAATTTTTATTAATAATAATTAAAGTATAGTATTGTCATCCAAAAAAAATCGGGTATATAAAATTTCAGTTCTAATAAAGACTAAAAATGAAAAAAAA
>BMAV01008289.1:0-40860 GCA_019973955.1 Trichonephila inaurata madagascariensis
GGATAAAATTCTAAAAAATTATTTCAATATGAATTAAAATAAACGTTTTTAAAGGAGAAAAGAAAATGTTTTAATTAAAAAAATTTAAATCCAAACCTAAAAAAAAAAAAAAACAGAATTTTTTTTTAAAATTATGTTTGTTTCTCCCCTTTTTAAAAACACGCTTTCTGATGATACAAAGTCTCCCCTTAAAATAAAAAAAAATGGAAAAAAAAAAAGAAAAAGAACCTTTTTTTTTAAGAAAGTATTTACAGAAGAATTAAATACGCACTAAGAAAAAAGTGGAAAAAATGTAATTTTGAATATTCCTTTTGTACTAAGAAAGAGAAAAGAAAAGAAATGATGAAACATGAAAATTTTTAAACAAACATTTCTTTTTATATCAACGAGAGACTGACTTTTTTTTATCTTTAAGAAAATATTTCACTCGTAAAACTAAATCAAGATCATTTAATTGTACATTTCTGATACATGGTGTAAAATGAAGGTTAATGAAGTATTTCTATAAATCTTTCAATAATTTTCCAGCAAAAACAACTGATTTCTTATTGAATTTATACTCTTACAATTTATATAATTAGTGATTGTTGTTTTGGAACTTTTATTAAAATATCAAAAAAAATCCTTATATTAAATATTTTCCTCGCTGTATTTAGATAAAGGTAAAATTTTTTACAAATTCAAGAATTTATATAAAATACTATTTGTGGACCAAAATGTGTGGATTTTAATCTAATGTACACGAAATAATAATTGGCTTTTCCTATTATATAAAGCGGTGAAAGAGATTTTAAAAGTGTATTACAAATTTTTTCCAAAAACCCAGTTCCGGGGAAAGTTTTTTTAATCAAAAATTTTATAAAAAAAAAATCCCAAAATTAAATTTTAATTTTATCTTTTTTAAAAAATATAAGAGAAAAAAATTTTTAGTTATTCAAAATATACTTTTATAACATTTTTAATGAATTATATATATATATATATATATATATATAAAAAGATATAGATAGATAGATAGATATGATATATGTACATATATAATAGTAATTTTTAAATAACCTTCTAAATATTCATTTATACATGATTTCTACAGCCATATTTTAAATTTAAATTTAATCGATTCAATTTGAAAAAAATCAGGTTCCCTGTAGAACAGCATATGGTACATTTCTCACTTCTGTAAAATAAAAGAGCTAAATAATTTATTTTACTTATCTCCAATATTTTAAGTATAAAATGAATAATAGTATAGAAGAAAAATAGTATAGTATATAAGATTTAGTATATAAGAATTATGAACATATTAAAGTTTTCCGTAATAATATGCTCAATAAATAGTATTCATTGCAGTCTCAGTCAGAACTTAATTTATTTTTTGGGGCTTTTTCTTGAAGTTTTTCTCTTATTTCCACTTTCTTACCTTTCTCTCTTCTCCATTTATGTTTTTTCATCAGTTATTCACTATAAATATTATTTTTCTCCTTTTAAAGACATGGCTGACTAGTGATCAAGAATTATTCTACGTGATCGTTAACTCGTGACGAATACAGTTAATGATAATCTACTTGTTCAAGTTCTGATGAATAAAATACACGACCCTGCAGCGGTGATGATGCTTTTTAAATATGTGAGACATCAAAGTCCTTAAACTAACCTCTTGTGAAATTTCGGAGGTCATAATGCCAACTCAAATAGTCTTTTGTCAGTTGACCTTCATTCCAAAACACGACGTCAGTCAATTCCACAATGCTTCTAAGTTCACACCTAAAAGTAAGTGTGATATTACAAAAACAATCACGTGAAAAAAATTACGTCATGAAATTTAATTTAATCCATTTGTACAATCTAATTGTACGTACTGTGACGTCTCTCGCGTCTTTCTGTTAATATGACTCCTATGTTCTTTGACGGCCACGATTAATGGCAAAACTTTTCCAACCCAATACCAAGAAGAAAAACGATCATAATATGTAAATGAGATATACTATAAAAGGATAGCGTGGCAAGCCTAGATATAGCGCGCAGGCTCAGAGATAGTATTGTAGAATTATTCTGATCGAAAAAGCGTGACAAAGCTTAGTGTGAAATTCGGATCAAGAATTAGCAGCATTGCGGATCAAGAATCTTCATACATAAAGTTTATAGATAATATTTCTAGGTCAAGGAACCAGAACTGAAAAAGGTAATATTGGATAAAAGTAATTGGGAGGAATAGAATTATTTATGATAATTGAGATAGAGGATCTAGTTGGGGATCTGACTTGAATACGTGATTTAATTTGGCTTGACTCTCACTTTAATTAATAATTGTCAACTTTAGAATTTAAGTAATATAAGTTAATCTTAATAAAAGTTGTATTAAGAATTATTATGTCTCATCATTTTGATAATCCCACACCTCTAGCTTACGCGGAACCGGCACGACATGGTCATCACAGGATGGCAATGTCTCAATGGCGCCCGAACATCTATAATTCTGGGTTAGGTAATGTAGGTGGAAATACGGTTCTACCTGAAATGTACTTTTCAGGGTCGGAGAACGTTGCAGAGTTTATCGAGTGTATCGATAATAATATACAGTTACTTGAAATCCCAAGTAATCTGTCATGTGCTTACTTAAAAAGTCATCTCAGGGAAGGGCCGATTGGTATTCGATATTTGGTTGTTGTTGGTGCAAAATACAGCCAGGGGATTTTGCGCAGCTCAAAGCTGAATTAGCGAAGGCTTTTCCCGCGATCAAAAATAAGAAAGAACTACAGTCGGAGTTTTATGCATCCCAGCGGGGAAGAAATCAGGAGGCTACTGATTTTGTGATAGATTACTAAAAATAGAGAGAAGTTTAGAATTAGAATGTCCCAAGCAGACTTAGTGGATCATATTTTAGTTCGACTCGAACCACAGATCCAGGACTACGTGGAAGTCCGAAATCCAAAAAAATACGATACAACTTTTGGGAAGTCTTGGCTAAATTCGAAGAGAGATATTCTTGCAAATTACAAAGGGGTTATCAGAACCATAATATAGAAAGACGAGGTCAAAATGCGCATAGATGCCTAATTTTGAAGCTAATGGTAGAAACTGGAGGAATTCAAAAATAAGGAGTAGACCAAAAACAGAAATGAGTTTTACGAGAATAGCCGTCAAAGAATAGAGGGTTCGAGAGGAATAGGTTTCATAATAATGATCGAAATTCAACAATGGGGTTACTCATTTCGAAATGAGCGAAATGATAATTTTAATAGAGGGACCGTAGAAATGGGGGTTCGGAGGAAAATTTCAATCGAAGTGATAGGACGCAAAGGGACGATTAAATATTGTAAAGGTTAAGGATCAACCGCAAGGGATGCCGACAAGAGAGAAAATTAGACTTTCTCCGATATGTATATCACCCGTAGAACTTCCACACGTCCCTTTATATTATTAAATAACACATTTTTGAAAGCGCTATGGGAAAACCGGAGCAGATAAATCATTTATATCGGAAGAAGTAAAAGAAAATATTTTTTCTATAAGCAAATTAAAAATCGCGAGCCCAGGTAATAAAGCACAGGGTGCGAAATGCCAAAACATGGGATTGTAGAATTAAAAATTCACATCAGACAATCGAAAGAAATTGGTCATTTCATGTTGAAAGATTTAGAATACCATGTATTCTAGGTATCGATTTCATAAGTGGGTCAAGAATCGTATTAGATTTTGATCAGAAATCGTTAAAAATTCAAAATTCGCTGGTTGAAGATAATAACGTAAATAAAGGGAATTTACACGTTAATGGGTCAGACATGAAGTTAAACATGGTGGCTAGCAGTTTTACCGAAAAGCATGGGAAAAATATAATTGGGACAAATTAATTATGCCATAATCAAAGATTTGGTATTTTATTTCGGGAAACAATTAATAAATGAACAAAAAAATGACCCAGAATTAGGTCATATATATAGATATTTAGAAACCCGGAAGATAACCCCCCGGTTAATGCAACGATATGTGAGAATTGGTCCCACGATTTCCGTTTAATTGAAGGATTGTTATTTTATGCGAAACACGCAACGTCATTAGGTAAAATGCGTGTATACATTCCAAAATCTTTAAGGAAATGAAATAATGAGAGAATTTCATGACAAGCCAATAAGTGACACTTAGCAGATTTAAAACGTATAAAAAAAATTTCGGACGTTTGTTTTTTCCCCCGTACATGAGAAAATTTATTGATCAATATGTCTCACATGCCATATGTGCCAAGTTAATAACTATAAAAACGCGTTACCAGCTGGTCGGTTAAATCCAATTATATCAAATTATCCGAATGAGATAGTGACGTTAGATTTGTTAGGCCCGTATCCTATATCGAGAATAAGACGTAACCGCTATTTTTTTTAGTAATAACCGATCTTTTCCCAGCAAATGGGCTGAAATTATACCCTTAAAAAGGCCTCATCTCGTATAATAGCGGATATTTTTTTGATAACTTTATATCGCGTTATGGAGCCCAATAAAAATTAATAAGTGATAATGGCCCCCAAATTATATCCGAGATTTTGAGCACTTAATGAAAGATTAGGCATAAGGCATGTGAAGACTGTTGCATATCGACCACAAGCAAATCGGACTTAAAGAGTTAATCGAGATATAGTGCAAATGATTTCAAATTATGTTAATGATCAACACGATACTTGGGATCAATTTACGTGAGTTTTTCTTACGCTATTCGTAATGGCGGTGAATGAAACAACGGGAAAAAAACCGGCTGAATTATTTTTTGGTCGAAAATTGATTACACCATTTCAAAAACTAGTTAGATATCGGAAAGCTCTAAATTCAAAATTCAAGATATACAGAAAAGCTTTAAAGAAGCTAGACTAAGTAATGAAAAAATTTAAAAAGGAAAAAGGGGGGAAAAAAATTATAATAGACGTAGAAAAGACATAAAAATAAAGGTAAATGATTGGTTTATTGGAAACACACCCTGTAAGTTCAGCAGCTAACAAAGTATAAGCAAATTTAAACAAAATTTGAGGACCTTATAGAGTCTTAGAAGTTAAGAACTTTAATAATATTGTAATATGGAAATCAGGAAAAAGATTAACAGTTAACGTAGATCAAATAAGAATATATCGTCATAGGAAATGTGACGAGGTCGAATTAGGAACAGGTATCCCAAATAGTATGAGATCAAGTCAGGAAAAATCGTACTTCGAAAAAGTACACCAAGGATTAAATGAGTCACAATATGGAAAGAAAAAAACTGCGGTGAAACGGGAGGTTAGAGGCAAAAGGGATTGGTAACCAATCAAATCAATATAAAAATACAGAGAGGACCCATAAAAACAAATCACTGGTCAGATCACTACCTAGTTCATTAGGGAATGAAAATAAAACAAAAGGTTTAAATATAATGAGGTATTAAAAGATCAGGTGTGTCGGGGACAAGTGGACCACAAAGAAAGTGGCAAAGAAAGGGTAATAATAATAATAATAAAAGACAAATGTCATCCAGTACTATTTCTAGAGATAGAAAAAAAAGCAGAAGAGAATCAACGGAAGTTCCATATGAAAAGAACTACAACTTAAGGCCACGACGGAGAACAGAAGAACCCCGACCAGCCAAGAACACAGTTGGGAAGGCAAGGAAAGGACGACAAGGAGATTACAAGCCTTACAACAAGAAATTCCAGTACAACCAAGGAATGAAGAGTGATGACACCTCATCGTTGAACGTGAATGTGGACATATAAAAATCAGGTTGTATTGTTTCATTTTTTTATGATCTTCCAACAAGTGGTCGGAAGAATTATTGCAAAGAAGGAAGTCTCGGCGGTGCTTAAAAGTTATAGCAAGTCAAACACTACAATGAGTGTTCATTTAATTTTGGAACTTTTGACTTGTTAAAATTTTTTTTCTGAAGAAAACATTTGTAATCACACATTTGTTTGCTTCGATGTATGACTTCGTGAGATGCGAAAATTCCTTTGGTTATTTGTTATAATGGTTTATTGAAAAATGTTTGTAATTGTATAATATGTGATATTATATGTTGTTGTATTGTTACCCATATGAGGCATCTGGTTCAGGGAAACGCGGCGTAGTCAAGGGACTAACAATAACAAAACGATTGCGCGGGTCATTGGGAGTTTTGTTGAAACCAGATGTGGGGATGGAGATGAAAATTTATTGTGATATATAAATAATATAATAATTGTTAAATTGATTTATATTATGGAAATAGAGACTAAACAGTTTTCATTTCAGGAGACTGACCCTGAAAAATCTTGAAAAGTATAGCTTCAAAGAAAAAGGGGGCAGAAGTACCAGCTCCATATGAGTGTTAGATTGGTCTGGCACCCAGAATAATTGTTTTAAGTGTATAAATATTTTAAGTAACGAAATGTAAAGTGAGAGTAGGCATAAATTAAACAGTAATATTAATGTTGGCCTAGTTATTGTAGTAAAATTTATTGTCACGAGTTTAAAATTAAATTGAATATTAAAATTTAATTCTAAGATGAGTAAAGAAAATTAAAGTCAAGATAAATTTTGGAAATTATAAAAGTTAAAATTTAAGATTAAAATTGCAATGAAAAAATTTAAAATCAAGATAGATATTGGGAAAATTTTAAAAGTTAAAATGAGGATTTAAGATTAAAATTTAAATAAAACTCAGAAAGCGAAGCAATTTAGAAATAGAGATTTAGACACGTAATTTATTAAGGGCATTGAGAACCCTTAGTAAATCACGTTTTTTTTTCTTGAGGGGGGTTGTGACGTTTTCGCGTCTTTCTGTTAACATGACTCCTATGTTCTTTGACGGCCACGATTAATGGCAAAACTTTTCCAACCCAATACCAAGAAGATAAAAAGATCATAATATGTAAAAAGAGATATACTATAAAAAGGGTAGCGTGGCAAGCCTAGATATAGGGGGCAGGCTCAGAGATAGTATTGTAGAATTATTCTGATCGATAGCGTGACAAAGCTTTTGTGTGAAATCTTGCGGATCAAGAATTAGCAGCATTGCGGATCAAGAATCTTCATACATAAAGTTTATAGGGTAATATTCTCAGGTCAAGGAACCAGAACTGAAAAAGGTAATATTGGATATAAGTAATTAGGGGGAATAGAATTATTTATGATAATTGAGATAGAGGATCTAGTTGGTGATCTGACTTGAATACGTGATTTAATTTGGGCTTGACTCTCACTTTTTAAATTAAAATTGTCAACCTTTTAGAATTTAAGTAATATAAGTTAATCTTTTAATAAAAAATTGTATTAAGAATTATTATGTCTCATCATTTTGATAATCCCACACCTCTAGCTTACGCGGAACCGGCACGACATGGTCATCACAGGATGGCAATGTCTCAGTACAACGATATTCCTCTTCGAAATGGGTGCATGTTTAAAAATTATCTGTATGGTTTGTTTTAAGTACCTTCTTTACTACATATAATCATCATTACTAGTCAACCATCATTACTAGTAAACAGTCTATTTAAACCAAAATGCACTTTTTAGCTTCTATTTAAGAAATATTAATATGGAGGAGAAAATAATTTAATTAAATTTTGAACTTTAATTTACCAGACTTAAGTAATGATTTTTAGGTATTATTTATAACCGAAATAAGGAAGCATTGTATTATCTTCATAATGGAGATAAAAAAGGGGAAAAAAATCTTGAAACACAAAGAGTAAATAAAAATGATTTATTAGCGCAAAGATTTATATAATTTGCAAAAAAAATAACTCTACATTATTGCTATCGGACATATGAACAGTGTGACCGAAGAAAAGTTAAATAGTATTATTCCGTCGTTAACATCGATTTAAAACAGATTGCTAGTGAAGTTACTTATTATTTCTTTGATGATTGCAGAGCAAAAATAACTTTAAATTTTAAAATGATTTAATACATTTCAATGAAAGTCTATAATTAAGTATTGCATGTTGTTTCCTATGTTTCACGCAAGTTCAGTGTAACTATTTTGGACTTATTTCTACAACAGGTTTGTCAAACTTGCGATCCGACCGGTATATTTTGCACACAATAATATGTAATAAAATATCAAAATTTCATCCAAAATACATAAGGTAGTGGCAGAGAAGAGATGCCAAGTATCTGGACGTAAACATGAAATTTTCTTGTTATCTTATGTATGTTTTTTTTAATGCATTATTCGAAATAAACCTACGTTTCTATGGATACTTATTTCTTTAGCGGTCCACCTAAAGTTAAACCTTGTTTGTTTGGCCCAAGTTAGCCCATGAGTTTGACACCCCGATCTACAGTGTTTATGTAGCGCCATCTTTTGGTGTTCTTAGAAACTAAATTGATTGACTTCTCTTGAAGATGTGGTTTTGAAGAAGTACAAAAACATGTTTAAAATGTTCAATCATAACTAAAGCAGAAAAAGTGCAAAGTCATAATAAAAAAGTCTAAATATGTCCGTTTATTCATCATCTTAATCATTACAGGATCTAAACTGTTAACATTTAATTATTGCGTAGATGAATGAAAACAATTCATGAAGAAATCTAGAAGTGATGAATTTCCGTACAATAAGTATAATACACAAAAAAATTTTTATTTTAATTTTTTCTGTGAAATGAACTAATAGAAGCATACTTTTCTAATGCGTAAAATATTTGTGTGGTACATTTCTTCTTCATACATTTTCTTTCATTTATGGTCATTTATGCTTTTCTAAGATAATTTAGGAAGCAACAAAAATATAAAAGTTTAAATAAAAGGAGAGAATGTAACAACACATGCAAAGAGTACTTAAAATAGTTTTTAAATAAATTTTGGCGAGTTATTACAAAGTTATTTATAAAAAAAAAAACGGGAATTATTGCATTATCATATGGAAATTGTATTTATAGGAACAATTTATCATCCTTTTCCGGATCATTTTCTCCTTTTCATGTACCAAACTAAAGCGAAAGAACCAACGAAACATTATCCGAAACTTATGACTGACGCTTATTGGATTTCCTGTAATGCCATAAATATTCATGCGAACTAAATACGGCATCGCTTAATACCCGAGTAAATATTTCCGTTAAGATCTACAAAAAGTAGCGAAATAATAGCACACGAAAAAATATCAACCTACATTATTGAATCTACAGAAATTTTCTTCCGAAATTCTCATAGTTACCTTATAAACTCTGAGTAATTGTTTAGAAAACTTATCGCTAAATGTTGTTATTCCTTTTCGCAATGTTTGTTTGTTTCTTTTTCCCTTTATACTAGAGAAAAAATAAATATTTATTTTAAATACAAAACTCTAAAATCTTAAAATATTGCATTCTGAAAACATGCTCTTAGAATGTAAAATGTTTCATGTTTTTGTAAAATTTATTAATAACAGTATTCCCAAATAAAACCATTTTAGGGGTTTTTCCTTGAAATTTATTTTCCAAAAATTTATAAAATTTTTAAAATTATTTTATGGTATTCCATGGTTTTTATATGGAAAAATAATATAAAATAAAATTTAAAAAATTTTTATATTGTTCCAGTATGTTTAATTGCAATGTTTTTTAAATTTATTATTTTTAAGGACCCAACAGGAATGGTTTTTTCTTTTTCGCAGTAATGTTTTAATTTTTGGTTTACATTTTAACAATTTCCGGCCTTTTAAAGGGGGAAAATAAAACCATACCTTTTTATTTATTTTGATTGTAGCGTTTGAATTTTTTTTTTTGGTTTTTTTTTCCGTTACTTTTTATTAAAGTTTTTCAGGGATTTTTGCCACTACTTCTCTTTTTACCTGTTTTTTTTGGGTTTTCAAACGTTTTTTTCTTTTAAAAAAATTTTTAAAATCCCGCTTTTGCATTTTAAGGAACTTTCTTTAAATTGAACTCTAGTAAAAAACCCTTAAAAAACCCTTGTTTTTTTTTGATTCATTAGGCGGGTTTTTCCCATAGACGTTTTCCCTAATTCATTTTTTTGAATGTTTTTCTGTCTTCATTTTCTCTTTTGATATCGTTATTATTTCATCCTTAAATTTTTGGGTTGAAACATTCTACATTTCTATAATTATGTGTATTTTATTTTGAATGTATTAGGGAAATTTGGGGTTTAAAAAAAAGAATTTAAGCAGCTCTAAGAAAATAAAATTTCATCAAGTATATTTTCAAGGAAACTTATGCATATGCATAAACATTAATTAACCCGCGAATCCTCGGGGTTTTTTTACCCCCCAGCAAAAAGAAAACCCCCAAAGATTCTAAAAAGAATGCACAAAACCACGATTTTTCTGTAGCGCACATTTTAGGTCATTAAACTTCAGGCCTGATGCAAAAATCTCGCACACGTTTGGGAATGAAAAACGACCTTCAAATTTTTTATCTGGGGTGCTGAGAACACCCCGCAGTGTTTGAGTTACATTTTATTCGAAGCAACAAAAAGAGACATTTTACTTTTCAGTTTATTTTTTTTTTAAATTATATTAATATGATGCATATTTTTTTTAAAAAATTTCAATAATTGTATCATATAAAAATTAATTTATAAAATAATTGAAAAATATATATATTTTTTTTTTAAAATTTTCGAAATTATACAAAATTCCAGGGGAAAGGAGAAACGGACTTCGCCTTTTTTTTTATACGTACAACAGTTGTCAAGATAAAATAAGGAATTGTTGACTGTGTAATTTCAGAACAACCTTAGAGAGAAAAACTTTAATTGTAAATTTTATAATATAGGTGTGTTGATATCACTGATGAAATGTGCAGTATATAGGTGTATGCGAATATGTAACCATTGGCCCTTTGGAAATTTTTTTCATCTACTTAATACTGCAGGAAATTAAGCTTCCTTTCATTGGTTCTTTTGAAATGAAAAAGAGACGTTAAGTTATTAAAGGGGATAAAAATGGATTTGGGACTCACATTTGGGGTATGAGATCGGAACTCCCCAAAAATTTTAAAACAAAACACTCAAAAGAAATTTTACTTACACAGAAGATATTATAAAGGTATCAATCCCCCAAAAAAGGGCGTTTCATTGTTTTACGGGGAAAAAATATAAAAAAACTTTTTTTTTGTCTTCAATGTAAGAAAATATGTGCTTAAATCATGAATACTCGCTCTAAGTGTTTGGAAAATGATTAAAAAATTATTTTTTCTACTTTTTCTATCCTTACAAATTATAAAGTATATTTTTAAATGAAATATACGTTTTATTGTGGTTTTAAGAAAAATAAAATTGTGTACTTTAAAATGTGAAAATCTTGTAGGTTTAGTTTAAATTAATGTTAGTCTCATTTGTATGCAATAAATTTAATAATTTTATTTGTATAATACAAAAAACATCTCGTGCTTCATAAATATATAACATAATTGACTTAAATATTTTTTTCATATTTAAATACATGTGTTTAAAGTTTGGGGTGTTCTCTACACCCCGCGAGTAACGACAGTAAAAAAACAGGCGCGAGTGACCGCGGGTTAATAAAAACATTTTACTTTTGTTCATTTAATGTATTAAAACGTCAAAAGAAACATTGTAGAATAATTAACACATGCAATATGAACACGTAACTTTTAATGGAAATCATACATTATTTCATGTAAAAGTTTACATTCTTCAATGACTACAATCATATAGTTATCTAAAAAAAATGAGGACAATGTGGATTTGTGTGTGGGGGAGGGAATACTTAATTTTTAAACATAGATAATTATGTGTTAAATCAGTGGTGCCCAACCTCCAGTCAGCAACCGGTACTGGTCCGGATGCAGGATCACCCAAGGAATATTAAATTATTGACATTATATTTACTGTAGGGCATTTCTTTTGGCTTTATGTGACTTTCCATGGAAATCACTTTATAACCGATATTAACTTATTTTATATTCATTTTTACGTGTAACTGTATTCGGCTGGCTGGCGTGTTTAGTTTGCCTCTGGCCTTCTGTACCGAAGGTGGGTTTGACCCCGCCCCAAGTCGGTGGATTTTCATGATGCAGAAAATAGACAGCGGCCACGTCGTATGATTATGTAAAAGATCCCTAAGGGTGTTCTAGGCAAAATAAAATTTTAGTACAGGTTTGCATCATCAAAGCTCAAGTGCCTCCCTCTAAGGGGGAAACTGAGCCAAAATTACCTTCGACGATCAGTATCCACCAATATGGGGTTGCACTAAAAAGAGATTCCAGCTTTCAGTGATGTACTAGGTAGATTGATGAACTCTGTTATTAGCTTTTCATAATCTGCCATAGAAAAAAAAAAAAGTATTTAATTCTGAAGAAATATATTTATATAAATACAATTAAATTAAAATTATTAAATCAAAACAATCTAAATATAAATACACAAAGTCCCATCCTTAAAGGGCTGCGGTTAAATTATCAAACGTTGACCGATCGGTGGTGATAAAAAGGCAGAGAAGAGCACTGTGTTAAATGATTGCCACTCCAATCAATACTGTATCAAAACTCATTGTCAAAATGTTGCAAAAAAAAAATCTCACGGCTTTCACAATATATATACAAATTTTTAAGGTATTTCCCTCGAAATAATAAGAATTACAAACTATATTAATCTTTTACTTTTTAGACAGAGAAGTGAAAACGAATTCCTTCCTTATTGTAATAAAATGTCCCTAATTGCTTAAATCATGTGTTTTTAAGCGAGATGGCTCAAAAATATGATTGATAAATATGTATCAAAATTTTGAATACCACTACCCCAAATAAATGTGCATGTAATAGCTCTCGTTTTGAAACAAAGACTTCATTTGATCTAATTTTCGTTCACATTCATAGTCATTCGTTCATTTGAGATTCTCTTATTGCAGAGTCAAATGGAAACAGGATATGGAAACAAATTGGAAAAGTTTAAATTTATTAGCTCCACTTTTGTTAGTTAACTGCAAAAAACCAAACGAAAGAAAGAATAAAACTTTATTTTTGAAAGATTTTCGTGAATGAGCAAGATACCAGTGAACACAATTTACTATTCATTACACACAACACTCTTGAGAATTCCTCTTCACATTGCTTTAAAAAAGAACACATTCCAGATAATCGGCTTTTCGTGTATCAAGCTCATTATGGCATAATTAATGTCATTGGTGTCGATAAATGAACAAAAAAGAAAAGTTGAGATCATTTTGAAGTCTTTCGCGATTAAAAAACTTGTTGTTATCTTTTTTTTGGCGTCAGTAATTAATACTGAACATTAGATGCCTTGAAAGCACACAAGCTTTCTACTAGTTCAATCCTCAATGCACTTATTGTTAAATATTGTCCTAATTAGTTCACTGCTAATGATATAAATTAAGAAATATTTCTTTACTAAAAATAAATATAATTTCTAACGGGAAGCTTCTGTTACTAAGAAGTTACAAGCTGAAATAATCGACATTGCCCGAAGGTTGAAAACCTTACAGTTTACAGTAAAAAATATGTTTCCTCATTAATATGTAAATCCCGGAAGTTACAGTTTTTTTATAATATCATTATCACTTTTTCAATATGAATCAATCAATAAACAAAATAAGCTAATTTAGTTTTAAGGTTGTACATGAATAGGAAAAAAAAATCAAGAAATATAAATAAGTCAGCTAATTTTTAATAATTCTTATGGTTGTGACAATTTTCTAGAAAGGTAATAGATTAGAATATAAAATTACTTTGACACAAACATAGCAAGAATTCAGCCAGATTTGGATGTAATTATTAATTTGTTGAACATGACATCTTATAATTCTGAATAATTTAACACAGACTGCGTTTGATCCTTGCTTCAATTATTGATAAATAATTATTTTTTATTAATATTTTACTTTAATAAGACATTTCCCTAAACAAACCTAATCATAATAATTTATTTTTGAAAACTGAGATCTTTACTAGTAATAGTGTTCATGAAAGGTTGCATAACAGTCAAATGCTTGTATATAATTTTCAACTTAATATATTATTATAAAATTTATTTCTCATTATAGTCTTTGCTAAAAACTGCAGTTAAATATGTGTAGCATATTAATAATATATTGCTTTTTATGTATCTTTCATGACTTGTGCCCTACTATTTATGTACTAACTTTGATGTGGTACAACTGATGTTCTAATACCCGTAACTAGTTTCTAGTGTCTTCGTTTCAATATTTAATTTAAACATGGGGAAACGCAAGGAGTTCTTCTAAAACAAACTTCCTTCCAAAAAGAAAAAAAAAAAAAAGACTAAAAGAAAGGAAAGATACACAAATCTGGAAAATATTCAGATTACAAATACATAGAATTTTAGCGCTATTGATTAGATCCATCTTGCATTATTTGTTTTGGGGATATTTATTCCCGCATTAAAAATTTTCATTTAATCGATCCAAAAATATCCGGTGACATTCCAAAGCCCTTGCCAAATCGTTACATCTTTCTTAGAATTTTAAGGCTAATTTGCTTAACAAAAGCCTACCCTTTTCTTATTCTGGGGACGACATCATCAGGTACTTAAGAACACAGCTTACTCGGATATCTCTCCTTTTTAAAAGGAAGAGAAATAGACTGAAAAAAAAGCATGGAACGTTCAAACATATCCTGTCTCCTGCTTTTCCTTCTAAAATTAGATACAAGTTCGCAAAATAAATTCCGAGTTCTTTGGAGCGTCTGAAAAGCCCTATAAGACCGTGTTTCGCATGCCGCCAAGTCGATTCAATAACTCAAAAAGAGAACTCAGAAGGGAATTATGAAATATGATAATGTGCTACACCGGATGAGTGAGTTTTAATGGAAAATATTCAGTCATAAAAATGTCTTTGTTCGTGAACTGGATTTAATGTTACATAATACGAGGCAGTTTTGAAACTCGGGAAATCTCTTGCCACGCGATTAGAACCGGGAAGTGCTTCTACCCTCGCAAATCAAGCCGAACCGGCTTTCAATTAATGTTAACGCCATCTGTCGGGAAAAGTAGATTTTATAAGTCGTTTATTTATTTTCTTTCCCGTTAATTTCATCGTTCACATTGGAAGATAAATCGAGCTGGAAGTTTCCTAACAAATTGCTTTCACATGAGAATTCCCTACTACTGCCAACTAGGAAATGACTGGGAAATTAAAGATGGTCATTTATCTCTCACTTCTCTTCCAATAGAAATAGTTTCACTGAATTTAAAATATACTTTTTTTAAAAAAAATATGAAATCAACTTTTGAAAAGATGGTGAATGTTACAGACCGCCTTTTACATGGATTATTTCTTTCACCGTAGTGATTCTGTTCGACATTGTTCTGAGGCAATTTACTCTGATCGAGCTTCTTGAAATATCCCTCCATCCCGAAACTTCCTATTAACCCCTTAACTAAATCTTAAAAGTTAAGCGAAGCACTCCCCAGTGCCACCGTTTTTCGCATAGGAACTTGTAAGAGGTGTATTTAGAGGAAAAGGAAAAGCATGAGTATAATCAAACCATTCTCTCAAATAAGTAAACACTTCGCAAACACTGTCAAAGTCTGTATTGCATTCAAAGGTTTCGACATACTGATAGCAGCACAACGGAAAGAATCGTATTAGAGAAGACGTATATATACGCCAGCGGCTGTTAATGCAATAGCAGTAGTTACGGGGTTCTAAAAGCCATACAAAATCATTATCTACATAATAATTTTATGAAGCAAATTTATTTTAACACTTCGCAAATACTCTTAAAGACTTTGCCTTGCATTTGAAATGTCTCAGTAGAATTTTACTGATATTAGCACAAACAAAAGGATCATATTTTCGGAAGAAATATATATACGTCAAGAGGGGCAATTAACGCAACAGCGGTAGCTACAGTTTTAAGCCTTACAAAATCATCATCTACATAATAATTTTATGATGAATTTTTTTTCGAAATTTATTTTATGTTAGTGTGCAGCCAAACTTGTTTTGAATTTTAAAACAGAAACGTAATACTATAAATTTCTTCATGAGAGACGCTACGAATTAGTCTTAGAATAAGTGGTCGTGATAACCGAGTGGTTATGGAAAAAAGTTTGAAACAATGTTGTTGCTTGCTTGATTGATTGAATATTAACGTCGCACTGTTCCGCCGCTACGAGGGCTTTTTGGCAGACAGACGGCCGTACTTTCAACCATGGTCAAGTGACGTGAGACACACCTGAGCTGGCATCCCCATCTCCTGACTACCACACCAATCTATCGACAGATTTAACGCACATCGCTGCCCTACAAGGTGGGTCTTTAGTGGTACTGGGCTCGAACCGTTGGTAAAGGCAAGCCACGATCCGGATGTACTCTATACCACCGCCGTACCGCGGTACAACAAGCTGCAGTCTAATTGGAAACAAATCGCTTCATCTTCAAAACGCATGTACGCTATTACGGGCGAGCAGCTACTTGCCGCTAAAGTTGGTTAACTCAATTTTACGTACCTAGGTAAGTGTTTCTCAAACTGTGGGGCGCTTCCCTCCCAGGGGGCGTGATAATACTACGAGGTGGGCGCGAGACTATTGAAAAGTCGAAAAAAAAGATTTTATTTTAATAAAATTACTAATTTATTGAAAGTAAAAAAAAAATTACATTCTGACACAATAAAATAAAAGACGCGTGTTTTTGCACCATATAATACACCTATGTTTGAATCAAGCACCATAACGTGGTTTCTTTACTTATTTTTTTAACAATACTAAGTTAACAAAAACTTTTTGATAATTACCCGTTAACCCATGGGCTTGTATTAACACTTGATAATTTGTACGGTTTACAGTTAATCCTTTAACTGCCAATTAGAGGGCTGCGGTGGCCCAGTGGTCAAGGTATCTTGTTCACCGCCGCAGGCCGCGAGTTCGGTTCAGTACCACTAAAGACCCGCCGCGTAGTGTGCGTGCATGCACGCACCCATTTATAGGCTGAAACGTCCCTCCGTTGGTGCGTGAAAAGTAGTTAGGAGAGGTGCCAGCTCAGGTGGTGTGGTCCACGTCACTGACCATGGTTCACAAAAATTTCGCGGTCCGCAAAAAGACAGGGCGACGTTAATATACACTCAGTCATCCATTAACTGCCAATTAAAATTTACGTGATTTTCTCCCCAATACCACTATTTTTTTGCTCAGACGCGTGAATATGATCCTTTTTTAGAAGGCAGGGGGAAGGAAATTCTCTGAAAAAAATAAATCCTACGCAAACGCTTATTGCATACTCGTGCCTTAGGAATAATTTTATGAATAACAACGCACAGAAAAGATCGTACTTCGGAGAAAGACCTAAATATACATCCGGGGCAATTAAGGCTTTGGCTGAACGAGACGTTTATAAACGCCTGTGTTACTTAGGAGGTTAAAGTCATATTGTAGTTTTAGCGTCAAAGAATAATATTATATATATTGAACTCTATGCATTGTTATTGTATGGAGGGGGGGCACACGATGAAAATTATGATTGAATATTGGTTCGCGAATATTGAAAGTTTGAGAAGCACCAACCTAGAAGTATACTGGTAAAAATTTGGGGTCTCTTTCATTTGAAGGATAATGCATCAAAATACTTCCAAAAATACTTTCAATATGGAAGTACTGTGCTTAGCAAAATGGCAAAACAACGAACATCTCAGAACTGCAAAGCAACATTTAAATTCGTATGCCAATTTATTTGTCCTCCACATAAAAATATTTATAGCAATTTTTGATTCAATTATACCTGAATAATGTAGTCTAGTAAACAAGTCTCAGTAGTCTAGTAAACAAGGTAACGGACACGTGGCTGGAGTGTCATGAGTTCGAATCCAGTACCTCTGAAGACCCGTCGTGTACAGGTGTGACAAATATTCAATCTGACAATGTTCAAACGTCCTCCTATTGGTGTGGTAGTTAGGAGAGAGAGGTCCCAGCACAGAGAGAGTTGTCATCCTCGGCACTTGATCATGTTTCAAAATTACGAGATCCGTCACCAAAGGCGGTCGTGCATATGAATAGGCCAACATAATTGTTCACAGACTCAGCAGTTTTTGTAACTTTATCGTATTTTCCAAGCTTCCATACCATACAGGGTTGCGGTAGCCCAATGGTCAAGGTATCGGATCATGGCAGGCATGTCATGAGTTCGAGCCCAGTACCACTAAAGACCCGCCGCGTAGGACAGCGATGCACGTTAAATCTGTCGAGATCTGAAACATCCTTCCATTGGTGTGGTGTGGTAGTTAGGAGAGGGGTGCTAGCTCAGGTGTCATCCACGTCACTTGACCATGGTTCGAAATTACGTAATCCGTCTCCAAAAGCCCTCGGGTAGCTGAACAGAGTGACGTTAATATTCACTCACTCCATACCATACAGCTCTGCAATCTGAAAATTGCTACTAAGACTAAGTATTGAGGTAATGTATATGAGAAATTCGTAATTGCTGATATTCAAGACAAGTGACTTGGCTGCGGTAGCCTATTGGTCAAGGTAACGGACTCGGTGAGCTCTTGTCATGAGTTCGAACTTAGTATCATTGCATACCCGTCGTACAGAGGGGGCCAATGCATGTTAAATATGCCAAGGCTCAAACGTCCCTCCGTTGGTGTGTTGTGGTAGTTAGGAGAGGAAGATCATGGTCCTAAATTGCGAAGTTCCTCATCAATAGCCCTCATGCAGCCTTATGTTGCAAGGTTCACATAACACTTACCCACTCTACAGTCATTTTGAATACATGAATGAAATTATGCGGAAGTTCTACTTTCCTCCTCAAATCCAGGCTATTCAATCGAATTGAATGGATTAAATTCATGTGACGTCATTAGTCACATGATAACTTAGCCACGTGTTTTCAGCCAATCAGTTCATACATTAATTCGACGTCATAATTATATCATAAATGTAAACACACGTTCTCGGCCAAGGAGTCCATGTGCTTCACTGTGGGCCACTTTTGCTTTTTGCAGAAAATTTCTTTTAAAAAGTAGATATTTGTCAACGATATAATAATACACATAGATAAAATGCACTTAATTTAAAAGCATTCGTATGATTTAAAGTTATTTTTTTTAATTTTGAAAACTGTTTGAAGAATTTTAACACACACATGAACTCTTTACCCATATAACCTCAAATTTTAAAGGTTATCTAAACTTTACAAATTGAACAACTAGTATGTCAATTTTTAATCAATGGGGAACACGTGATTGCCGTTATCATGCGACCATCGTGAATTTAGTCCATTGGTCAAGGTAGACTAGTGGTTATGATCAAGAGATCGTGTCCAGCGTATCACGGGCACATGTACTGGTGCCACTGAAGAACCGTCGGGGAGGCCAGCACCTTAAACTCAAAATCATACTTTTACTACTCGGAAAATGTTTTTTATACCTATTTTAGTGATTTATAAGTAAATTTTCTGATGTTAAAAAATATTTAGCAAATTTTCAAATTCAAAACAAATGAAATTTGCTTTTTAGAATTACCATATATTCAAATCCATGAAATATCCTTAGTTTCACTCCCTCTCTTAACTTCCACTCCACGTGAATTTCGGGACTTTTAACCTCGACATAAAGCTACTGAATACCTACGTGTAGAGGGGCTGATTCACGTTAAATCTATCAAGGCTCAAAGTTTTCCCCGTTGGCCTTTTGTTTCTTCAACGTCAAACTGTTTTAGAATTATATTGAAGGAGACGAAATATTAAATACATTTTATAACAAACAAAAAATAATCAAATTAGATACATTGTTAACTATATAGTAAAATTCTAATTTTAAGCAGTAGTTTTTAACAGAATGTGAAGATTTTATTACAAAAACACAAACTCAAACTGTTTTGCATTTAAGAAAATAACATATTTAAACACAGAGACTAAGTAAATGATGGGAAACCAATCGCACAACACACACACACACATTCGAATGTGTGAGTGAGAGAATATTAAAGTTTCAATGTTCAGCTACTCTAGGGCTTTTGGCGACGGACCTCGTCATTTTGAATCATGGTCAAGTGACGAGAACGTTTCCTGAGCTGGCACCCTCTCTCCTAACTACCACACCACACACAAAAAAGAACGTTTGAGCTATCGACCGATTTAATGTGGATCGCGCCCCTACATGGCTAGTCTTTATGGGTACTGGACTCGAACTCGTGACAAGCCAGCCATGATCCGATACCTTGACCACTAGGTTACTGCGTTACCACCTGGAAGCAGGTGGTAAAATATTTTTAATTGAATAAATCCAACCAAATTGATTAAAAAGTTGCTTACTAAAAAAGACATTGAGTGTTAAATAACTATTTACACATTTTTTTCGAGAGATATTTGATTATAATTCTCTTACCCTCTTAGAGTGGTTTAAAGGGGTTCCGACGTAACTTTGAACTTCAAATATGTGGTTGCTTTTTCCACTTTGTTTAGGTAAGATTTATTTTTATATATATTAGAGTTGAACCTAGATTTTGCGAACCTCTATATTGCGAATTTTTCTGTATAGCGAACTTTTTTCTGGAACCAAGAACATTTCAAGATTATCTTTATTAAATAAACTCATGCATTTTCTATTTAACGAACTTTTTTTCTTATAATTCAATTCTTTTCTTTCTATTTTTAAAGTATTTCTTTACCTTCGTATGATGAAGTGATAAAAGTACTTGAAATAATTTAACGTGAATTACAGAGTTAAGGAAATACGCTTGAATGGATATTTGGGGCATTGCAAAGATACGCGCGCGAGGTATATTATGAGAGAAACTATTCTTTCAAACTGAAAGCTCAAACAAAATTAATGTACTTCACCACAGTAATTAAAGCATACATCTGCTAATATATGCTTAAAGTTACAAGTTATAAAAATAATGTATGTTTAAAATTACTTGTAGGCTTTAAATTAGAAAATGTCCTTAAAATTCATTAATTTTAATATATAAAATTATTTTCTGAAATTGCATTGTATTCCTCCACATTCTTCCTTGTTTCTTTGCAGTATTTCTTTTTTTGATGAGTATGATATATAAAATAGATATTAATTTACATAAAGGTGAGAATAATTACTTTTTATAATACCATATAGTGTTTGATTTTAAAGATTGTTTTATGTGGCTCATAAAGTATATTTACAGATGAACCTCTATACAGCAAATTTTCCTTTTGCGACTTCGTTATACAAAGGTCCGACTTTATATTCAGAAAATTTGTCTTGCATTTATTGTTTTGTTTTAACTTTTTTGAATGGGTGCTTTATAGAATTGATAAAGTGCGATGACTTCAAGATTCATCTGACCCCTGTCAAAAAACCGATTACGAATTTTACACTGAAACCACTAGCTTAAACGACTTGTGCAGGCAAGTGTACTTTTTCTTTTTTGTTCTTGTGAAAACTGTTATAGTCAAATAGCCGAAACCAAACTAGAAATACTTTCAGTCATGAATTATTTCATTTTTTCATACTTCAAGTTTTTTTACTTAGCAACTCGAATGGACGCCCAGTAACGAATTTAGCAATCGGAACTAAAATTTCTTTTCGTGTTTCTTCAAGGCTTAACTTTTAACTAGTTCATATGTTTATAAGGCTGGCCCTATTTTAGTGCATACTTCCGTTTAAAACGAACTTTAATTTTCTGCATGTTTGGCTATGTCCAATACAGAAAACAAGCTGTTGTCAAAACTTGGCGCAACTTTGATTTCTCCTATGTCAACAATTGAAATAAAATAAAATTTTACAGGAAAATATTTTATAGGATAGAGGAATCCTTCATAAAAAATCAGAAGTAACCAAACTGCGATGCTATCTGTAGGATGATGGAATGCAAATTTCGTTTTAGAACAATTTTCAATTGAAAGCAACAGAATTTTGAAAGTATAATTTAACGTTACACATGCATGGCATGTGGGTGAATACTATGATGAATTTAATACTTTAAGGTATCCTACTGTGTTCGGAACCGTGATTTTAGAAAAGCTCATAAACTGATACTTTCCATAATATTTAGTGTCACTTAGATTAGAATACATGTATAAAATATTTGTAAAGGACATTAGACAAAAAAATTATTTAAATACAATATTTTGGTAAGAAATTAACTTGAAATAACCTTCTTTTCAAAACTTTTCTTTTAAAAAAAATGCTTTTATATTAATATATTGCTTATAAAGTAATAACATCACCAGAGAGTCTGAACTAAGATTTTGAAAAAATTCGCATTTTCAGAGTTACTACCGATTGAAATAATTATCGGCGTTTTTTCCTTCAAATTTCTCCCCTCTGTTGCAGTAAAATATGGAAAAATCTACTTCTAAGTTATATATTTCAAATTCTAGTTCAGCCTCTGTATAGAGGTCTGAGCTATATACAGGAAAAATATTATAATAGAAGCATATTTCATAAAAGGAGAATGATTTTTGAAAATTGGTCATTCTATGTTCATTTTTTGTCAAAATATTTAACTTGAATAATTTTTTATTATAATAATCTTAAAACAATTTTATATACGTTTTCTAATATAAGTGACACTAAATATCATAAATAGTATCCATTTATACGCTTTTGCAAAATCGCGTTTCCGAACGTAGTCGTATACCTTAAACTATGCTCTTTTGGTTTATTCGAAATTTTTTTTAATTCAGTATGAAGAATGCAACTAGTAGATTCATTTGGCCTTGCATGCTTCTTGCATTCCATATTAAAAATGTGATTCTCTGGATTCGATAACTTATTAGGTTTCCTGGAAATCGTCCCTTTTATTTTAATTTGGCCTAAAACAAGGTATTTCAATTTCAAATCAATCATAAAATTTGGCTTCAAAATAATAAAACTAACAATAGTTGATTGAAGAACTTTGGTTGCGTAGTTACGAAATTATTGTGTGTGCAAATAAACATTTTTATGTCTAAATATTAACTAGTAAAAATTCGGTAAAATGAGAATTAGTTGCATGTTAGTTTCAAACGTATTAATGCTGAAAAGATAATAAAAAATAAATAAGTCTTTGATAAATATATCAATACCGTAAAGAGCCAAATTTGTAGTACTTGCATTTTGACCTTCAGTGAGTGATTTATAGAATATTTTACGAGTGGAAATATCTATGCGTGTATTTAATTTTCCACCTATATACAAATACCGGTTTGAATAAAGAAGCCAATTAAGTTGCTATGTCTGGTTTTGCTTAGTGTCATTAATTTTGATATTCAAATATTTTTATAAATTTCTTTAAAATTTGTTTTTGAAACATAAATAGATTTTGTTTTTAATAAAACCTAAAGTTACCCCTGAATATTAGAATGAATAGTGCATCAAAATGTGCGAAACATTTTAAAAGTTCAACAATGAAGTTGGACTAACTTTTTTTGTATAATTTAGTGTAAAGTCTCGTACTTGAAGTTTATCCCCTTAAACACACTTTCAGTGGCTCAAAAAATTTAGAGTACACTTTACATTTACTTAATAAATTCGCATAGTAAAAAAACACATAACCGAGAAATGTAATAATTGTTTACACGTTTAAAATGATTAATTTCAAGTAAAAATAAAGAATATTAGCACATCAAAACTTCTAAATTGAAAAGTTTCAGAAGCGTCTTACTCAAAATTCAAATACATTTTTTAAACAAGTATTGGATAAAATTTGATTTTAATAGTATTTTCAAATATTAATTAAATTTGATTAATTATAGCTTAAGAGCTATATTTCAATCGACATTATTCCTCTAGATGGGAGCACCATTAGATAAAACCTTGTTAAATTTGTGAAGAGCTAACTTAAATAATCATATGGTAATTAGACGTTAGTTTCCTTTTACACTGGTTTTAAGATAAATTCTTACCTATTGTATTCAACTTTTTTTATTGAAGTTATACTTCTCTTATTGTGCGCAAGGGGGAAAAAATAGGGTAAAGTTTTACGATGCGTGCGTACACCGTTGTCTAGTATTTTAACATGCCACTTTTTTGGTGATAGGGGACTGATATTTGTGGGGGATCACAATAACTATTGTTATAAACCATATCTGTTGCATTCACCCCCTTCTACAGCCTTTTGGCCAATATCTCGGCATCCGAGCATGACACTCATTTCGGACCTGTCTCATTCGATCCCTCTGTCTGCCCTTCCAGTTGTCGTAATTTCATGTTCATAGGGCTATTTCTTCCGTTTAAATTCACACTATCTTGGCTCCTGTTCGAGTCTCGGACTTGAGATTTGAACCAACTGTTCCACTTGTCGAGACCCATGCAGTCATCTACTTCATTCCCATTGTGTAGCACTTAAGCACTAAAATATCATGCTCCCATGTTAATCCTATGGGGAACGGAAAAAATTTCATCCCCTAAGGAATTGAGCTTGGAACTTGATTTTTGGAGGTTTGCTATATGTTTGTATTAGCGCGAGTTTTACGTGAATTGGCCCCCCTTTGGTGTCCCCTAAGAACCCCCAGAATAACTAACCTATCCACCTTTTTCGCCCTCACCGGGGGGTTTATTTTGTTCCCCCCAAAGCACCCTCGTTTTTTTTTAATTTTAAACTTCTTTTTCGATTGGGGGGGAACTTAAGAACGTCACGCTCGGAATGTAACACTCGTTTGGCTTTTTTCGGCTTCAGTGGGAATCCCCTAAAAGGGAAAATGAGGGGGTTTCCCCTGCCCTCTGAAATATTGTAAATTGACCCCCCCCGCCAATACGCCTAAAAAGAAAGTTCCTAGTTTCATTTAAGGGGACTTTCCCGGTTTTTTTAGTGGGTGGTCAACATAAATGACCACGCGGGCCACTTCGGAAAAACATTACAATCCCGCGGGCTGCATATAAAAATATCTTTCAGATTTAAATCCATTACAAAAAAATTTTTGGGGGGAAAATTTAAAACAGACTGATATATTGTTTTCATTCTTTTTCGTGTATACAAACATGTATAGTATTATAATGCAATGATCAAATAATGTTTAATCTATTTAATTAGCGAGATCTGTTTCTCTACTCTTTCACTTAGTTTTTGCAAGTCGATCGCAATACATGTGTATTTGCGTATCATAATTGATGTTGCAGATTTTCGCCCGTTAAGTATTATCAGCACGATTTATGTTTAATAAAGTTCAATTTAGATGGGGAAAAAGATTCACAGCAACAAATTCAACGTGATAAAGTTGGGCCAAGGTTACCCCCCTGTTCTGGGGGAAGGAAAGGATTCTTTCTAATTTATTTTAAGCATGAAAAAAACCTAATTTTTTTAAAAAATAGGCCGGGAAGAAAAATAAATCCACTAAAATTAAAACATAAAAGTAGAAAAGGACAAATTTTTATAGAACTAAGAAAATAGTATTTATCGTTAAATAGCAGCACCGGATACATTTGACAAATCCCCCCAAAAGAGCAATTTAAGTAAAAAGATTATGTGTAAAATCTTCTGATTATATAAATCCCTTTTTAAAGGTTTTGACCAATATTCCTCTCTTCCCAATCAACTACCTACTTAAATTAATTCATGGATAGTTAATATTGTCATATAAAAACCAAAAATTCACAAAGCCGGACGGGGTCTTTAAAAAATAAAATGATTTTTAAAAGGGGGAATTTTAAAAAGTAGTTTTCAAAAGAAAAAAAAAAAGCTTTGTTAATTAATTTTGATTTAAAAAAAAATCATGTCAAAGGGGCCAAAAAGAAGTACGGAACAAGGTTAGGGTTTTTTTTCTGGATTTTTAAATAAAAATTTTCAATCGAAAGGATTTATAACCGATTTCAGCGACCATAAACCCATTGTTTTTTTCTTATAATACATTGAATTCCCAAATATGATGGATATTTTGACAAAAATATTATTTATGAGAAAGGCATATAAAAAAAAGAATTTTTAGGACAATACTAACATCTCCTTGTTTTTTATTCACCTAACTTATCCCTGAAATAATATTACAAAATTTTGAAATTATCACTTCTAACGTGTGGTCATAAGCACACTCTTTTTTTTTTCTGAGGATCAAGGTTCATAGCTCCATTTCTTCACTCAATTTAACTTTTTTAAAAATTTTTTTTTGTCTTTTTTTTTAAATCGCGGCTCGGGGGATTTGAGTTTGTTAATAAATTCGCCATGGTTTTTCCTCATTGAACTCTTTTTCTGTTATAATTTTTTGTGTAGATAGTGGGCCAAGCCTTATCCAAAAATTTTGAATCCCCATGTTATTCCTTTTTGGGGTTTGATCTTTTGATGAAAAAGATATTAAAAAGGATGAAAAATTTGGGATCACCATTACTCTGTGTATCTTTGGGGTGTACGTGACCACCGTCACCTTCACACCGGGGGGAATTTTTTTTTTTTTCCCCGAGCTAAACGCCACCCCCATTTGACACTACGGGCTCCGGATATTTTGTGGATTTTTCTTTGTTTTTCCCCACAAAGGGAGTTTGAGTTTCTGGGTGCCCTTCTATTTTATTTAATTGTTAAAAAAAATTAGTTAATGACCAAAATTTAAATATCATATCTCGACTTTCGGCGGATGTCAACATTCTCAGCGATTCTTCCCCCCCAGACATTCAAAATGATCTCGGGGGACACTTTTGGGTTTACCTCATCTCCAGATAAATTGCCAAAAAACCCCATGTTATTGGTCCCTTTTTCCCCCGTGGGGGTGTTTAAATTTATTTAAAAGGTGATTTTCTTTTTGGGTTTGGGGCTGGTCCATTTATTTAAGGGTTTGTTATTCAACCTGCTCTTGACCTATTTCCTTTTTAAAACCCTTCCCCGCCCCAAAATTTTAGAAAGATTTTTTCTTGTACCCAAAGAATAACTTACGTGCGTACAAAAAAAACACACACACAAACTTTTTAAAAATGTAACTAGGTAATTTAATTGGGAATTTTTTAAAAAAATTTTAAAACCCTTTTGCCCTCAAGTAAATCACACACATTAATTGCAATAATTTCAATTAAAAGTAACTAAAATAAAATCTTTGTTGACCTAAGTAGGAATAAAATTATTTTTTTACACTATACTTGTTGTGCGTTTAAGTTTATGTGAACTTGCAGCCAAACTTTTAATTGAAAAATGGCTCCTCAAAAAGGAACCAGTACTAATGCAAGAAAATTTGTGTTAAGATTATTTAAAAAGGAAATTATTTTCGGAAATATCTTAAACTGTTGGGTATAAGTCAAAATTGTGTGTGTGTCCAGAAACTCATATTTTAAAAATCGATTGATTGAAAATGTGAGCGAGGAAGGAAAAAATATTATGAGTGATGTCGCAATGAGAAAAATTGGAAAGAAATAAAGATTAATCATTAAATAAGTGCAGTGAAACAAACTTTCTACAGAAATTTCTCAAATCCTGGGCAGAATTTAAGTGCTAAATATGTGTGAATTGTAACTAGACAAGCTGAATATAAAAATAGTTGTTAGAAAGGAACCATAAATCAGCTTGCAAATTCAGAAAAAAAACGTTTTGAGTTTGCAAAAACTCGTCAACTTAAGACCAATAACTTTTGGTAGAAAGTTACTTTTTAGTGCTGAAAGAAATTGGAACACTTTTAACAGGGACTGATGTTGCTCCGTGTAAAAAAAGCTCTAAACCGCTTTGGAACCAAAAAATTTTCATCGCACAGTTATGGCTTCATCCGTGGTAGGAAACTTAATTTTTGTTGATGCATTATGAACCATATGGTTTACTTGAATATACTTCGCAACAATCTAAAAGTAAGTGTTAAAAATTTGAATTTTGATGGGAAACTTCATTTTCCAGTCATATAATGACCCCAAACACACCACACTTAACGTCAAAATGCGGTATTCTTGATTGTAAACATCAGTTATACCCACTACCACCACAATGAAGCGACATCAATGTCATTGCAACTATGTGGACCGCATTCAGAGCATCAATCCCAAAAACACAAAATTAGAAAGAAAACACCTTAAAACAAGTTTTCGATTAAGAATGGAGTAATATACCTTCAGATACTACCGAAAGATGAGCGAATAAATACAAAATCGTTTAGTGGCCATTATAAAAGCCAAGGACTTTAAACTAAATATTGACACTTTCTTTGAGTGAGATATTAAAGGCTTTTCATTGGTGTATTTTCAATTTTTGAAGTAAAAAACTGTAGATATTTAAAATGCTTCTGAAACTTTTCATTTTGGAAGTTTTTCGTCGACTGATGTTTATTTTTAATTTAAACTTGACCATTTGCTATGTGGGAAAAATAAAAACATGCTTTGGTAATGTATTATATTGAAAATTAAATTAACAAAGAAAAAGCAAGGTGTGTTAATAGTTTGAGTGGCTATATATTGGGTAGCTCTTTCTTGTGTATGCAAGAGACACTAGATTTTCTATAAAATTAACAAGCCGTGTAGCAAAGCTCGTAGAAATTTATATGCAAAAATCATTCTAGGTGTCATCTTTCTTTCTAAGGAAATCAAAATTGTAAATTTGAAATATAAAGTAGCTCTTCAAGGATTTTCATGGAAGCAGAATATAGTGGCTTTGGCAAGAGAATGCAACAGTTTTGTAAACTTGGATTGCAAATGTGTTACCATAATACAATTTGGCAAACGGATTAATTTTGTATCCAAGTTAGTGAGTCTTAAACTTTCTGTACTTGCTACCCAATTTGCAATCATAATTTTCATCGCGCTCCCCTCCATACAATAAAAATGTATTGAATTCAACAATATAATATGACGTAAAGTTACAAAACGACTTTAATTATAAACCGTACAAATTATCAAGTATTAAATTTTTACATAATTTTATGACAGTCCCATAGGATCACTGGTAATTAAACTTGTTAACTTGGTAATGTTAAATTAAATATGAAACGAATTGTGCAGTACTGATACATTTATAAGTGTAAATGTGTATTTTATTTTTTATTATGCCAAAATGTTATTGTGATGGTTTGCTTCCTTTCAGTATTTTTTTAAGTCTTTTGTTTTCGACTTTTCGATATACTCGCTTGTAGGGTTATCACACCCCATAGGGGAATGCCTCACACTTTGAGAAACACTGATCTAAATCTATGTAATTTCTTCAACGCATTAAAATGTATCTATGCGTTTCATTAATCTCCTTACCACAATATTTGTGCATAGTATTGCATTATTTTTCATATCCCCATCTTTTTTGAATTTCTCCTGAATAAGATATTATGATCTTGATTAAAATTATGTGTATGTGTATGTGATTACTATCATCTTGCATTATAAGATTATTATATACTGCAAAATATCTCATTATGAGAACATGTACCTTTTTATTATATTGATAATCATTATGTATTGATTGATCTCTTGGTTATTCTCAATCTCTTCCTATATTCATTTGAAATATATTACACAAAAAAAAAATTCTGTAAAATTGAATTCCTGACTATTTGAAACCGCTTGGATTCCATTCCAGTGATAACAAGTGGTGTTGGTGTGATTCCTTTATCGCGCCAAGCAGTACTTATCGCCTTGCCCGTGACATCAAACTAGTTCCGTGGTCATGGTCGTGAACTCGTGACTGGAGTTACGACTGTACAGAAATATCCAATACCACTGAAGACCCACCGTGTAGGGGAGCAATGGATGTTAAATCTGTCAAAAGCCCAAACGTCCTCCCGTAGGTGTGCATTGCGCTTCCACCACAGGTCCGAGGTTCAAATCCCGGACTGGGCAAGGTTGACTCAGCCTTGCATCCCTTCAGTGTGGGCGATAAAATGAGTACCAAGCTTGCTTGGAAACTTAACATTTGGGGTTTCGCGTATACTGACCACCTGTGTGACAGCAACATCTGCTCACACATATCAGGATCCAAGGTCGCGCATACTGAGTTGGGCACAGTAATTCTTGGCCCTCATGGGCTGCTGCACCCCTGAGTAAAGTTTTATGGACATATTGCAAATCCTACATATCATAGAATGGATAAAAATGGATATCGAAACATATAATATATATACACAAATACACCGCACGCATACACACATATACATAAGACTGCCTGATTCAGACAAACAATAACTCTGATCAAGTTAATTTCCAAGAAAAACTAAAGATTATAATAATTTTGAATACTGCCTTAGAACAAAATTACCCAACTAATTTTGTTGATAAATAATTTGTATAAAGAATTTCTAAATTGTTCTTTTAAGATAAATAGGATGATTTTATAGTGGCCGCGGTAGCCGAGTGGTCTAGGTACCGGATCGTCGCTGGCTTTGTTACGTGTTCGTTTTATCCCCACTAAGCCCCCCATGGGGGAGGGATCACGTTAAATTGGAAACCAAAAACGTCCCCCCCGTTGGTGTTTTGGGAAAAAAGGGTGAAAAGACCGAGGACGCCCTCACTTGATCATGGTTCAAAAATAAATCGGTAAAATAAACTTTGGTAGCGCAGGGGGGTTTTAATTTAATTCAACTGTTCAGTCATATCTTGAGTCATTTCGCTGAAGACCAGCCGTGCTGAGATCATGCGCGAAATCTCATTCTGTTTTCCCGGGTGGCAGAAACTTGGGGGGGGCATCTAGCTCGGATGCTTCTCATTTTGGGGCCCGTTAAAGTAAAATCCTCATATATAACCTTAGAGTTGCTTCTAAACACAACGTTGAAAAACTATTAATCTTCCTAATTAAATTTTGTGAAAGGGGAAAATTTGTTTTATATTACCCCTTGTTCTATTAAACAATATTTCGCAATAAACTCGGAAGTCGTTTTTCCCTTTTAAATTTAAATTTAAAAACAAAAATTTAAAAAAATTTTAAGTTTTATCGTCTTTTGGGTTGATTATTGAAAAACTTTTTTTTTAAACAGGAAAATGAAATTCATATTAAAAATGCAATACAAGGGCAAAAATGTATCCTACCCCCCCACCGGGGGAGCTTAGAAAAGCCTTTGTTTTAAAGGGTTTTTCACCCGGCCTTTTGTAAAACAATTTTTTTTATTCCTTTTTCGCTTGGGATAATCAAAGTAGTTTAATTTTTTTCTGAATCTAGAAAGATTAACATTATAAATAGAAAAAAACATGTTTGAAGTAAAAAAAATGCATTTCAATAAAAGGGCACTTTGATAAAGTTTACTTAATTGATTTTGCCATTTATAAAAAATATTTGGTAAAACCAAATATTTGGCATAATTTGCTCACACTCTTTGGAATGAGTCACTATTTAAAATGTAAACCTGATCACATCATACAATTTGAATATTTTGAAATTGGATTGTAAGATGTATTTTAGCCTGTACGAGTAGTGCATAAAATTTATTTACCAATTTTGTTTAAATATTTAAATTTTAAACAAATTTCAATCGGGCTTTTCCAAAAACCAATTTTTTTCCCATCTGGACGACCCTTCAAATTTCCAGATATATTGGGTGTGAGTTGTGAACCCATTTTTAGTAAAAAAAAAGATTAAATTTTTGTTTTTCTAAACTAAATTTCTGATTGTATTGTAAACTCAGAAAGAATTTTTTAGAAAAAAAAAATAGAAAATTAAAAAAGTCTAAATGTTACTCAGTTAACCAAATTTCATTTATTAGCTGGTCCCAGTAGCCTAATGGTCATAGATTTGAACTCGTGACCCCGTAAATTATAGAGTCGTGAATTTGGCCCTGGGTCAGGGGGGGCAAAAAGGGTCCCAACCCCTTTTTCCCCCAAGTGTCTAATGAGGTATAGGCGTGCCGTCAAATAATTTTGACTTGTGGTTGTTGGGAAAATAATAAAACTAAAACTAAATACGAACAACATACAAGTAATGCTCTGTATACCACTATTCCAGAACATAAAACACATACCGCTTTGTCGTCTTTACTAATAATGCCATGTTTCTCGGTCCACCAAATTTGAAATTCTATGTTACAATTACTAACTAGCACTTTTGTTTTTTTTGCTTAACTAGCCATGTTAAACGACAGTAAATAAATTATAAATATAACACAGGTTAACTTTAAAATACAGTTGTGTCAGTAAAATTGACTGTGCTGTTTTGCGTAGACAAACTTTATATCATAAACAATTGCAGTGTACGACAAAACTATGGCATGACAATAACAAACGAATGTTTGTTCGTAATCTTTTATAGAGGACTTTTTGAAATTTTAAAGAAATAAAATGCAAACCACTTTGATCGCTGGCGTGCCAAAAATATTGTATCGCGTGCCTTTGGTTCGTCATCCCTGTTCTAGGTCCACTGTGTAGGGAGGGGTGATGTATGTTCGATCTGTCACAGTGCTCAAACTTCCTCCCATTGGTGCGGTAGGGAAGTTGAGAGGGAGTTATCAGCTCAAATGACGTCCTCGTCGCTTTACCGTAGTTCAAATTTAAGAGGTCCTTCACCAAAAATCCTCCAATAGCAGAATAGTGCGATGTTAATATTCACTAATTCACCCTATGGTTACGACCCGATGCGTAGATTGACGTATTTACGTTAAACTAGTCTATGCTACACACGTAAATACCATGTGCCAATCTTGCACACCTTTATGGGGGGATCTTTTGACTGACAATTCTTGACGAAGCGTATACAAAAATCATTTCACCTATACAGGGTGTAACTAAACTGTTGGGCAAAACTTTAAGAGGAGATGGTACTCGTCAAGACAAACAATATTAAATAGGAAACGTAGGGTCCCAAACGTCTTCCGAAGGAGTTAGGCGCCAATAAAATTTAGAGTCTGAAATTTCAAATGATTATAAAAAAAACGGAAGAGGTTCGATTCGTTAGCGGTTTTCACTAAAATTCTTTTTGTCAGTATTTTCTTGAAAAATAAAGATAAAGTTTTTAAAAAAATGTCAATAGAATGCGCTTTAGACTTTGGAGTAACGAAAAACTATTTTTAATGCTATTTTTTGTATCTCATTAACTGCTTTCATAAGCTTAGACTTAAATTTGGAGGTCAAAATCTGAATCATTGGGGGTGGTTAAGTACCACAAACTCAACTGTGTTCAGGAGGGAATTTGAACCCCACCCCTCTTCCCCTGGACACAGTTCTGTTATTCACTATCTTGGAATCTCGGTCGTAGACTAGGCAGTAAAATAAACGAGAGGAATGACAAATTAAATAAAAAAAAGTTATTCATAACAGACATGAACAATTTTTCCTTGCAAAATACCCGATTTGCACGCAAAGTAATAAACAAGGATTTAACTGTATGCTTTAAAGATAATATATGGGCTATAAAAGCTCTGGTTGTCCGCATTCATCGTGCTTTCGTTTTTGATGGCTGTAGGAATTACCAGCTACACTAACCAAGAAATGGCCGATATATATTTCATTTACGGCATTGTGGTAGGGAATGCCCTGGAGGCCCGGTGATTGTACGATGAAAGATTTTCTTTCGAGACGTTTGCCGAAACGAAAAACTTTCAAACGCTTGCATCGGCTTCTCAGAGAAACCGGTTCGTTTGTCATTGGGGTGCACGACACAGGGCGTTCCAGGAGTGCGAGGAACCAGAATTTTTTTTGAAGAGATTGTGTTGCCTGAATTTGAGGAGCAACCGGAGACGAGCACGTGGACTGTGTCCGCTGGCGCAAATGCCAGCCACATGACGGTTTGGCGAATGCTGGGAGCCAAACGCCTTCGTTCCTATCATGCGCAGCGTGTGCATGCCTTTGAAAGCAACCGACCATCAACCACGTGATTTTTCACGAAGGTTCCTCCAACGATTGGCTGTGCAACCAGACTTTGTCGCACACGTGCTATTCACCGATGTATACAGTTTCAGTCAGGAATACATTTTAGATGCGCACAATGTACACAACTAGACGTACACTAACCCACACGCTATCCGTCCTTATTCATATCAATGGCGTATCAGCGTCAATGTGTGGTCCGGAATTATCCACGATCATTTGGTCGGACCATATCTTCCACAAAGTCACCTGGACGTCGTAACGTATCTGGTATTCCAACAAGAGGTGCTTCCAGTTATACTGCAAAGTTTTCTAGACAACATAAAGACACATATGTGGTTCCAATATGACGGAGCGCCTGCGCATTTCAGCACAAATGTGCGAAGTGCGTTGGATACAGCATATCCAGGGCGAGGATTGGACGGTGTGGTCCGGTAAATTGGTCGGTACGCTCCCCTGACTTCTCCTGCCTAGACTTCTTCCTCTAGGGCCATATGAAGAGTCTAGTTAACTCAAGCCCCGTCGACTTCAACGAGAACCTGGTTGCGAGGACTACCGTCGTAGCAGGCGATATCCGGGAGATGTTCGGGGTGTTTTCTAATGTTTGACAGTCCCTCCGCCGGCAGTATGAAGTCTGCATCCTTGCTGGTGGGCTCTTTCGAACAATTTTTGCGATTCTGCAAGAAAATCATGCGTGTACCATTTTCTACGTGTCGTCATTAATTCAACCTTCATTCATGCGCACTACGCGCGAACATCAAATTGTTTCTATTTATTTCGATAAGAGAAATAGATCACATGTTAACTATGAATAATATTCTTTTAATTTTGTCTTTCTCTCGTTTATTTGACGTTTAGTGGCTAGTAGTTGCTGCCTAGTCTACGACCGAGCATTCAAGATCGTGAATAACTGAACTGTGTCCAGGGATGGAGGTTCGAATTTCACCTCCTGATCATTGAGTTTGCGCTACTTAACCACCCTCAATGATTCTGATTTTAAGCTCAAAATTTAAGTTCAAGTCTAAGCTTATGAAAGCAGTTAATGTGATAAAAAAATAACAGTAAAAAGTATTAGTTACTCCGAAGTCTAAAGCGCCCTCTATTGACGTTTTTTAACTTCATCTTTGTCAGTATTTTCTGGAAAAATAAATATAAAGAATTTTAATGAAAACCGCTAACGAATCGACCTATTTTTCCGTTTTTTTGTAATCCTTTGAAATTTTGGACCCTAAATTTAACTGGCGCCTATCTTACTGGCAGCCTAATTTTCCTATTTAATATTGTTTGTCTTGAGTACTTCCCCCTTTAAGTTTTGCCCAAGAGTTTACCCATACCCCTTATACCGTTCCTTTGTTTGCATGTGCAAATAAAATTTAATGTTCCTGCCCACTTTTGATCATAATCACTTTGGCATAAATTATAAATGGCACCTATTTAAATTATTTCCTCGACATTTTGAAGTCCTGAACATACAACCACATATTTATCAATCTTTCGGATCAATCATCTGACTATTACGCAGATTTTATTGACTGTTCTTGAGCGAATGAGCTTTCGACTTATGCTTTTCTGATTTGTATACTATTGGTTGCAAGATTTATTCTTAGAGACGATTGTATTCTCTATAAAAGTCATCCCTATCTACAGAAAAAGATGAAGTGCAATATATAATTTTCTCAGACTCTGACTGCTGTTAAAAATCATCAAACAATCCATACCGTCCTTTGGTAGGACAAGTCTTATCTTTTCATCTTATTTGAATCAGTTGCAGAACATTTTGTTAGATTCCTTATCACGTGTGCATTGAAAATGACAGATATTGGAGCTAAGTGTACCACCAAGTAGTTATATTTGTATGTCACTTTAAATGATTTAGCTAATGGCTAAGAAATTTAACACAAACCTTTTTGACAATCGTAGCTGAACTTGCACGAAGAGATAACAGAATTGAACTAACGGTCACTTTAGTTCCGTACAATGGGTCTCTGTTGGCTGCGAATGGACTAAATTCGTGTGACGTCATAGTCACATAACTGAGCCACGTGTTTTCGGCCAATCAGTTCATAAATTAATGTGACGTCATTATATCATAAATATAATCACACGTTTCCAAACAATTAGTTCATAATGCTTCACTGGTGCCTACTTTTGCTTTTTGCAGGAACTTTATAAAAGAAAGTACATATTTGTCAACTATATAATAATGCACATAGTTAAACAAAATGCATTTAATTTAAAAGTATTCGTATAATGTAAGTTTTTTAAATTTAATTTTGAAAACTGTTTGAAGAATTTTAACACGTGATTGCCGTTATCAAGTGACCATCATGAATTTAGTCCATTACACACACTCCCCTTTTCCCCGAACCTGTTTTTTGGAAACTGTCTAGCATATTCCATATTTTCCCCAATATCCCATTTACGTTGCTTTTTCTTCGCTATTTTTAAAAAAGTTTACCCAATGAGAGAACGCCCCTTACCGCAGAACTTGTATACTTTTTAACACTAAAAAAACAGATTTTTTTATAAGTTAAATTTTTTAATTTATTTTTACTATTTTTTTTGATTTAATTAAACTTTTTTTCCCGGGAACACACTGGAAAAACAAGGTGTGTTCTTAAAGTCCAACCACAGTCCTTGCGTTAACATAGTGTAGAAGCTTGTAGAGTACTAGCCACACTTGAGCCTAGTTCAAAATTACAAGATCCAACCAAACAACGGGGTGTTAAAAAAAAAAATGATCTTTTTAACGAATGGATTAAAATGTATGGGGCCCCCCCCCAACCCCCCTTTTTACAGCGGCATTGGAAGAATCAAAGTATCCTCTTTCTTAGATGTTATTTCACAAAAACTAGAGCATGCTGGTATCCTTATCCTTCATTTAGTTTTTACTCTTATTTATTAATGGGAATTCGCAGAATTTCTACCTAAGTAAAAAATACAAAATATTTTTGTTTTAGGGTTTTTTGAACCATCTAAGCCTTTTTAATCTTTTTGGTAAAAAAGGGCAATTGGAAGGAAAATTTTCTTAAATTTTTAAAAAATTTTTTTAAATTATTAATTTAAACAACATTTTAATATTTTAAACTTAAAATTCGTTTTTAAAAAATGCGGGGTTTATAAAATTTTGCGCATCCGGCAGAAGATGTTTGCGCTTACAAGGCGAAGTTTTTTTTTTAAAAAAAGCTACCGGGATTTGGGGCCCCGGATTGTGTCTGTGTATTTTTAAAAAAAATCATTAATTCCATTCGATTTAATTCGAAGGCTTACTTTTCTTTTAAATGAAGCAGGATTTAAATGGTACCGAAATACCCGAGTCCCAAATATATTTCCTATTCGTAACCTTGTCACTCTATACTTGACAAAGAGCAGTTTTGATAATGATCATTATCCCCCCCGCAACTCCATGTACGAGTTCTAAATAATACGCCAGAAAAGATTTCCTTTTTAAGGATATTTAATGAAAATGGGGAAGATTGAAAAAAAACCCCTGGAATTTTTGTATTACTCTTTAATGACATGTTTAAAAAAATTGAATTTAGGGACTGCATTGTGGGGAGAGATGGAGGAATTTTCTTTTAATAAGTGTAATAAATTTCAATACAAGTGTAGAATCTTTCTCTCCTAAATTACTAGTTTGTACTTGCGGATTATCCCCCTGGACGAACCTTTAAAAAAAACCGTCCAAAAGGCAGCAATGCCCAAAATGGTGGGAAACGTTTTCACGCATATTCAAAAGCATTTTTGTTAGATGCTCGAAAATGGCTTTTTTAAGGCTTTAATTAAGCATTTAACTCTTCTAAATGTATATCAATTTGTCTATAGACTGACACGGAAGAAGTATGAGAAAGGACTTGTTTTCACTTACGGGAGGAAACAAAAACAAATATTTATATTTTTTTGCTTTGGTGATGTCTTCCGTATTTTCCAAATTAGTTGTTGGTGTAGTTCGAAATTACCACGAAATATTTAATAATTATTACATTTATCTAATTCTAAATATTGATTCATTTGCAGTAGTTTTTGTGGATAAATACTTCAAGTATTTAGTTAGACTAGATTATATTTATGATTATCTTGCGCATTTTTGAATGACATAACAATTTCTATTAAAATTTAACTTTAAATTTTTCTGCTTACTGCAAATATGCCAAATTTTGTATCAGTGTAACTCTAAACTTGAAAATCTTCTGGGTAAGGATGTAATAAAATTTTAACATTAGAGAGTTTTGTAAACAGTTATCTATAAAGCTTAAGTTATTCCAGTAGAATTATGATAAATATGGTAATATCAGCGTTTCCTAAACATTGTTCCGTGATTACTCAGAGGCCTCTAGCGCCTTTATAGGGGAGTCCACAAAGATCTCTCCTTTAATATTAAGATTTCCCTCTTTTTTTAATACTCTGACACATCTTGTATACTGAATAACTAAATTGCCTCCAAGGGAAAAAACAACTAAAACAAGTATTTCAATCAAGGCTATTAATTTAGTGTTTTAGTATTTACAGCTACACAGCCATTACTACAACGTATTTTTAATCGGATGTCTATTTTGTTAAAAGGGGTGGGGGAGGGAAATGTTAAGTGCCTGTATAAGTAACAGATGCAGTCTTAGGACTGAGGATCATTTAAAACACACTTCGCCATATGTTGGGAGTCAGGAAGAGATGTTAAAATTCTTTGTGAAGAGAGGGAGTCCTCGATGTCAGGCTGATGCATAAAGGGGGCGGCGATCGAAAACTTAAATTGCTGAGTTATATGGTACGTAAAGCATGAACCACACAGAAAAATGGCAACATGTGTAACTCATAATTAGACTTAACAGTAAAAGGGGCCGATATTTTTAATCCCCAATTTTACTGACATTATTCCATTAAACAATTCGGAAGATTTTTTTTTACCCTTTTGCTACATAAAAGACTCGTAATCTTTTTAGTGGAGGTGGATTCTTACTCTACAATGGCCTTTTAAGTAAAAGGTCACATGATGTGAACGGAAGTAAAAAAGAAATGCCTCTGTAGGAATGCTGGCTGATGTCTTAACTACTAATCTTCGTTTGATAAATAGATTCTAGTAATATATAATGTTATTTACCGTAGAAGTACACTTAACTTATTGGTCAGCCAATGAACCTCTGTCTTGAAGTCTACGACAGATTTATTTTAGCCCAGAAACAACTGCAGATTGATATAATCACCATTGATCGTGTAGGTGAAAACTCGGGGAAAGTGTTTGCCGACACATGTTCCTTATAATCGATAAGTACTTTAATTTTGTAATACGTTATTAGGTAAACGATAGTATAACTAAATATTTTTAATATCTGATTATATGTTTTGCTAGTTGGAAATATTTAAAAGGACATAATTGTACTACAAAAAAAAAGTTTTGATATTTTTTTTTTCGCCCTCCTTTTAGATCTTATATAGCAATGAGAGAATGCTTTATTCCAATGATAAGTAAATCATGTGGAATTATTGCTGCAGATGTTATAAAAAGAGTCGTGATGTATGGCGTTGGAGATGATTTCCTCTGTAACAGAATAAAGGATGAGAATATGGAAATTCTGGAAAAGCATTGGATCTCTCCAGCAAGGAGTTATGCTTTACAAGGATACCAGCCAACTCGTTTATTTTTAAGTGACTTTACAGTCGCTGCCGAACTTACCAAACCTATGCAAATTTCTCCGACTGACGTCTATTCTTCAATTCTACACGAACGCAGAACATCTAGCAAAGCTCCTTCAACTACCGGAATGCCACACTTTACTAGTTCCCTTAATGATGAGATGGAAGTTTCAACTATAAATTTCAAATATTTGACTGGACAAACGGAATTGTATTATACAGAAATGCCACCGTTTGAAATGGACACTGAACAATTTTTCGATGAATACTCAACTCCAATCCCAGCCATTGTAACTTCTAGCGATGCATACTTAGAACACACTTTGTTTCCTTCAGAAGAAACCTATTCGTTTACAAATTTCACATCATTTGGTTTGTATGAAATATTGGACAATGGCGATGCTTCTTACCTCGGATGCGGTACATCAACAGTACAATGGGCAACTGATCTAAAACTGAAGAATTTGTTTTGTGGCTGGGTCAATGGGGGAGCTGCAAACAACATCTTTAAATGTACCATACACCTTGGCGAAGCATGTATATTTGAAGATCCAAATAAAAAAGAAATTAACATGGATTCCAAAATTTTGTTGGTAGTCTTTAACTTGGAAAATGGATCCTACCAGGAAGTTGCAACAATGAAAATGAGAAATTTCAAGCCTGAGGAAAATGCATTTACACTTGTAGCAGACATGGTGGATGATAAACACTCTGAAATCGGCGATCAAAAAGTGCCGAGCTAAACACACGAAGTTTTTCAAAGATTTGTAATTGATAAGGTTATCTTGAGGATAATCGTGACACTGTTTACTAATATGTACCTCACTGCAATTAAATTATTTTGAAATTTTATAACTAATAAAAAAAATTTTTTATCCGAGCCTGTTTAAATCCTATTTTTATACATAAAGAAATGTTTTAAGCATAAGTTTGAGCATCATACAGTGTCCTACTTGTCTGTTAGAAATGTCCTGCTACATGAAACAAAATTCTCATGATTTAGAACACACATACCGTTAACTCCGGGTGGCTTCGGTAGTCTAGTGGTCAAGGTATCGGATCGTGACTGGCTTGTCACTAGCTCCTGACCAGTGCGATGTTAATATTCACTCTCTCGCCGTGAAATCTGGAGTAAATGTGCACCTATACTTTCAAGCTGCATTTTGTAATTTTTAGGTACATACGCAGTATATGATGCACACTAACTTTCTTAAGAAACTTGAAATCTACTTGTGTAAGGCTCACATTTTTTGAAGTTATTTATTCGATGTGTTATCCCAGGCTTTTGAGAAACAGTATACTACTAAAACTACAAATCCATAAGTTCATTATGTATGCCATTTCATTTAAACAGTATTCCAATCGTGTTTTAAAAACCTGATATTTTTCTTATTTTTTTTAATCCTTATATATCCGGCTCCCGTTAATTTCGATCTTATTTGTTGTGTCTAAAGTGCATGTTATACAATTATTCCATCGTATAAAGCGCACTTTATTACTGGTATTTAATACTATGTTATTTTTTCCAAGGAAATACAATAAATGAATTAATTATACATGAATCGTGTTTCATAAGGTATATGGAATAAGGGGGAAAAACTAAAAATACTATACAAGTATTTATTTAAATATATTCGATTTTTTAAAAACTTTATTTAGATTTTTTTTAATGTTTTCTACCCTTTTAAATGCATTTTTTAAAAATTAATGTTTTAAAATACCT
>BMAV01008290.1:0-38346 GCA_019973955.1 Trichonephila inaurata madagascariensis
ATTTTTTAATTTAAAGTTTATGCTAATAATTGTTTTTTTTAAAAAACTTTATTAAAAGTACTATTTAATTTAAGAAAAAAAAAATTTTTTGTGGCCTTTAAAGATTTGAATTTTTAAATTTTAAATTTTTGGTTTTTTACAAAAAAATTCCATTTGGCCCCGGGTTACCAATACACCCTCTTCTTATTGTAAAAAGGCCTTCGTTAAAAACCGTTTTTGTTGTAAGTTACACATTTATTTTTTTTCGCGTTTGTAAGAATATCTGAAAACCTATGTTATGCACTGTCTAATTTTACGGGTCATAGGTGGGGCTTGTATTTGTATTAGGCCCTATGGCCTCAAGATGTCATAAGACGTCACTGGGGGCGTAGATCGAATAAACCAGAATTTGAGTAATTATCTTATGATAAAGATAAGAAGGGAAAGAAATACTACATTATTGTCTTTCATTTTCTAGGTATCTGCTTATCGAACACTTGTGTGTTGTATAAAAACAAAGTAAATTCTGAATTTACAGAGTTCAGATTGTTTATTATTAATATATTAAGAGAAAGACACGCAGTAAGAAAAGAAAGAAAAAGTTGATTTTCGTTATTTACCGGCTCTATTAAGACTAATCGAATACATTTGTAAGAAGTGATTTTACCTACAAATGAAAAAAAATCTAGGATTACAAAATAGTGCAATGCATGTTTACACAAGAAGAAAAAAAACGGAAAAAATTTAGAAAAAAAAACTTGGTTTTGTGTTTGGATGGTTGTTAAATGTCCCCCCTTTGTCTTCAGATATACACAATCAGGAAACATTAATTGTAATTGTAATAATCTGTAATAAAAAAAATGTAAAGCGATACCCCTTTTTATATATATTCAACCGTAAATGTTACTTTTTTCCAATCTTTCATGCTTTAAGGAAAACAACTTCTAAGGAGAACATTATTATTTTATCTGGAGTGAAAAGTTGTTGGATTTGCTTTAGAATATTATGCATGGTAATTTAGTAACAGTTTTCTACTTACAAATGCAAAATAAACTACAAAATGCCATAAAAATGTAATTTTTTTAATTGAATTCGGTAAAAAAATGAATGCGTGTGTATGTGGAACTGTTAAGTTAATTCACCACTTAATAAAAGAAGGCTTAGTTACCACTCAGTAAGAAAGAATTCACTTTCAAACATAGTCTTTATTTCATTCTCAGATGAAAATTGATAAAGGGACCAAATTAGCACCAAATTTATTTTTAATACCATCTGGAGCGATTCGAGAAAAGATTACAAACTATCTGTTAAATTTAATCGTTTTAAAATATAACGATATCACGTGCTGATGAATATAACTATTAAACGAATTATTTTTTGATGTTTTGTTAAGCTATTTATTACATTTTTAGGTAAAAGACAATACACCAATGTTTTCTTTATTTTCTGTTTCAAATTTCATTCGTTAATAAACTATGGAGTTTTTCTACTGTTTTCTATTATTTACACTCCATTATGATGGAAATAAATGACTTTCAATTGCAGTTTAACCCTTTATCTGCCGCATTATGATTTACTGCAGTTTCTTTAATGCAATTTTTTTTTGGATCACTACATTGAAAATTTAAAAGGGATTTTCAAAAACAAAATACTCAATTTTGGGGAAAATTTTAAATTTTCCGTTAGAGCTAATTAACTAATTAAAGATATTCAACTGTAAAATTAATTATGCATACTGTTTACTTAAAACAAATAGTCAAATCGTTTTCTAAGGTCTTCATTAACATACAAACAAAATAAGACTCTTAAATTTTGACATTAACCATTTTTTCGAGAGAAAAATGATAATCTTCGCAATTCGCTGAAAAAGCCGTAAGCTGAAAACGCAATTTCTGCTATAAAACTATTCGCCTTCCCCCTGAAATAGTCATCATAGAACCGGAGCTGCAATGTATCTTGGAAGGGTGGATTTTCAAGAATATTCCTGCCAAGTATTGTCAGAATATTCGTAAAAATGGTTATTCTATGTAATTTTAAAGTGAGTGGTACTTATAAGTACCGTCGGTAGATAAATAGTTAAATTTTTAAACATTAATGTTCGACAATTTTTCTAAGAGAAAATCATATAAAATTATGACGTTTTCAATATTATAAGTATAAAATTTTCTATCATATATGAGTAACCAGACATGTTTATTATAAAATGAACGAATAGTATTTACTATGACAGATTCCTAGTGTTTGGGCAATTTAATTTTTTTTATTATACACATAACCCCCCACATGCCAACAAAAAATTAACTCGGGATTTAAATTTAATTCAGCGGGGAATTCTTAAATCTAATTTTTAATTATATTTTTAATAATGTAAATGTTTTTATGTTGGTAGTTTTGTTAAAGCAGAAAATTTCATAAGATTAAAATCTTTTAGATAAAAAACAAGAAATATTTGAAATTGGATAATGCGATCACCTAAAAAGAAAAATATCAAAGTAATAAATTGGTAAATTTTAGGCGATTTATCTTTGAAAAGAGAAAAAGTAATGAAAATATTGAGAACACTCCGGGCTTTTAAGTAGGAAAAGAGTTAACACAACTATGTAAGTAATTTTTTTTAAAACTCATGTGCTGCTAAAACTGTTGAGCGTTTTAAATTATTTTGCATGTAATTATAGTTTTCTCTAGAGAATACATCTTTTTCGTTTTATAAATACTTACAACTACTTATTTTATAAATACTTACAACTACTTAAACACTATTCAATTCGGTAGTTGCTTAGAGTTTTAGAATTTTTATCACAAAATATCCAATTGTCGCTTTTAGAAACTTAATTGTGAGAAACAGATGTTCACTGTCTTCATAAATTGATAAATTTAAGAACACTTTTGAATTATTTGAAAAACAAAACAATAATTTAATTGGTAATAATTAAAAAGTATTATTTTCAACAATTTCTAGTGTAAGAAAATTTAAAACACTATCCCCCATGACATAAATAAACCATGAATTTAATATTTATTAGTCATCTAAATTATAAATTTCCTTGAGCACTTTCTGTTCTTCATTAAAAAAAGTTCTTCAATCATCCAAAACTTTTCTCATTTAGCCAAAATCATATACATAACTTCCTTTTCAATATAAACACAGACGCAATATCACAAGTTCATATCATTGCCAAAGAACGCGTAGAGGTATTTTAATACGAAACTAGAGGACCAAGTAATATTGTGCCGGTACTAGCCCACATTAAAACCGAAGGAAACCAGCCGGAGATATATTAGCTATTTCACCCAGGCCTTTACCCTATATCCGCACACATGCAGACTCTTGTTTAAAAGCTCAACAAGCGATTTTGGCATTTCCCTCGAGAAGTGCTTCAGGCAGGCTTTCCGGAGTGGCGACGTCATTTCCGGTCGTGCGTCATTTGCCAAACGACGGAAATGGAACTCGCTTCCGGCTGTCCGCCATCTTTGAGCGATGAGGCAAAGTTCGAAAACATGACATTGAAGATGAAACTTTTTGATGGTCAGTTCCTGGATAAATACCGTGAAATATCTTTTATAAAATTCTTTTCTTTTTTTCTTTTAGAAACAATTTTAATTTAAAAAGTGTATATATATATATATATATATTTAAAGCCAAGCAAAACTGAAAAAAAAAAAAAAATGGAAATCTCAAGATAACCAGACATTGAAGGGTAAATGAGAACTTTAAAATATAATACTGAGAAAATATAAAAAATGGAGTCTGCTGTATTATAAACACTGCTGACTTAGGACAGCTTATATAAAAAATAATTTATATAAAAAGTGGGTTGAACATTTTTTGTGGCCAGCCAATTTTCCCCCTTTATGTTAATTACTTAGAAAAAACCTTTTTGAAAACAATGAAAAAGAATATCTAAATCCATTACAAGTTTGAAGGTAACTTACCAAAAAAATTGCATTAAAAAATGCAAAATTAAAAATAAATCATTAGAATAAAAATGTTATTCCCAGATTCTGGCCCCAAAATAAAATTCAAAGCATAGGAATCCTTGAATTGTAGGACCCCAACCCAAAAAGTATAAAAAAAGAATAGAAATAAAAAATTAAAAAGAAAGTTTACATACTACCATTACTTTAAGGAGACTAGGATAATATATGAATTAAAAAATAACGATAAATAATTTTATGTAATATTAGAATATGGAGGTACCTATACCTAGGAAAAATGATAAATTTATAACAATAAATATATACATATACTTAACAATGATACATATATCTTTATCCCCAATAAACTTTCTCTTGTTTGATAAATAAATATTTTTAAATAGTAGATTTAACCAATTTACAAAAAAATACTGCTTAGACTTCGGAGTTATTATACAAATTCTACGACGAATGGGTGTATTTAGAAGTGGAGATGTTTTTATAAGGGTTTTTTTTATTCGCGGGAGATTTAAAACGATAAAATAAAATTTTTTTTAAAAAAATAAAATTTGTAAAATTAGCAGTTAAAATTTACATTCTATAAATAGAATCTTAATAAATAAAAAGAAAACTTATATAAAAAAAATTCTCGACTGCAGAGAATTATCTGCGTAGCTCCTCTTAGAATTTAGTCTAAGACATGATATCCCAGTCGAGAATTTATCCTTTCATATTATAATGAATTACATCTCTCCATTCAATTTAATATTCATGATGAAGAATAACTAAAAGAAAATTTAACTGTCAGTGGGATATTTATTAATTATTAATTTACTGGCAACCAGTCGCAGATTTATATTATTGAAAAAAAAAATTATTCTCTCAAAACGTGTAAATGTATGCTTATATCATACTTGGCTTCGAATGAATACTTGAAAAAAAAATACGTGAAAATTTTAGAAATCTAAATGTAACTCATGTATGTTTAAAATTTTAGATAGAAGAATTTGTATTATAGTTACTTATCAAAATTTGATTTTCGGATGCTAATTACAATACATTCCATACAGTTAAAAATATCAAATCATTTCAAAGATATTAAAAAATACTCCAATTATTCAAAATTCCATTAATCGTATGTTGTATTAAATCATTTTTGTCATAGGATACCCAATATTTTATTCAGATAAAAAAATTAAGCAATCTTTTAATAAATTAATAAATAATAAATGTATCGTTGTCAAAACCCAAAACAAAAAAACCCATTTTTAAACCCAACGGGCAAAAAGAAAAAATACACTTTTCTGTGATAAAGTACTTGATAAATGTAATGTTCTCATCCTCTATAAATATTATTTAGTCACAAAAAAAATCTGATCAGGGGTTTTATTCTTGGGTGATGTGGCTAGACGTTATAGCCACTGCGCACTTACGACATTTAGCTTCCTTTTCAGGATAGAAATAATGAATCATATTACAACAAACGTTTTATGAAAAGTTAACATTTATGCTAATAACTATTACAAAACAATTAAATACAAGGTACAAGTGCAATAAAATAATAATAGAATGATTGTACAACATAGAATACTTACTTAGAATAAACATAAAATATTTAGAATATACATTGAAATTGGTACATATCCACAGTTTATATTTTATTTAATTTTAGTGTAAAAAGTTAGAAATAGATTAATATGTTTTTAGGATTTAAAAATTTGTAATTTGACAAATTTGATGAGCTATTTACTGTGGAACTTTATAAAATTGGGGAAACGTTTTCTCTGAGCAAAAAAAGTTTTAAAAAAGAAAGATTTTCGAACCAAAATCTTGGGACCAATATTGTAAACAAAAATTTGTTTTATTTTCCCGGGCCCCCCAAAATTCTCACATGATTCTAAGTGCCCCGAAATTTTTTTTCAAAGGTCAGAAATTTTATTTATAGTAATCAAAGTACAATTTGAGATTTTTCACCGAGAAAATTTTTTTTAACTACCCATCAGAGGGCATGAAATCCAAAATTTAAAGGGATCCCGGGCTGCCAAACCGTATTAATTTTTTGATTTTAGCTTCAATTTAAAGCATATGGAAAAATACTAAATATCCCAAAACCCGTTGGAAAAAATTTTTTTTTAATATGTGGCTAGACGAATTAGCCACTGCCCGCTAAAGGGTTAAATATATTCGTTTAGTTTTATTATATGCGCTGAACCATCTCTTTTAAAAGTACATTACAAAGAAAACCATGATCAAATTGAAAGATTTATGAATCTTTCATACACAATGTTGGCCATCCAAAATGATATGGTGCATTGTTTATGGATGATTCTATCCTTGTTTTGGTACGTCAAATCTAATAATGGGGATGCAAATGGTCCCCAAGAAACTCCACATAATCATTTTCAATTTATGAATAGTTAACTGAACAAATGACCCATTCCGCGAGTAGTGTAAAAGCAACCAACACTATTATGAAGCAGTCACCAGCTTAACAGTATCTGGTTGGCAACATAGGTCCAACGTCTTATGAGGTTAGTGCCACCCTCGAAACCTTTTATTAGCTCTTTCTAATAGAAATCATGACTTATCTGACAGAGAGTTTAGCTCCAAACAGTCATGCGCTTAAAGTCTTCTTATTTTCGTCATGCAATGAAAATTAAGCCAGATAACTTTTCTTATGACTTGAGTATAAACAAAAGTTCTAATACGGCCCTTTTATAAATTTCTTACACGGTGGTGCTGTCATCTGGATATTTACGTGTTGCTCTCCTATGACTTCCCGCCCTTTAGTGTGTATATTAGCTTTAACCCAGTGCTTCTCAAACTTTCAATGCTTACGACCCAATTTTCAATCATAATTTTCATCGTGCCCTCCCCACCATACTATAACAATATATTGAATTGAATAATAATATACGATTACTTTGATGTGTATAGCTTACAATACGACTTTAAAAATAAACCGTACAAATTAACAAGATAAGTATTAAATTTTGTATGTAATATTATACATGGCAAAGCCCATAGGGTCACTGGTAATTGCTAAACTTGTTCTTAACTTAGTATTGTTAAAATAACTATCAAATATATTGCACAGTATTGATACATTTATGAGTGTAATATATCAGAGTAAATTGTGTTTTATTTTTTTATTATGTCAGTATACATTTCGTTTGGCTCCCTTTAAGTAAATTAATAATTTTTTAGAAATATTTTTTTTTGTTTTTGAATTTAGGATATGTTTTTGAATTTAGAATTTACACCCCCCCTAGGGGGTGTGTCCCACAGTTTGAGAAATTCTGCTTTAACCAGATGATTACAAGAGAATTTTGAAACCTTAAAAGATTTTGGCAGCCTTTATATATTGCTATATCACACAACATATATTAATAGTGTTAATTACATTAAAAATTTTTTCACTTTTCGAGTTAAATAAATGTGCGTTTACATTTTCCATTACGAAAAGCCAAAATTTAAAAGATTTTAGTTCATAAAAATATTTTTTTATGCAAATAATTTTTCCCTTTTATGATCTCTTAAATTATTGAAAGTACAAGTAAATATTCTTTTACAAAAAAGGCAAACAAAACAAATTATGCCTTTTTTAAAAAAAAGGATTTGGTATTATTTGTTATTATTTTACACTTGAATGGTTACAACCTAAAATAATAATTACTTTTTATAAAAGAAAATTTTTGTTTGTTTTTCAAATGTTAAAAAATAATCAACAAGAAAAAATGTTATTCTTTTTGTTACAAAGGTAATTAATTACCTTTTTTAAACTAACATTTACTAAATGTTGCAAGTATCCTCGAATTTAATTTAGGAATGAGAAAATAAAACAATGTCCGGGTATTACCCGGTTTTTATTCATAAAATTTTAAATTTCCCTTTTTAGTAAAAGTAAATGTGAATTGAATAAATAAAATAATTAAAATTTCATTCTGGAAGTTCATTGTATAATTTTTGGAATGCTGCCTTATGCTTTTTTGATCAAAATAAAAATAGTAATAAAATTATTTTTAATAACTATACAAAGAAGAATAAAAAGGATTTTATACGGAGTGAAAAAAAATAAAGCAAATTTATATCAGTTAATTAGCTAGAAAAATATGTAGGGTACCTGTTACATAACGTGTTTTTGAAAATACTTTCAGTGGTTTCAAATGTCTCAAAAACTTCACCGTTTTTTGAAGAATTGTCTCTTCCTTTTATAATTGATAAAGGAAGATACAACTGAAAAAGTTTTAGTTTTCTCATTTTACCACTATCTTATTTTTTAAAAGATTTCCTCCATGATTAATTAACTGGAGTTGCTACATGAAATTGATTCTTTAAATAAAAGGCGTTATAATTTGTTTATTGAATTTTTTTTTTAAAAAAAATTTCCAAAATTTTTTTAATTTAAAATTTAAATTTGGCAAAAATTTTTTAAATTTTAAAAAGATTCTTGTTTAAAATTTTATTTTTAGGGGTTTTAATTTAATTTGTTAGATTTAAATTAACCCAAAGGCTCTTTAAAGTAATTTGGTAAGTTTTAAAATTTTTTTAAAATTAATTTTTTAAAAAAAAGAAAATTTTTTTTTACAAAAATTTAAAATTATTTTTTTATTAAGGTCTTTTTTTTTTAAAATTATAAAATTTTTTTGCCTTTAAAAACCAAATTTTTTAAAAATTTTTAAATTTAAGGGTAAAAAAATTTAAAAAAAACCTTTTTAATTTTATTTTTTGGAAAAATTTTACCAATTTTTAAACAAAAAAAAATAAATGAATTTTTTATTTTAATTTTTTTAAAAACCCAAAAAAATTTTTATTGATTTAAAAAGCCAATTTAAATAATCTTTTTAAAAAATTTTTAAATTTTCGTTTGTTAAAAAGTAAAAATTTTTTTTAAATAATTTTAAATAAAAAATTACATTTTTTAGCTTTGGAAATTTTCCCTTTAAATTTTAAAATTATTTTTTATGGAAAAACGTATAGTTTTTTAAAAAAGAAAGTTAAAAGAACTTTTTAAAACTTTATTTTTTTAAAAAAATTGATTTATTTTTATATTTTTCCCAAAAAAATTTATCAAATTCTTTATTTTTTTTGTTGTTTGAGTGTTATGACGTAATGTGATTATATTCATACTACCTCCGACTATATATTTATCAAGTTGGCAATTTCTTTTTTAAAAAATTTTTTTAAAAATTCTATATTGTTTAAAAAATTTTTTTTTAAATTTTTTTTTTAACTTTTTCCCCTTTTTTTAAAAAATATTTATTTCCAAAAAACTTTTTTAAAAATTATTTAAAACCAAAAAATTTTCCTTTTTTAAAACTTGTTATAAAAACCTTTATATAATTTTAAAAAACAAACTTTCACAAAATTTAAATTTTTAAAATGATTAAAAAAAAAAATTTAAAAATTAAAAAATTTTACACTGTCTATTGAGAATTTAAAAATACAATCCTTTAAAATTAGAGATTTTATTTAATTATTATCAGTGTTCATATTTAAGCAACTAATTCATATGAACAAACAGTAACAAGTAATATATAAAAAAATTTTAAAATTTCCTTTTCCTACATAGGCCCTTACAAAAAAAAAATTTTTTTTTAATTTATTTTTTCAAAAAAATAGTTACAATTAATATAAATATGATAAATATACGACAAATTTACAATTTTAAGTGAAAAATTTAAAAGCGTTTTTTCCTTGAAATTTTTTTCCATTTTTTTTTTTCCTATATATGGTGTTGGACTATTTTTTTTTTTGTTCCCTATTTATTCTTTAATTAAATTTAATATTTAATAAAATAGTATGGTAAAAAACCCAATTCCCAAAAAATTGGGCCCATCCCAGGTGAAATTGGGCCCCCGATTTTTGGATTAGAATTCAACGCCTATCTTTTGCGCTACGGGGGAAATAACAACGTTTTTTCCTTTTTCTATATATTGTTGGCTATTATTTTTTTTTTTGTTCCCTTTTTTATTTTTTTTAAAATTTAATTAATGAAAAAAATATATTTAAAAAAAACCGTATTAACATAAAGGGTTTTATCCCTACAATTTTAAAAAAAGGGAATTTTGAACTTAATGGATGAATGAAATTTTTTTTATTACCGGAAAATTTGAACTATATATTTTATATTTTGGGGAAAGGGATTAATTTAATGGTAAAAATTTAAAAAAAAAATTATGTTGTGCTACAATGTTTGTGGCTGCGACTACATAATTTTTTTTTAAAAATCATGATTTCATTTAAAAACCCTGTGTTTTTTATATAAAATATTTTCCCTTTTTTAGTTTTTTAAATTAAATATTCCTATCTTTGGGATTTATTTAACGAATTAAACTTTTAAATTTTTCCTTTAAAATTTTTTCTAAATTTAGTAAAAAAAATTTTTTTAAATATAAAAATAATTTTTGTAGAACTTATCGTTAAAAAGTTTTAAATTTTTTTAAAAAAAACCCACATTTTTAATTTGGTTTTAGGTGGGTTTTAACAAAAGAAAAAAACGGAATTTTAAAGATCGTAACGACAAAACTTTAAAAGGTTCTCATAACTTTTCAATTCATAAAAAGGGAGCCAAAAAAAAGCAACTTTTTTAAGAAACCTTACAAAAGGGCCCTCTTTTTTTCCCTTTTTTCGCTTTCCTTTCAAAAAGTAACGATTCCCCAAAAAAAACCCCGGGTTATTTCGTTCGAGAAGGGGCGGGCAAAAAAATTTGGCATCTTCCCCCCCATCTTCCTTAAGCCCCGGGTTCGAAAATGATTATTTTGTCGTCTGCGGTTCCCTATTTTTTAAACCCCAACCCCCCCCTCTTCCTTCATGGGGGAAAGGGTTCCCCTTTTCACCTGTTGCGATTCTTTTTTTGGGATAGGTTTGGGGACGTAAACGGTTACGGTGATAACACAAAGGGATAAAATATCGTTTTGTGTATTCAATGGTTAAGAAAAGGGTCGTCTTTGTCATCCCCTGTTTGGTATGTTGCTGTTTTTGCTATTCTTTTTTGAGGCTTAGGATTGGGGATGAAGCCTTTTTCAGTAAAAAATCTTTAAATGTTTTGTTTGAAGATTCCTTTTGCCTGTCGGGGGCCCTTTAAAAAATAAAAAATTTTCAACAACCCACGTGAAAAACGGATTTTTTTTGACGTGTCATTCTTTTGAAGATTTACCATAAACTTTCTACTATTTTCTTAAATCCGAATATTATTTTGGGTTTATTTTTTCACCCCTTTTGGGAAAATTAATTTACTTCTTTATTTTTTGGGGAATTTTTTAAAAAAAATTTTCATTCTTTTGTTGTTTCGTGTGTTTTAAACCCGGGAAAAAAAATATGGAAAAAACCAGAAACATACAATACAAAAACCCCGAAGAAAAGACTTTTTTTTACAAACGATGTCCAAGCCAAAAAGAAAGGGGGGGCTGTTTTTATTCAGACGGGAATCCATTTCAGGTAAAAACTGACTTCCCTTTTTTTGGGAAAAAATCCTCCTTATTGGGAAATTTAGCCCCCGCCCCTCGATTACAAGCCCAATATAAAAACCATACTGGCTGGGCGACTCCCCTTTTTTTTTTATCAATGTTTTCCCTTATTTTTTTTTCATTTTCCCCCAAACCCCTTTTTTTTTTTTCCTTTATTTTTTTGGGTTTTTATTTCAAAAATTTTTTTAAAATTTTTTTACTGCAACCCTTTTTTTTAAATTCCCTTTTTTGAAATTTTTCTTGTTTTTTTAAAAATTCCTTATTTCTTTTTTTATATCTTCAAAGGGATTTTATGGGGGAAATGGGAAAATATTCCTATTATTTCCCTTTTATAATTTTTTCCTCAAATGTTTGTAATTCTATTACCTTCACATGCTTCATTAAGAGCATGTTCCATTAAGTTTCACTACATGCTTCATTATGTTTGTCATTTTTTTAAAAAATTCCCCTTACAGCCCATTTTTTTGTCTTAGGAAGGGTATCTGGGAAAAAAACTATTTCCACCAAATGCCTTTTGGCCCTTGGAAAACGCCAAAAATTTGCCTTTGGCAATAGGGATTATAAAAAAAACGGGAGAAATTTTCTTAAACTAACCAATTATTTTTTTAAAGGGTTTGGGGAAAATTTCCAATTTTTTTTATTCTGAGTTTTTAAATTTTTAGTACGGGGAAATTTATTTTTGAAATTACAAATTCATTCTTGGTTTTTTTCTCCAAACTCCCTTTTTCCTTTTATTATAAAGAAAATGGGGTTTCCCTTTAAAATTGTTTAATTTTTTAAAAAAGGAAAAAGAAAAAAGGTTTAAAAATAAAAAATCAAAGCATTTTAAAATTTGGAATTAAAATTTTTTTTAAAAAAATTTAACCCATTGGTTTTTTAATATTGGAAACTTTAACTAAAAACCGGGATAAAAAATTTTTGCTTTTAAAAAATTTTTTCTTTCCCCCTTTCACATAATTTAAAGACATTTTTTAAATGGAAGGGGAATAAAAAAAAGAACCCCATTAAAAAAGGGCAAAAAGAAAAATTTCCTTTAAAATTATTTTTTTTTTAAGGCCTCATTAGCAAAAAATTACCTTTTTTAAAAATTTTTCCCCAAAAAATTTTTTTGGGAAAAAGAAAATTTCCCAAATTCCCTTTTAAAAACATTTTATTCAGGAAAATTTTTTTCAAAAAAACCTTGGGGAAATTTAAAATTTTAAAAAAAAGGCCTGAAAATTTTTTGGAAGGCTGTATAATAAAGTGGCCCAAAAAGTTTTTTTAAAAAATTAAAAATTTTTTATTTAAATAAACGTTTTTAAAAAAAAAAACAGGTAAAAATTTTGGTTTTTTTAAAAATTAAAAATTTTTTTTTGGGGAAAATTTAAAATAATTTTTAAATAAACCCCGTTAAAAAAGAGAATTTTTAAAATTTTTTTTAAGTTCAAAATTTTAAATATTTTCCCCTTTTTTCCCTGGTCTACAAAGAAAAATTTTATTTTAGTTACTTTTCATAAAATAGTTACAATTAATATAAATATGCATATATATACGACAGAATTACAATATTAAGTGACAAATTAGAAAGCGATTTTGCTTGCAATTTTTCATTTTCCTTTCTATATATAGTGTTGGACTATTTTTTTTGTTCGTTACTATTTATTCTTTAATTAAATTTAAGTATTGTAATAAAATAGTATGGTAAAAAAGAAATCCACTTCTCAGAAATTGGGCCATCCCAGGTGAAATTCGGACCTACGACCTTTGGATTAGAAGTTCAACGCGCTATCCATTGCGCTACAGGGAGATAACGAACGATTTTCCTTTCTATATATGTTGGTCTATTATTTTTGTTTGTTACCATTTATTCATTTTTAGATTTAATTAATGAATTAGTATTTGAAAAAAACTGTATTAACATCAAGTGTTATCCTCTACAAGTTTAAAAAAATGCATTTGAACTTCAATGGATGAATAGAAAGTATTTTATTACCGTTTGTAAATTTGAACAAGATATATATATTTATATATGTAGGAAGAGTTAACTTATAGTAGGAATTTAAAAAATTATGTTGTGCGTACAATGTTTGTGGCTGCGACTACATAATTTTTTACTTGAAAAATCGATGATTTCAGTTCCAAACCTACTGTGTGTTTATATGAAATATTTTACTATTTTAGTTTATTAAATTAAATATTCCTAACTATCATTGATTTATTTAACGAATTAAACTTAGTTAATTTCATTAAATTTTCTAAATTTAGTCAATAAATTTATTTTATAATATAAGAATAATTTTGTAGAACATTATCGTTAGAAAGATTTAATTTTTTTGAAAAAAAAACCCACGTACAATAATGGCTTAGGTAGTTTAACAAAAGATAAAAACGGAATTATAAAGATCGTAACGACAACCAACTTTCAAAAAGGTTCTCCTTAACTTTTCAATTCATCAAAGGAGCCAAATAAGCAACATTTTGAAAGAAACCTTCACACAAAACCCCTCTATTTTTCTCTTTCGCTACTTCGCTTTCAAAAGTAAACGATTCTCAAAATAGAAACCCCGTTATTTCGTTCTGAGAAGAGAGCAGACGAGAAAACTGACATCTGTCACCCCCATACTTCCTTCATAGACGGGTTCGAGATGATTATTTTGTCGTCTGCGGGATTCCTAGTTCTTTAACAACCCTCCCCTCTTCCTTCATGGGGAGAGAGAAACGATTTGCTTCACCTGTTGCGATTCTCTTTTGTGATAGGTTATGCGTTGACGTGAACACGGTTACGGTGATAACACAAAGGGATGAATATCGTTTTGTGTATTCAATGGTTAAGAGAGATCGTCTTTGTCATCCCCTGTTTGGTATGTTGCTGTTTTTAGCTATTCTTTTTCGAGTGCTTAGGATTGGGTGATGAAGCCTTTATCAGTAAAATGTCTTTAAGTGTTTTGTTTGAAGATTCCTTTTGCCTGTCGGGGCTCTGTAAAAGATAACAATAATTTTTCAACAGCCCACAGTGAAAAACGGATTTTGTTGACGTGTCATTCTTTGATTGATGTACCATAAACGTTGCTACTATATTCTTAAATACAGATATATATTATTGTGGTTCATATATTTTCTCTTTAGAATATTAATTTACTTCTGATGAAATTTTTTAATGTAAGAGAGAATTTTCATTCTTTTGTTGTTGTCGTGTGTTTAATCCTGGGAAACACACACACATATGAAAGACCAGAAACATACAATACAAACACAGAAGAATAAAGACTTTTATTACAAACGATGCTCCCAGCATAGAATAGAAGGGGGCGCTGATTTTTATTCTAGACGGGAATCCATTTCAGGCTAAAAAAACTCTGACTTCTTTTCCTGGAGATATATCCATGCCTTATTCGAGATTCGAACCCGAGCCCACTCGATTACAAGCGGAGTGTCATAACCACTGTACTGGCTGGGCGACTCCATTCTTTTTGATCAATGTTTCCATTACTTTTTTTAACATTCCCCAATCACTCTCTTTGCCTTTTTTTTCCCTTTTCTTAATTTTGTTTCCATCCTCAAACTACTTATTTAAGTTCTTTTACTGCAACCCTTGTTTTTTAAATTCTTCTTTAGAAATTTTAACTTGTTTCTTAAAAATTCCTTATATTCTACTTTTTTATACTCTTACTAAGCTTACTTTCATGGAAAGTGGAAATATATTTCCTACTATTTCCCTTTTATAATTTTTTTCTCAAATGTTTGTAATTCAATTACCTTTACATGCTTCATCAAGAGCATGCACGTTAAGTTTCACTACATGCTTCATTAAGTTTCAATCATTTTTTAAAATTCCTTACAGCCCATATTTTTTTGTCTTAGGAAGCTATCTGGGATAGAAAACTATTTACCACCAAATGCCTATTTGGCGCGCTTGAAATCTAGCAAAATTAGCCTTTGGCAGGTAGCGTACTGATAAAAGCAGTAGAAATTTTCTTAAGCTACTAACCAATTATTTTGTAAAGGATTATGCAAAGTTTCCAATTTTTCATTGCTGAGGTTTAAATTTTAGTACGAGGAAACTGCCGAGGTTACGAAAGTTACGAAATTCATCTCTTAGTGTTACCGTTTTTCTCAACAGGCTCCCGTTGTTACACGGTTTATTGGGGGTAAAGAAAAAGTGCGTGTTTCCACCTAAAAATTGTTTACCTTCATTTCAAAAAAGGAAAAGAAAAAAAAGGTAAAATAATAAAATGCAAGCATAAAAGATTTAAATCTCTAGAGTTATAATATAATAAAAAATAAATTATAACTTATCTGCTTTGTGATATATCCTGAAACATGGTTGAACGCATAAACCAGTATCACATTTAGTGCATTCATAAAAAAAAATAAATGCTTCTATTACACACGATAAGTGAAAATGACAGCAAATGAAGAATAGAAAAGAGCGCATTCAAATGGAAAAACAAGAAAAATCGCTTAGCTATTCATTAGCTCATTCCTTTAATTCACCCCTTCAAATTCCTTCCTCACCCTTTCTCCGAAATAAGTAAATTCTTTAGAAGCACTGTCAGTGTCATGTTATTGTATTCCAAAGCCTTGGAAATAGTTTTAAAGAGAGCAGCACAATAAGAAAAGTCTTCCTTTGGAAGGACGTGTATACACGCCCTCGGCACTTAAGGGGTTAATAAATTATTTTATTATGAATACAGATTTTGCAAAGAAACACGAGTAATTCTGGATTTTTAAGACATCAAAAATCTTTTATGGGAGACATTTTAATTAGACTAATTTAAATATTTTTCGTAAGAAGCAGAGATTTAACGCTGATATGGTTAATTTTAGTATTGCATTATTTTCCAACTAAAGATTACCTTGGTATAAGAAATATATTCTAAGTCTTTTTATTCATTTAATTTTTCATAGTACATATTAGAGAAAATTTTTTGAATTATGTTAACAAGACACTAAAAAAGCTTAGTAAAATATTTTTTAAAAAATAAATAACATACAAAACAAAAGTGTCTCTTGTATGTTGAACTTAGCATTTAAGATGCTTTATTAAAAGCAGTGCATGCAATTTATTTCTAATATAATTATTTTTTTACAAAACTAATACAGTTTTCAAGGATTTATTAATAAAAAACAGAATGTATAGTTACAGTTTTGTATTTACAATTACTAATATTTTTTTACACGTAGACAATCAAACCATATCAACCAGCCCCGGGATTAGCCAGACACTTCAACTCATTGTTTTACTAATCTCCAACCCAAACTCATTACCTTTTGGACGAGATAACGTAATTAATAACAGCCCCGAATTTCTTTTACCCATCCGAACCACTATAAGCCGGCAGACAATCAAAAGGGGTGGTCAAAAAAATCCTCTACCCTTTATACGAGGAAGAATCGTGCTTCGAGATGTGTTGACAAACGACTATGTCCAAACTGTGCGAACGTGACGGCAGCCAGAAAGTGTTTAAGCTCTTGCCTTAGATGTTAATTTAGATAAGCCCCGTTCGCTTAATGACGTCTAGGTCTTAGTTGCCATGGTAACCTGCCTCCCCCTCTTTCTCTTAGTGGCAAGGCCATTCATTCGAATCTTGGTCCTTCATTAAAATCGGGGGACAAATTACGAGACAGAAGTGTGGGGATATAAGATGTCCTGGAGGGATGGTACGGGTCAGAGCATCTATGGTGATAAGAGGCGAAATTACCAAATTTATCGTTTGGTTAATCTTGTTGGAGAAATGATGGTCATTGATGTTATGGTCGGGTTTTGATAAATTATTATAGCGTAACAAATAAGTTAGCAGAGGTATTGTATCTTAATTCCTATCTCTTCGTTTATTAACCATGTATCTAGATATATTTTGGCTTAGGGAGAAAAAGTAAGGAATGATGTAATTCAAGGTACTATTTAAAAAGTCTGAGTTCATGGTTCTGATAATTGTTTAGCCATTATACTTCACTATGATATGTGTTGGTCAAAGTTATTTACAAAATAATTTTTCGTTTCCAATTCCAATCAGTCCTTATATTTCAGAAAAATTAAAATTTTCTCTTATTTATCCTTTTAATATATCCCAACACTACCCTCAGATATTTAATTTTTCTAAAATAAATTTTTAAGAATACGTTTAAAATATATTAAAGATAATCTCTAAGTATTAAATATTTTTTTTGTATGTCAGTTATGGGCAATCTTCAGAACGTCGTATTATCCCTTTTTTATAAATGAAGCAATACAGATTTTAAAAATATTTTCAAAACATAGCGTTCTTTTGTGATTTCTTTTTCAATAATCTCGATTTTTTAAAAAATTAATGCAAGAGAGGTTCATACGAAATTAATTGTTTTCAATTTTGATTTTTGATTGTTTTTTAACATGGAACCTTTAAAGCAATACGAAAAAGAAGGGCGATGGAACTCATAATTTTGAACCTCAGCCAAAAGATAAATGACACTTGTGCTGATACTCTATTCTCTGAACTTCCATATTACTCCAAAGTGAGGATTTTAAGCCTCGACAGATTTAGCATGCTGTAAAAAATTAGTATGCAGAGATTATCTGTTTGATGCAGACAGGATGCTACTACATGTAAGAAATTCCTTCCTTCCTTCAGTGGCATGACAGCCCAGGGTGGGCCTTCGGAAAGAAGCCTTTCCAGACCAGCCTTCATTCTTGCTAGTGTTCTCCAGTTCTTAGTTCTCAAAATTAGGAGATCTTTTTCTATGATATCAATCCATATACGATTTGGCCTACCCTTTCTTCGTGTGCCAATTGGTTGGACTGAAGATTTTTTTAGGGGCCCTTTTCCTTTTCTGATAACAGACCGGGCCATTTAATTTGTTGTATTTTGATGAAGTTAATAATGTCAGATTCTTTATGCGATTATAGAAAACTAATTTTGATCTTCCTCGCCATGTTCCATTTTCCTGAATTCCTCCGAAAATGAATCTTAAAACCTTCGTTTCGTAGATACTTATCAAGTTCTCATTTGTTCGAGACATGGACCAAGTTTCACATACATAAGTTAATACTGATCTTAAAAGACTTTTATATATAGGATTTATTTTTTTGATAAAATTTGATTTCATATATTTTCGTATTCCATTTAGACATCTATTAGCCATAGTAATTCGCCTTTGGATTTTAGTAGGTAACTTTTCTATTGTTAATTTCAAAACCCTAAAAAGTGAATTTCAACAATTTAAAACTATATTTTTAATTTTTAAAAAAGGAATAGTTAAAACATGATTTAGTACAAAGCATGTACTTGGTCTTATTCTCAATGATTTTCAGTTCCATCCTAAGGACATCTTTCTCTAAATATAAGAAAGCCTGTATTAGTGCTGTGGGTGTTCACATGTAAAGAATTAGCATGCAAAAATGACCTGATTGATGAAAAGAGGGTGCTGCTGCAGGGGAAGGGGTGGTTGGAGCGGGAAAAATGGGGGTGGAAAAAAATGGATAACAGGAAAATCAGCTATCTAAAGGTTCATAAGATTCTATTTCGTGTGTATTTGAAAATTGTGTTGTATGTTAAGATAAAAAACAAGTAATATAAAAAATTAAGTCAATTCCTACTTAGATCTTTCAAAAAAAAATTTTATTTTAGCTACTTTTTATTAAATAGTTAAAAATTACATATAAATATGTATATACTTATGACAGAATCAAAATATTAAGGGTAGATTAATTTTTTATTAGTATCATTAAAATATCGTATTGTCATCAAAAACAACCGATATATATAAAGTTCAGTTCAACTGAATGTTTTAAAATAATGAAGAATAAGACTTTTCAAGATTTGACACAGTCACAAAAGTAATCCAACGTAGCTGTATCATAATTCTTTAAGTAAGTGTTTCAGTCAATTAATTTTAATTAATTATAATTAAATTATAGTATTTTCACCCAAAACAATGGTTATAAAACTCAGCTCAAACGAGACGCTTTAAAATGTGAAGAAAAACCTTTCGTGTTTTGACTAAGTCAAAAAATGATGCCAACGTGGCTGTATTTGTAATTCTTTGAATAATTAGTTTTATTCAATTAATTTTATTTATTATAATTAAATTACTGTATTGTCATCCAAAGTAATCATGTATATAAAATTTCAGCTCAATTGAGCTCTTTAAAATGTATTTTATTAACGATTGAAAATTCCACGAAGATAAATAAATAAATATATAGAGAGTGTGAGCTAATAGTAGGAATTGAATAAGAAACGGTTATTCCAATGAACCAAAGTCACGTTTTCAATTTAAATGATTTAGGATTATAACAATGCATCATCCCCTTTACACGACGGGTCTTTAGAGGCACAAAGCTTTGAACCCGTGACTCGACAGAAATAATTCCGGCTACGAATCTGCGATCATGATCAGTTCTCTATCACAGTCTAATTATTTTCAAGTCTAGCATTGTATAACATAATATAGCGTATAACACATTGTATAGCGCTTCTCAAAACTTTTTAAATTTCTAATGGTGGATTACAAGACAACATTTAACAAAACAGGAAACAGAGAAGAGGGACAAATAATAAGTATATATATACAAATTTTCCGCAGTATGGTTTATAAATCACACATTTTGTGCCTAGCGTCCCAATATTTACACCGCATGGATTTAGAGTTGAGTGCACGGCAGCGTGCCAAATGAATAGCTTCCATTTCTTCGTTGGAGTCGCACAGTTGACACAGGGGACTCTTGGTAATGCCTATTGTGTTTAAATAATAGGATAGGCAAGCGTAGCCTTTGGCGATTCGAAAATCAGCCACAGCTCTATCCCGCGGCTATTTTGGAATATCAAGAATTTTGCTAAACCACAAATTTGGTTATTCTCGTTGAATTTCAACCAGATTTATTCTTTGCAGTACTTTTTTCAATTCCTACTATTAGGCCACACTTTCTATATATTTATTTATCTATCTTGGTGGAATTTTCTATCGTTAAAATTTTTTTAAAGCGCTCAATTGAGCTGAAATTTTCTATACATGATTATTTTGGATGACAAAACAATAATATAAAAATAATTAATAAAAATTGATAGATTAAAACTAATTATTTAAAGAATTACAAATACACAACCACGTTGGCACCATTTTTGGCGACTTGTGTCAAAACTTGAAAAGGTTTTTTTTTCACGTTTTAAAGCATTCAGTTGAACTGAAATTTTATATACACGATTGTTTTGGATGACAATACGATACTTAGATGATAATTAATGAAAAATAATTACCACTTAATGTTGTGATTCTGTCCTATGTATATACATATTTATAATAATTGTACCTATTTAATAAAAAAGTAGCTAAAATAAAATTTTTCTTTGTTGATCTAAGTAAGAATTTACTTAAATTTTTTTTTATATTACTTGTTTAAAATTATTTTGTCACTATAGAAAGGAATTCCATTTCTAGGAGTTTGAATGGTTTTTATCCCCTTCTTGGCTAATCAATTGGGGCATTTTCATCCCCATCAGTGCCTCAATGCGATGGAATCCAATGCATGGAAATGTCTATATGGCTTTAAAGTATACCTCTCAAAACTAATTTTGCTTATAGCACGTTATGATTAATAGATGTGCAAGTATGTACTGTTAATGACTATGTAATACAGATTGCCTTCATTGGGGGAATAGTTACTAAATTTCTAATGTATACTCTATATTATAACCATATACTATTCATGCTCTATATTACATTATTACAGTATGCTACAGCTACATTTACAGCGGACAATCATGATCTTTATAAATAGTAAGTAACTAGTTACATAATAATGTATTATTATTAGCTACTTGCACCTCTGTGATAAAACTATTCAAATTATCCAGTAATGTATTATTGAATTGTTCAGTTTTCCTTCCGAAACTGAATCGTGAAAACGATTAATAACCCGTTAGTTCGTTTTTTCTTCAAAAATTTACCTTGAATCCGAAGATGAGATGAATTTTAAATATTCCTGAAATTTTTAAACATATCTTTATAAAAGCAAAAAATGTTGCCAAGGGGTAAAATGGTGAGATATTTTATAATCAAATTGCTGTAAAGGTAAAGGGGAAAGGATTTTTTAAAATCAAAACCCCTAAGAATTTTAAAACTTTTTTATTCATTTGTTATTTTGTGCAATATATGAGTGAGTCTTTGTTTTTTTAATTTGAGAGATGAGGGAGATAAGAAATGCTTACGTATGGTACGTGATTGTCGGCCTATGTTTCATGTCCTATAGAAAAACTTTCAGCATGATACCTAATGAGCAAATGTGAATTTTATGAACTATTCGAAAACTCGAATTCTGACTTTAAGAGAATCACGAGACTTTTTTCCTTTTTTAGGATCAAGTATCCATTCTGCAAAAAACAAAAGCGTTTACTTAGCTAAAGAAAAGTTAAAAAAATTTTTTCCAAATTTTTTCCTTTTCCCCTTTAAATGTGAATTTTTATAAACCGAACCCCCTTTCACCTTAAGGTATCCGACACCAACCCTTTTTTAAAAATCAAATGGATAATTTTAGATATTTAAACCCCAATTAAAATCTTATATAAAATTGTTTTAAGGACAAAAAAATTATTTAAATAAAATTTTTTGGAAAAAATTAATTTAGAATAACCTTTTTCCCAAATGTTCCCCTTTTTTGTAAAAATGCTTCTGTTGTATTATATTTTCTTGTATATAGCTGGCCTCTGTACAAAAATCAACTATGATTTTGAAAAATTAAAATTATTTTCAGTTACAACCATTTGAAATAATTATCGCGTTTTTCAAAAAAATTTCCCCCTTTCTGTTTTCGTAAAAACTGGATCCGACCCCCCATTATCACTTCAAAATTTAGATGCCTCTGTAGAAAATCAAACCGAATACGGAAAATTTTTGTAGAACTTTTTTAAAAAGGAAAATTTTTGGAAAAAGGATTCTAAAATTTTTCCAAAATATTTATTTAAAAATGTTTTTATTTTCCTTAAAACAATTGTAAATTATTCAAATCTTGACACTCAATATAAAAAAAAATAATCCATTTCCCTTTGAAAATCACGTTCCGGAGATCGTCCTTAAAAAGTCTTAAAATCCTTGGGTTAAAACACGGAAGTATACGGCATATAAAAGTGCAACAATATGTAATAAAATTTCATGACAAAATCGAAACAAAATGAAGTAATTTCCAAATTTACATTTATTGGTCAAAACATTTTTATTTATCTTTTAAATAAACCCAAAAAAATCACAAATACATTTTTTAAAAAAGTCAAACATACCGCACTTTTTTTCCCCAAAAAAACCCAAAATTTAAAATTTTCGTCGGAACAATAGTTCAAAAATTTCAGTAAGTGGAGTCAGAAGGCGTTTTTCTTACCTCCTCCACCCCCTCACAGACACCCAAGTCGTAAACTCCCGAAAGCAAAGTAGTTTAACCTTTCCCAAAATTCCCCCCGCCCAGGGGCAGGGTGGGATACGTGAGAAAAATATTTTTCTCCGTGATTTGAAGTCTGTGTTTTCGTTTCATTTCTTCCAGAATTTTCGCCCCCTTCTGCTCCCCTGTACATTAAGAACGTGGACGGAATCATTTTTCACTCGCCACAAGATGCCCACCCCTCTCCAGCCTTCTGCAACAAAAATATGAACGCCTCCAGCCTAAAAGATAAAATTCTTTACATTCGTTTATTTTTTCACCTTTTTCTAGCTTTTTGGGTCAAATGGAATAAAGTATATATTTAGAAAGGGTTTTAAGAATAATATACATTTGGCTTCTAAGCACTAGTTTTGATGTCTGGAACGTATCAAAATTTTCTTTTTTTAAACGTTAATAATAAATCTAAGTTCATACGTCGAGAACAAATTATGCCATTAAATTAATTTTGTGGAAGGTTACTAAGCATTAGAAGATAAATAGATTTTATCTAATAAATCATTTAAAAATTTAGAAATTGCGTGTTTTTAAGTAAATTTAGCTAGTAAAATATAAATTAATGAAATGCGATTTGTAAGTCTTAATTTCTGTAAAAAAATTAGAGCGATAAGGAATGTAATGAACAGTTTATTATGATATTTTTCAGCGACATAAGAATTTAACTAGATAAGGTATTTTGAAAAAGGTTTTATCTTTCTCTCCAAAGTTTGTAATAAAAACAGAATTTTTCGCAATACTGAGTATCGCAAATGAAGATAAATCAAACTAAAAAAAAGACATATCTCTAACATTTTACTTTCATTTTAAAAAAGAAAATCAATTAAAGTTTCTTATCATGGTTGTTTTACTTTATCAAGGTATACACCTTTTTAAGATTTGTTTAAATTGTTTATTTAAAAGGGGTTGTTTTGTTGGGGTTTTTTAAGCTTGTTATTCACTTATTTAATTTCACTGTTTAACCACGATGAAATAAATTTTTTTGACTTGTACAGGGAAATACCAGAAAATTAATTTAAATGTACATAAAAGAAGTAAGAAGAAATTTCTTGTAATTCTTATCTTCCTCTTTTAGTTCTTTTAAAAATAAAATTTTTATAGGAAAAAAATAAACATTAAATATACATCATTAACTGCAACCCCCTATTATAATACATAATACATTTTCAATTCATACTTAAATATTTCAAATAAAAAAAGGGAAAAATTAACATTTTTTCTCTAGAAAAATTTTTATTTTCTTTCCTTAAAATTTCAGTATTCCCCTACCAACAAAACAAAACTAAAATTTCAAGTTGTAAAAATTCCGAAATTTACTCTGAAAAAGTATCCCGAGTATTAAAAGGCAATTCCCAAAAAAATTAAGAAAATAATTGTTCTTTTTAAATTTTTTTTTATAGGTTCCCAAATTGAGATGAATAAAAGAAAATAAGCCCTTAAATTGGGGTTTTATATGAAATATAAAAAAGAGTGTATGAAGTGCAAAATGGGGGGGAGGTGGAAAATAAGTTCCTCTTGACTGTGGCCAGAGTTGTGTAGGATAAAACATAAATGAGATCAAAAGATAAGACCCTAACTTTATTCTTCCACATAATTACCAAGTACTTTAGACTTTTCTTTTTGTAACTTTAAAACAGCTCCCCAAGAAAATTGGCAACGGTAAAAATTTTTCGTTTTGTTAAAAACTTCACACTGTTTTAAAGCCCTTCCGGCGAGATTCATACCGGTGCATCAATGGTTCAGCCTCAAAAAGTCCAGCAAAAAAAACTCCTTGGGGCCCCAAAAACTGGGATGACCTTTTTACCGCGAAAGGTTTTTTTGAGCTTCTTTGGGACAGATAATAACGGATGTTTCCCCTCAATAATCGCCTTCGTATTGGGTGTGGGTGGACCATGATTCACCCCCCACAATCCGAAACAGAAATTTGCATTTTCGGTCCACAAGATGGGGTTTGTAACATGCGTTAAACGCTTTTTTTGTATGCAAACCCCAATTTTTTTTGGGAGGTTTTTAACTTTTCAACGGCATGAAAATGTCTCAATTACTTTCAAGGAAAAAAAGTTGGGACTTATTTTTAATGTCTCATTCTATTTTAAATTTTTTCATACAAACTCTTCCCCATCAAAAACTTTTCCGTTGTATTAAATTAAATCTAAACGTATAATCCCGATTCAATTTATCGCAAAATCATCAAGAAACATAAAACTTCTTGCACAGTTTCTATTTAGTTATTCTCTTTTGCACTCTAATCAATTGTCTCCCTCCTTTGTCGAGCCCCCCGAGTCCTAAAAACTACTGTTTAAAAGGCAGGCTTAAGTCGTCGTGGATCAAATCCACCCTTGGGGTTTGTAAAGTTTGGGAGGTAGTACCCACTCAGGATGTCCTCGCCCTTTGAAAAAGTTCAAAATAAACTATCCCTCACACGTTGCTCTATAATGCGACGTTAACTATTTTTTGCAATGTTAAATATAGAACCCCTTTCGGAAAATTTTTTTTAATATAAAAAAAATAAAAAATTTAAAATTATATTCTGGCTTCACTGTCTTATAGAGAATCACTTATTTTATTATACTACTATTTTATCCGAGTTGATACATTTTTTTCCTTTTATAAATGCGTTTCGCATTTTTCTCCGAAACCGCAACGCTAAATGAGCTATCCCTTTACATGTTAAAAGAAAAAAACTAATTATTTATGAAAACTTTTAAATTTTAAGAACACTATATTATCAACAACACAAATGCATGAGTTACAATGTCACAAATTTTTATAAAATTTGAAGTATTTTTTCTGTCCGAAAATGTGCTTCGCGTTAAGTTCATACTCTTGTGCATACGGCGAAAACAGCCTTAATAAAAATTCACATGCTCTCCTCTCGAATTTAAAGCAAAAGCTTATAAAGGCCGTTATTCAATTAGTACTCTTAATTCACTTTCTTCCTATATATATATATATATATATATATATATATATATATTTATATTCATATTTTCATATATATATATATATATACTATATATTATATATATAATATTATATAATCTTGTTCAAAATTTTCAATGATAATAATAATACTTTCTATTCATATTCATTAAAGATTGCATTATTTTAAAATCTTGTATTTTGTCGACAGTACACTGATATTACATGCACGTTTTTCAAATATATATTAATTCATTTAAAAAATTTATTTTAATTTTTAAATGTATCTACGACATTTCTGTCAAGTTACAACTGATGCAACAGATGGTGCCAGTATGTTTTTAACGAAGTAGGGATTGACATAAAAAATTTATATTACTTGTTTTTTATGTGTCTACCAATTTGTAAAAACTTTACGAAAGGGAATTTGGGTTCATTGGAAAAAGTAGCCTCGATATAATGGAACAAAATAAAATAAATAAAAACAAGAGTAGATTTCAGTAAAGTTAAAATACTTAATAAAAAGCAAACATGTAACAACTACAAAATAATGCATTATCTCTTTTTAAGATATGAAGACTTAAAAATTCTATTTATTAAAATATCATCATCTTGCAGTAATTAAAAATCATTATGTTAGACAGAATCTTTTACAAGAATACTGTATTCCACCCGACTCAATTTAATTTGATTTTAGTATCTGATAATGTAACATTTATACTTTATTTTGACAAGGAAAAATTCAATAAGATTAATTTAGGGTAAGAGATCCAATATTCCTTAACAGGAACTGATTTATAAAATTCACGGTGCACGTTCTTTTATAACAGAGACTAAAAAGTCACTTTTCGTTGTTGAAACTTCACAGGCCTTTTGTTTAGCCCATTAGCTTTGCGTCAAAATCCCGCTGTTTTACATAATTGATCGAAAACTGCAGAGTGCTACTTTGTCACCCCCGAAAGTCATTAATTTGGAAAGAAATTGATTGATTGGCGGAGGAATTTCGGAACTTGACACTAATTAAAGATCTGGTTGTGTCATAGATTAATTTTACGATAGCATGCTTTTCTAATTTAGGATCAAACTAGTTTTTTAGCGATGTAATTATGAAATCGTGTTAAGAGAATGAAGTAAACTATTTTTTTGTAAAAAAAAAAACTTAGAATATATATTCGAGTAAAACAGGAGAAAATCTGTAGCTCATAACTTTTCGAAAATGGTTAAAAAAATGTTTAAAAAAAGTTACTAGAATAATCGTTAATAAGAAATTAAAAACTATCCGCAGAAAAAAAAATAATTAATGTTATCACAATATAACTTTGTTAACAAAAAAGCTGAAATCAAACATTTTTTGAACAAATTTTTTTATGTTGAACCAAAGTTATGATTGGCTCTTTTATAAAGTCAAAATAAAAATAATAGTAAAGAAAATAAATCTGAAAATTATGAGAATAAGCATAAAAATGTTAGACAAACTATAACTATCATTTGATAGTAATTAATTACCTTTTATATATTTTTAATTGAGTTATAGCTTAAGAAAATGCTTAATTTATAAACTATAGATCTCAAAAAGCAGCCATATTTACTAGAATCTAAGCCCAATGTTAATTAATGCTACTGAAATCGGTGTGACTTAGAATCAAAGGAAAAAAATTGTTGGATGCGAAAATTAAAAATATTACATGTTCATGTATGTATTTAAAAGTTTTTACTACTAGTAAAATAGCTAATTAATCATTTCCTATTAATTCTCATTTTAAATTTATTTTAATGTCATAAAATTGGATATCGATGAACCCTTTTACACTATTTTTCATTTTTCTTAGGAACTTGTTTAGAATTTGGGCTGCCACTCAGAATCGATGATAGCTTAGATTCGAATAAATAAAGTAGTTAATTTCTTTAATAACTGGACCTACGGAAAACCAAACGAAGTTTTCAAATTATTACACGTTCTTTTAACATAGTTTTAAAAATAATCCCTTGATGTTTTTAAATATATACTCTCCCGATAAAGAAATATCCTTTTAAATATTTATTGAAGTATTTTATAAAAAAACTTGACAGTGATGGAGATGAATATAATTGTTGAATATTCCATGGAATATTATTTTCAATATTCAAGTTGGATCGAAATTCAGGTCAGTGAGAGAAGAAAAATTAGTTCACAATCATCATGAACAGGAAGTTCTGAAATTAGAACAGGATAGTTGAACTTCATTTAAAGATATTTGTTCTAACTTTTCCTTCGCAATTTCAGGAATAAAATTTGCTGGTTTGTTATTTATATTAATGCTTTTGATGATTCTTATTGCCAGTTTTGAGCTGAAAAAATTGTTACTTCAATAGAGATGTAAATAATGAAATTAACTGTACAATATTTTACATACATAGATGGATTTGAAATATTCGATTTAAAATAAAGTTACTTAAATAGCATGGATTGGGAGAGAGAGAGAGAGAAACGAATTGAAAATCAGAGTAAAAGTTTATTGATTACAATTTCCTTTTGTACTACACGTAGATGAAGCGAAATATTTTTTGAAGATTCTGATTGCAAAATTCAGATTATTTTTGTATTCGGAAAGAAATTTTATTTCTGGTAATCAGTCTCGTATTTTATGGAATATGATACCTTCCAAGCAGTTAGGAATATTATTTTCTATAACTAACTTAACTCAGTGGCACGAAAGTCCGTAATAATTAAATATAATAATTAGATAATTTAAAGTTCTAATATATATATATATATATATATATATAATTTAAAATTCTTTGAATAAAATTCCTTCTATTTTTTGTTACTTTTCAAGCTTTTTGTTTGGTTTAACGTATCAGTACTATTTCTACAGCAAATAAAAGAAAATACCGTCATTTCATACACTTGCAGAAAATTATGAAAAAGATTAAACCATTCTTTTTTTAATTTTTGTGTATGCGTAATTCAAGCAATTATCTAGTTCAGCGTTTCTCAACTAGCGCGCCCCCTTGAGGGCGTGACAACTCACAAGGGGGGAGCCTTGAAATTCGAAAACAAAGATCATTTTAAAAATTATTAATTTTCTGAAAGTAAACAAACAAAATACATTGCTATGATAAAATAAAAATGAATTTACACTGATATATTACACTTATATATATATCAGTGTTGAAACAATGTATTTCAAACTAATTTAACAATACAAGTTAAGAACAAGTTTATTAATTACCAGTGACACTATGGGTTGTCATATATATAATTAAAACAAAAATTAACACTTATCTTGATAATTTGTACGGTTTATAATTCAATCCCTTTAACTGTGATTTAAACGATGCAAGCTTTTCAATGCCATCTTTTTCCACGTAGCGCCCGTATGTGATGTAGCTTTAATTGAGACTTAGCTTTAATTGAGAATGAGAGGAGCCTGGCTGGCGGCTGGACGGTCTGTGTCCATGGGGGGTAGCAATTTGATTTTCTACAACATGGCGTTATGGGGTGGAAGTTGGATGGAAAAAAGGTCTGCCGAAATGGGCGCGCGTCTGATTAAATAGTGAATTGAATCACTTGCAAATTCTTGGGAAGAACTCACTACTGTCCTCCAAACTAAGTCTCTAATTGGATATTCCCAATCGCTCAAAGTTACATTCCCCAAGATTTACGAGGTTTTCGACCTCAACAAGGGACCCAAGATCTTGACAGCCCCTTTCCGAAGGAATGCGACGACATCCGGTCAAGAGGGGCCATATAGAAATTACCAAAAAAAAAGGGACCATCCAGCCTTCCATCAGTACTTAGTGTGCTATATTTTACCATAATACCTTTATATACGATGTAGCTTTTACTTCCCCAAAGCTTACTTTAAAATATTAAAAGAAACTATATAGCCAGCATTCTATTTATAACGAGTAATATAAAAATATAAACAAGATATTTTCCTCCTTAATTGACTGCTGAAATAAAATAGAAAGAGAGGAAAAAAAGGAAGCATAAAACGCTACTTAAGTGCATTAAACTTTTTACTTATTCTTTGTTTGGATTTTATTTTAAGAATCTTAATTTTGAATCTTGGTAAAAAAATAAAATATTCCGGGGCTAAACATGTTCTTTTAGAACTTTTATTATATGTTGTAAAATATTTCTCAGCATATATTTTTAAAATCAATGCTACTTTAAGTGTGATATCTTAAAGTATTTTTCATTTGCTTACTTTATTCATTTAATTTCAATCAAATCGAAAGATTTTAAGCATTAAAAGGGTGAAAATTTTATGTGGTCTTTTGAGAGAAAGCAGAAGACATTTGTATTTAGTATAAAATCTTGACAAATATTTTATCTTTAGAATTATCATTTTCAGATTGAACAGATGATGTCTTGTTTCTGATATGATATATTTATTTTAGTAATAATTTAAATGATTTTAAGTCTTTCACAATAAATGCACTTATCTTATATTTAGATGCATTACGCACATCTATATTTCTAAATCGCATTTTTAATTTTTATTTATCCTCCTTATAACGTGCACAATTTTTATGAATAAACTTGAAATAAACTTGCGCAATGTGACTCTTATCTTTTTTATTTATTTAAAGTATTACACTAGGCTTATGAACAAGCGGTATACTTCTAGAATTAGAACCCTAAAGAACACGAGAAAATGTGTCAGAAAGTACGCGGATGTTAGAAGGTGATAAAACATTCACAAAAGGAAACCAAAAGAGTCATGCCAATCTAGAAATATTGCATGAGGGGATAATAAAAACTGGGAATAGAAATAAATCTGATATAAGTCAAAAGTCCTTAAAAAATGTAGTGTGTATAACAGTCTAGATGGAACGAAAGATGATTATTTATTTATGGATCAGTGGTGATGATGAGAAACAGAATTCGATATTGCGCCTGAAGATATAATAAGGAAGATGAATATGACGAACGTTTCATGTAGTTCAACAATGAAAGCTCATTAAGTATGTCATTTACTTTATAAATAAACAGTATTCAGATATATAGAAAGTAAAATTTCTTATGCTCTCTTCTCTTTTAAAACCTTCATTTTCATATGCGACGCATAGCGCGCACCCGTAAATTTCGATCTTATTTTCCGTGTTAGAAGTGCGCGTTGTATACCGAAATATACGGTACTAATATTTTTAAATAATAATTTATTTTTTAAAAAATTAAAGGTTTTGTATCTTTTCCCAATGTTCTTTATTTCTTTTAATACTTTTTTTAAAATATATATATATATATATATATAATGAATATAAACCAAATATTACATTCTATACCCTGTCTATCTCAACCTCCTTAAAACTAACTTTAACTCTAATATGGTCGAATTCTTGGATTTAGATTTGCATCTTATTAACAATAATGTAGTCAGTAAATTTTTTGACAAAAAAAGATTCTTTTAAGTTCCATATAATTAAAATTCATGTATGGAATAGTAACTTGCATTTACCCAATTTAGAAATGTTATTTTGAATTTTTATTTAGAAATGATAACTTAACTACCCACAAAATAGATAAATTTAATAATATCAAAAAATTTTTTAAATGTTGTTTAGATCGAATACCCTTTGAACTTCTTAAGAACTTAAATTCTCACAAATATATTAGTCGTCGCTACTTTGATTCCAAATCCACCACACAACAATAGGTTTCAAAGTCAGAGAGTGGTCTTGTGTGAAGATTATATCATAACACTCATATCACAGTTTACATCTTTTCCACACACATCTTAAACATCTTACGCATTTTGACAACCAACCAAATTAGAGCCTAGCAAATTTACATTTTTGACAATCAACCAATTCAAAGCCTACCAAACTTTATTGTCATCTATCTCGATATCTATCTATGCTGGTTAGGGAAAAAGGGAGTTCTAAAGATACGTTCAAAGATACCCAAGACTCTTGATTCTCTTGGAAAAAGATCTGTAAGTAGGAAGATTTCGTTTAATAATTTTTTTCCCCTGCTTTAAGAAATTGGGGAGAATTTGTTTCAGAATATTAATCAGTGGTTTTATCATACTCTCTGTTAGTTTTGTATACTTTGAGTTTTGGTTTATTTTTTATATACTTTGAATTTTTGTTTATTTTATTTGGTTTTTCCTACCGAGTTGCAAAGGGGGAAGGTTGGCGCCTTCAAACTAGTTAAACCCCACTTATTCGGTCCTAAGTCCGAAATTGCATTCTGACTCGCTAGGTTCTTTTTTATAGTTCCTTTTTTGTATTTTTTCGATCTTCATGTTTTGCTTTTATATTTTTATTACGTTATTTCTTGTTATGTTCATTATCTATTATTTCTGGTTTTTGAAATATTATATAAATTTCTTTTATATATATATATATATATATATATATATATATATATTTTGAAAAAGTATTAAAGTATTATTAATAGTTATATGAATAAAGCTATTCAAAAATAGTTAGGATTAAAAATTCTGAGATTGATAATAGTTTATTACTATAAACTTAAATATTTCATAGTTATAGTTATCTCCATAATCTAATATCAGATAAAATTACTTATTATTATTTTATTCATATTTATTTAGTTAATAATTAATAATTTAATTATTTAGTTATTAATTTTACTTTCCATTCTTTTTATACTTTTGTTAAGTGCTACATTTCAGCCATTCACATGATTTAAATCTGCATTAGGGTCCAGAATCTGGCAATAACTTATTTATTGCACTCAGATTTAACGCGAGATTTGCATTTGTAAGTGCAATTTTTAGGTTAGTTACCTCTATCTTGTAATGGATTTAGATATTCCTATCCATTATTTTCTATTGGTTTTTGCTCAGTGTTATTTACATAAAGGGGGAAGGTTGGCTGGCCAAAAGACATGTTCAGCCCCACTTTTATATAAATTATTTTATATATTAGCTGTCCTAAGTCAGCAATGTTTATAACACTGCAGCATCCATTTTATAATTTTTAATCTCGTTTACTCATATGCCCTTCATTGTGATTTTCCTACTGTCTATGTGTTTTTCGAATGTGATTGTTGGATGTTATCTCTTGTTTGTAGAGAATAAGCCTATATATATATACATATATGAAATGAGAATTTTTATTAAAGACGTTGAAATTCAAAAGCATCAGCGTTTCAAAGTCTGGAACTAGTGGCCCATAATGATTATTTTTGAAACCCGGCCAACAAATCGGCACACAATAATGTATGCTTATTTTAACGTATTATTCGAAATACAAGTAAATCTACGTTCCTATGAATATTGATTTTTTTTGGCAGCCCACTTAATGTTAAACCTTGCTTGTTTGGTCAAAGTTAGCCTTTGTGTTTGAGCCCTTGTTCTACACCATGTTTACGTAATTTTAAAAATTTTGAAAATTTTTGATTTTTTGCAATATAAATCTTTATATATACAATTGGTCCTCTATATAACGAAGTCGCTAAATCCCGGAAAAAGTTCGTTATATGGAAAATTCGTTATATAGAGGTTCATCTTTTAATATACTTTATAAACCACATAAAACAAATTTCAAATTCGTAAACGCTATATATTAAAGAAGCAATTATTCACACCTTATTTTAAATTTAATATATGTTTATTTTCTATATATTACCAATCAAGAAAAGAAAGAAAAAAAACTGCAAGGAAAACAAGAACAAAGAATGCTCGAAGAATTCACTGTATTTTCAATATTAAGAAAAATAATTTTACACTAAAATCAATGAATTTTAAAAACATTTTATAACTTAAAGCATACAAGTAATATTAAACATACATTATTTTATAACTAAAACACGGGGCAACTCCACTGAGGGTGAAAGAGGACATGGAAGATGTTTCGAGTGAACTGGGCAATGGGGGCTAAAGGTTGCACTTGTTGGATGAAACGTCCAGAACTCTATTGCTCTCGGCGAGTTAGGATCTAATAAAACCAGTTTAAGATTTACGATCACCATAAAATGTGTTAAAAAGAAAATAACTTGAAATTTTTTCCGAAATACTTTAAAAAAAAGGAGAACAAAAATTGAATCACAAGCGAAAAAGTTCGTTGTATAGAAAATACACTTCGCTATAGAGAGGTTATTTTACGGAGAAAATCGTGAAATGTTCAAGGTTCCAGGAAAAAGTTCGCTGTATAGAAAAATTCGCAATATAGAAGTTCGTTATGTAGAAGTTCGACTGCATATATATTGACTACATATATAGAGAGGGAAAGAGATTTCCCATATGGATTTTAAGATGCATTTTTGAAATGAATTTTACAACCAATGGAAGGCAATTCAATTGATGAGATTTTATCAATTCCGACTAAATAGCAGCTTGTTTTTGAAAGATTTAAATACAATCTATATTCTTCTAGAAATCTACAACTCAATAGTTCCTTTTGCCAATAACAACACCTGACATCAAATGCTATATTTGTTTCTGTGCGATCAGAGTTTGTCAATACAGCACTCCGACATGCTTAATCAACTCGCCTTAGTGTTTATCCCCCGGCCTGACAGAGAAAGCAATTTATCAGGGGACGCAATCTGCGCATGCGTTTCTCCTTCCAGTTGTTAGCCAGTCATATTTCACACCCACGATGATGCTACCATCCATTACAAGAACGTCAAAAGAAAGGAATTTCTTCTAAAGCCTAAAACTGCGCTTTTGGGGGGAGACTTGAAAAAAGAAAGAAAATACATAATGAAATTTACCTCCCCCCATCTTTTCCTCTGTTAATACGTACGGTTCTTAAAGGATTTCAGGGATGGTGTACAAATCTACCAAATGAAAAAGGACGATGTGAAATCTCTGGATAGAAAGGATTCGACGAGTTTTAGTTTGTACACAGTATTCTGAGGCGAGACACGTCGGAGGAAAATATAATTAATTTATGTTTTGAAAATATAAATCGCAAAAGTCGTTGTTTAAGGAGGTGTTTTCTTTGGTTTATAAATTTTTTGACATTTAGTTTTGTACGTAAATAAAACTAAGGAACTCTTTTAGTTATATTAATAGTAAAATGAAAAAATGTTAATGTTCTTGAATGTCAATATTATAATAGATACCATTTGCTTAAAATTGAATATGATATTTTACAATTAACGTATTTTTTAATTTCATCATAATCATTTAATATAATTTGTGACGGGCTCACGCGTCTCTTTTCTGTAACATAACCTCTGGGTTCTTTGACGGCCAAGATTAATGACAAATCTTTTCCAACCCAAATCCAAGAAGTGAAATGCAATTGTAAAATGCAAATAAGATAGCTTTTAAAAGAACAGAAGTTTTAGTAAGCAGGATGGCAATTTAGAGAAAGTTATGTTTAGAAGAGATAGAAGTGTGAATTGACGGCCTATCAACAGATTACCAAGACTTCTCGCCATTACTACAAGGTGCATACTATTGCACGCGCGCCTAAAAGTCTCTGAAAGTGATTGAACCTTAGCTTGACTCAAGGTAGGACTGATTATTTGATATTAGGACTTGTAATATTATCAGAATTGAAAGTAGGTGGATAATATAATTATTTAGATAAGTGATCCAAGTTACGCGATCAGGTTTAACTACAGCTGTGTGTTTGGTTTATTCTCACTTAATATAAGTTTATCTAATTTATTAGAAACTTAAGTTATATTCTTAATAAAGTCATATTAAGAATTTTAAAATGTCGATTCATTTCGAGAATCCCACACCTCTAATTTACGCTGACAATCAAAGATAAGGTTGCCATAAAACGACCATATCACAAATTTTATAATTAATTTCATCAATTGCAGTTATAGAAAATGTGCTAGATTATTCGAAATTTGATTCTTATATATTTGAGAGGCAAGATGGATTCTAATTAGAAAGGAAATTTTTGAGTCAAAGAATTGTCTTTTAAACACTCTGCATCTTTCATATACATATATCTACTAATCATATTTTTACATCTCTCTTTCTCTCTCTCACACACACACAAACGCACACACACAATCGCATGCACACACACACACATCAAAATTTTAAATTTAGAGCTCATCAAATGTTCGAATCAAAACTTGCTGCAACACGTTAGTTTTAAATTTATACTATTGAGTATATTTCGTTAGGATTGCTGTACTGATGTATCTTAACTTTTTCATATATTCATCTGTTTTACCATCTACAAAAGGCTTAATGAGGATGAAAAAAATAAAACTTTAAAAAAGTGGTCGTTAATTTTTATCAACATTAATCGATTGGTTTGACTAAAAATAATTTTTCCTGCCGACTGGATGGAATAATGGAATGATTTCTTTTTGAAGAGGTTACAGAAAATTATCTTATCATTGTATGTTTAATTTTATTATGTTACGATATACAAAAAGATACAAGATGCAATATAAAAAATTCATTTCCTGGCCTTACAAATCAGGTTAGTTATTTATTACTTTATCATACATTTTTCAATTACAAATTTGAGCCGAATTTGATCTGCTTAATTAGCCTTTCATTTGAACAAATAATAATTTTGATATAGGATTTCATTTGATGTAAAGCTTCATTCTTCAAACCCATAAGGTTTGTGATTACCTTCGGAGCACTTCTTTTGAAATATACAAATTTTCATCTAAACAAACACTTTTTTTTATTTGAAATGGGGCATTCAAATACAATTTCCAAAAATTAAAAATAATTTTGGATATATTGGGAATTTTGAGTAAAATTTTAGTGAAAATATGCAGTTACGGTAAAGTCTGTATTGAAAATTCTAATTAATGTATTCGAATAAAATATTTATACAGTACATACATAATATCATTATTTGTGCTTAGATCTATAAGATTTGTAATAATTTTGAAAGTTTTTGAACTATGTTAGTTTTTATTCAAGAATTCAATTTTTTTAAATAAACTAATGTTATTTTCTCACAAAAAGTGCAATAAAATACATAAATATATACACAGAAATTAGATTATAGTCTATATTACAGATAAAACTGAATAAAATATTTTCTGAAAATTTCAATTCAATATCTTAAAAATATTTTTTTGGGAAAGGGGTTTCTTCCGGGTTTTTTAAACCCTTTCCCGGGTTTTGAAAATTTTTTCAAGTTATGATTAATTAATACATGGGAAAAAAAAATTTTTTCCAATTTTATTAAATAATCCCCTTATATTATTTTTTAAATTTTTTTTAACAAATTTATTTTTTTTTAAACCTTTTTTATTTATTTATCTTAAAATGTGAATATTTTAAATACGTTTATATACATCGAAATCATCATATTAAGAGTGTAATTAAAGCTTCCTATTTCCAAAATAGAATATATTAATGTGACATTTTAAGCAGCTTTGTTTTAACATTTATATCCTACCAAAACGTTCAACTTTTTATTCGAAATAAATATCAGGTTAACTTTTTCCTCATTTAAATTTTTTTATAGGTATAATATAATTAAAATAAAACGACTTTTATTTCTGTTTCTGTTGACAAGGAGGATTTTTTTAAACAGACTAACGTTTTGCAAGCAAATGACAAGTAATTTGTTTTAATCATTGTGCAAGAAAATAAAAATAACCTTTGTAAAAAACCAAACGAAAATTTATGCGCTTCTTGAAAGCAGTTCCGTTTCTTGATCATTTTTATCGATTTAGAAGTCCATATCAATAAAAACGATTGTTTGTCTTTTAATTTATTTATATTACAGATAGAAATCATAGGTAAGGTAACTAGATTAAACAGTTTTTATATTTATGAATGAAGAAAAGCGAAATATTTCTCTGTTATTATATTTGCCAAAAGAAGAAAAAAAATAAAAACAGAATACTTTAACTTATGAGAAAGAAATATTTCAAGATATCTAATTTTAGAAGCGAAGATATAAGAAATGCGTGTTATTTAATTATCTTATCTGAAAAGAATATTCCTTCAAACTGAGTTATTTAATCTCTCTCGAATGAAAATTGGAAATCCTCAGACTCATGCTAGAGGCTAGCTATTTATAAATCAAATTAAACCTTTTATTATTTTTATATATTCCTTTTTAACAGCTTGAAAGTAAAACTTACAATCATTCTTAAAATTTCAGATATACGTTAAAGAAAAATTACAAACAGGGATCTTTCAAAAACCACTAAAACCAGAATTTCCCCAAACGTAGTAGTAGAGTTGGACCACACCTAAGGGAGATCAGATTAATAATACTCACTTATTACATTAGGAACGAACTGTGAAATTCCAATTCATTTTCTTATTTAATTATTCTTTTAAAGCTTAGAAAATTTAAAAAATATTACCGCATGTGTTAAATGTTTATTTGTTGCAGAAACGAATGGAGAGATTGAAAAAAAATAGTGGATATGAACGTAGTATCCATGCTAAGATAACTTTATTTAACTCTCAATCTTTAATTAACTCTCAATCTCTCCTACGTTTAATAGTTTGCTCATGCTAATATATAACTGAATTTAATTTACGTGGTTGTGTAGTGTCTCACTATTTTTCAATTCCTACTATTAGCTCGCACTGTCTATATATTTATTTATTTATATATTTGTATATTTATTTATTTATCTTGGTGGAATTTTCAATCGTTCATAAAATACATTTTAAAGCGCTGAAATGAGCAGAAATTTTATATACAGGATTATTTTGAATGACAATACAATAATTTAATTATAATTAATAAAAATTAATTGATTAAAACTAATTATTTAAAGAATTACAAATACAGCCACGTTGGCGACTTAGC
>BMAV01008291.1:0-11451 GCA_019973955.1 Trichonephila inaurata madagascariensis
TTTTAACTAATTCTCAATTATCTCATTGTGTTCATTTAGTATTCACTAACTTTTATTTAAGGTATTCGATTACGTTCGAAACCATGATTTTCCAAAAGCGTACCAACGAATATTCTTTTTTTAAAATTTAGGGTCACTTAGATTAAAACTCATGTTTAAAACTGTTTTAAGAATATTAATACAATAAACGTTTAATTGAATACAATAAAAAATTAATTAAATCCAATATTTTGGCAAAAAAATGAACTTTTTTTTTAGAATTACTTATTTTCAAAACATTTTCCTTTTATGAAAAATTCTTCTATTATAATAATATTTTACTTATATACAACCAAAACTCCTCCAGAGAGCCTAATCTTAAGATTTTTGAAAATTCACATTATTTTCAGGTTTACTACCAATTTGAAATAATTATCGGTGTTTTTATAGTTAAAATTTCTCCACTCTGATGTATTACATTGTGGATAAATCCACTTTAAATTTATTTATTTCAAAAATCCTAGTTCGGGCTCTGTACTGAGGTCTGAGCTATGTATAGGCAAAATATTATTATTATAGAAGAATTTTTCATAAAAGGAGAATGTTTTGAAAATATGTAATTCTATGTTCATTTTTTGCAAAAAAAAAAAATGCATTTAAATAATTTTGTATTGTACTAATGTTCTTCAAACAATTTTATACATGTATTGTGTAATCTAAGTGACACTAAATATTTGTGTAATCTAAGTGACACTAAATATTAAAAAAAATAAATTCGTTTGTACGCTTTGGAAAATCACGGTTCCGAACGTAATTGAATATCTTAATTTGCTGATTATGTTAAGAAATCTTGCTTTGGATATCGCAAAAAAAAAATTCTATATTTTTACAATATTAATCCTCCGCATTATATTTGTTCATATTTATATAAATTTCAATCTAACTTTTTTTATGTCTGATCTGTACGATGATTTCGGAATTCAAGGTCCTTTTTTTGAGATTCAATTAAACTTCTGTAGAATTAATTATTATGCGGCAATATATTTTGAATAATTTTAACAGAATCAAATTTTTTACATTTTCTGACGCAATTATATTTTGCATTAAAGTAGGAAAAATCAAATTATCTTTTGAATTATACTTGCTAAACTATAATTAAATTTATCCTATAATAAAACCTTTCACGCCTTTTTAATCAAAATTAAAACAATTGCCAGTTACTTTTAAAATATATTGCTTTATATTTTATTTTAAATTGAAATTTAATTTATGGGAATTTAATTAATTTTTAACATTTTAGAAAGGAAAAAGTTTTTCATCCATTACGAGTTTTATGCAAAACTGTCCTAAAATTTGCGGTATTATTATAGTAAATCAAAATTCAGGTTGCTAATATGAACAAAAGTTATTTAATGTGCATATCACGCTTTTGAATTTTGTTCGAAAAATTAAATTCCTTTTTCTTGAAAGACAAAAGGAGATTGAAATAAAAGTTGAACGAATGAATTTGCAATTAGGAAACAATGAAAATATGAGGATTAATTCCTTTCTAGTTAATTATATTAAATTCAAAGGAAAGAATTGATTAAAACTATTTCTTTCAATATTAAACTCACTGTAAGCGTTCCAGTATTGCATAATAAAACAAATTACTATTCATAAAATAAATTTACTATTTAATCGTTTTTATTTACCGTTAACTGCCGGTTAAATGTTACGCGACTCGCTCCCCAGCTCCACCGTTTTTTACATAGGCGCACATATGCGGTGTATCGGGGGAGGGGGAAACAAGAGGTACAAGTAAGCAAATTTTTCTCTGAAGTAAGTGTAAATCCTTTTTAAATACTGTCAAGATCATTATATTACATTCCAAAGCCTTCAGAATAGTTTTACTGATAGCCGCGAAAAGAAAAGAATCGTTTTTCGGAAGGACGGATATATACACAGACGGCACTTGATTTGTGATTCAGAATCTCTAAATCTGTTGCCAGAGTGTAAGTTCTAGAATATTAATTTTTAAATTAGTTTACCACTTTTATTGCTTTCTTTCTTTTAAAGCGATTAGTTGTTTTTTTAGACCGATAAAGTTTTTATTTTTTTTTAATTTTATAAAGTTTTCTTTTCATATTTAATACAAATTTCTTACCAAGTTTTTTTAAACCTACTCGAAAAAATATCGAAAAGATTTAAGAAATTTTTAGCTTGTGAATATGATATATTGAGTTGCACAAGAATAAAAAATAGCAGCCCCTGCTACAGAGATACTACATCACTCGATTGATTCTTTACGTTAACATCGCACTCAGAAGTAACATGAGGGTTATTGGTAGAAGACCTCGTAGTTTTGAAACACGATAAAATGAGGACAATACCTAAGCCGGAACACCACCCTCAGAATTTACATATCACGCCAACTTGAGGATTGTCTCGACAAATTTAAAGTGCATCAGTTCTTCCACTCTGTCGATATTTAATGGCACCCATACTCGATCCCAGGACTCGATAGAATTAATGCTGGTCGCCAGGAACGTCTTAAGGCATGAGTTAAATGGGCCCGGTCCCAGAGCCTCGACCGCTATGGGGGCCTCGTCTCGTTCTCGACTCATCCGTAATACGAATAATATCAACTGTCAAATGTTATTTCCGGTTGAAATCTCCGGAAAATTGCGAATTTTGGACGATAACGTCAGTTGGCTGCATGTGATGACCGCCGTCCAAGTACAGGCCTAGGCCTACCACCGTACACCATCATTACTCATTCAGTCAAAAGGGGAGCAGTCGGTCTAGCCGTTTAGTGCGACTGTAAGTCATGCACATATGTTTGTTTCGGGTTATTGTTTGTACGAGTATTTGACAACGTATGCTTTGTACTGTCTACTTCTACGGGTTAAAGGTCAGGCCTACATTTGTATAGGGGCCCAGGGCCTACTTTTGAGTAGGGGCCCAAGGCCACAAGAAGTCTTAAGATGCTGTTCAATGCTGGTCACGATTACACGTCCATAACACTTACCTATCGTAGCTGCACTACATAATGAGAAATGGTATTGAAGATTGTTTATGTACTGATTATTTCATATGAATTAGTTACAGAAATATTTTATAACCAAAACATGTATATTATTTGAATAATTAACTAATAATTTTTTGAACTTATGCTAAGCAAAATACACAGAATAAACTTTACAGTATCCTTATGTTTTTAGCAATAAATAAATTTAATAACATTGCTCCAATTGAATCGTTTGGGGATGTAATGTTTCTGAGCATTTGATAAAACAAACCATACAAACATTCTCAATTCAGTTTTGGAAAAATTTTAGAAATCGATTTCATATTAGATTTTTTTTCCACTTAATAAATCTATAAAGATAAATTTTAATTATCTTTCTAACAGTAATGACTTAATTAAAAATAATAGGAGTTTTCTGGGTTTTTTTTTCAGTTTTTTGAGTAATTTAATTTAAAATCATTAAGTTTTAAATATCTTATATATATCGAATTTTTCTTATTTATAAATCAAACAGAGGGATAGAATAGATAATACAATGAGCATTCATATTATGTATGCATAAGAGAACAGAAACATAAATTTAGATTTCATGCAATTATTAAGAGATTCAGACTAATACAAATTCAAAGCAGAATCTAAAACGTCGAGGAAAATTCCCACGATATGTCTGGGTTTTTTTTCGATATCAGAACTCAAACTTACAGAAATGGTTGATTTGTTACACCGGAAAAACATCTAGAAAATAATATATTGTTTTTAATTCTTTAATTTCCAACAACACCGCTTTGTATGTAAATTATTTGTCACAATATCTTTCTCCCCAGGTCATTTTAAAAGCTCATTTCAAAGTTTACGTTAAAAATCTCATACTTTTTTTTCTCTTTTAATAAAGTGAAGTCCCATCCATGCAATGTATAGCTGACTTCTTAGTACGCGTTTTTTTCTTATCTTCCCTCCCTTCTGAATAATTTAAATATTTACAGAAAATATCAGCTATAAATGAAATCTTATAAAAGAGATTCAGTAAAGCGATAACACTTTCAGCATAGAAATTTCGTTCGTTTTTAGATGGAATGTCTCATTAAAAATAACTAAAACATTTTTAATTGTGTATTCATTTTTACCATTAAACATTCACACTATTATACAACACAACTTCATACTCTTCTATTGAAACATTTATTGATACTGCTTATTTTAAAATTATTGTATCTTAGAATTGCAGTTCTCTCGAATATACACTGAAGCTATAAAAATTAAGAATGTCTCCTGACATCATGGGAATTACCTTTTACCCAATGAATAGAAGCTAGTCACAGAAGTCCCCATAAAAATATTCAGCCATGTTGCCACTACAACTGTCCAAAATCGTGAAATTGTTGCGGCTGCAGAATTTAGTTCGCAAACTAATATTTTGATCACGTTTCATATAAGTTTAAAGAGATTTTTGTCTGGCGATCTAGGTGGCCAAATCATTCGCTGGAGTATTATCCAGATTGTACCTCAAACAAATCACGAAGAAGATTGATCGGTGAAATGGAGCATGGTTATATCAGAAAATTCAATTATTTTTAAGTACCTGAAGTTCATAAATGGTTCTGCAAATAGTCTCTAAGTAACTGAACATATCCATCTCCAATCAATCATTAGTTCGGTTTGACCCCAGGAGCAAATCAATGTCGCGTAAAATGTCACACATATTATGGAGCTACCGCCAGCTTGGATAACTTGGATTCAGGATTTCGTAGGATCTTTGCCGCATTAAGACCCTCAGCGCTTACCAACTGGAATCTGACTCAATATCAATTTCCAGTCGTATAGGGTCCATCCTACATGTTCACGAGCTTAACAGAGACTCTGTAGCTGTAGACGTGTTGTTAGTAAAAGGACAAGAGTCAACTTCTGCTACTGTTTCCCATCAACACCAAATTTCACTGCACCGACCCCATTAACACATCTAGCGAACATCCCATATTGATATTGGTGCTTATTCAAAATGTTAATTGTCCAATAGCACTGGCTATTCCACACAGACATCGCTATATCATCGCTATTAAGTAAGCGTAATCGGCCACTGCGTTTTTCGTGATAGGAGGTAATGCGTTAAGCTGTATGCTCTCTTCGACAAGCTCATGACGATGTAAGTCGAGACATCGTAAATACCTTGACTATTTCCGGAATGGTCAGGGTATGGAAATACCCCCTGCGTCTAGTTCCAACTGCCATTTAGCATTATCTTTTAATTCTCACCATACGGTCATAATCACGTCGGAAAACTACTCACGTAAATCATTTGAGTATAATTGTAAACCTTGACAATGCATGGCCCATTTACATATTTTTTTCCGAAGGATACAACTATCTTGTTTATTTTCATATTGCTATCCTATGACTTTTGGTTCTTCATTGAATCATTCAACAGTGTGCCTAATGTTATTTAAAGGTTTGAGCATATAAAATCTATACAACTCGGATTCCATTTTGATGTGACTGTACATTAATCATCTCATACATCATTTCCTACACTAAGCCCATTAAAAATATTTTGCATCATTAAAAATATTTAAAATCCGCTAGAAATCTATCATGCCAGCAAAAGATCCATAGAAAAATTTGTTGCAATTGCAGAAGATCTATTAGAAATCCATTGCACTTTTTGTAGATTATACGGATATTCATGAGGATTATAATGTTTGAGGTACAACAACACTGTATAAAGGGCTGATTGGTCATTTCAATTTTTGAAGTATTGCACAAGTAACGAAATATCAAAAATTTATATATAGCCTGACTGATTAACTAACCATTAACATCGCACTACGAAGTAACCCGAAGGCTACAGGGACGTTTAAGACTTCTTGAAGCCCTGTGACCTTCAGGAAAAGAAGGCCCTGGGGCTCCTACACAAATGTAGCAATACACAGTACATAGCATAAGTAGTCAAATACTCGTAAAATCAATAACCCGAATCAAATAACTGTGCATGATTTACAATCGCACAAACCGGCTCGACTGACTGCCGCCTTTTGACTGAATGAGTAATGATGGTGTATGGTGGTAGGCCTAGGCCTATACATGGACGACGGTTATTTCATGTAGCCAGTAGACATATCGTTTTTCGGAGAATATAACTGGAAATAACATTTGATCGTAGAAATTATTCGAATCAAGATCTTAAGATTTAATCGAGAACGAGACGAGGCTCCCATTGTGATAGAGGCCCTGGTCTCTAGCCCAGTTGGCTCATACCTTAAGACTTCCCTGGAAAATTATTAATGATGGACCTCATAACTGAACCATGATCAAGAGACTATAAGACATCTGTGAGCTGACTCTCCAAACTCCTATACCAACGTGAGGAATTTGAGGCTCTATAGATTCAGCGTCCATCAGCTCTTCTACATGTCAAGAGTTGGTAAAACCAGGAATCGTACTCATTACTCAACCGAGAGAGAGGTTCTACATGAACCACGAGTTTGCGGCTATGACTACTCAATTACGGTAGCCTTCATCTATAAGCTTAGTGGATTCTTCGGCCAAGGCCAAAGAATTACTTTTACAGTACAAAATTTAATTATATAATTTTCTATGTAAATGAAAAGTAGTTTCATACAGTCCAAGATTTTTTTTAAAAAAAAAATAATGTATTTCAAATTTTTTTTTTTTTTTTTTTTTTTTTTTTCCCCGGCTTTAAAATTTTTTCCGAAATATTCAACTATCTTGTATATAAGACCTTTTTTTTCCCGGAAAGTGTAGCATTATTAAGAGTATTGAATAACTCAGAGAGGTACGTGTTTAGAGATAAATAAGTTATGAAATACAGTTTCTTTGATAAAATTGGTTTTCTAACGGTACGTATTAATATTTGGAGTATTAACATGCGAAAAATTTGTTTCTTATGAATTTTCATCATCTCAATCAAAATCTTTTTATAACAATTTTTTAATTTTTTGTAGTGCCACGCCATAATCATAAAAATCATCTAAACTAGATTTTTGTACTAGATTGTATGCATAAAAATTTTCCCACTGAAAAAAATCAAAAAATATTTTTAAAAGGGGGATAATCATCTCACTAAAACAAATTTTGTATCATAAATGCACTTGAAAAATATTTACAATGACCGATATTTTAAAGAAACATAGTCATAATTACTCACATTTTAAAAAATTATAAATTGTGGAAAATCATTATAAAAATATTAGTAACATTAAAATGAAGAGGGTAGAATCATCAGTAAACCGTGAAATATGGAGAATCATTTTTCTAAATTATTTCAAAAGTAAGTCATCAATTCAAAAAATATGATTTGTTATATTAAAAATTAATGGAGCAGAGGCCGGTTACTGTTACGTGGTTCAAATGAGGTGTTTATTTCGTGTGTTCACACACTCGTATGCTGATTCAAAATTACATTAATCGAATTAAAATTAAAATCACATTTAAATGAATTCACTTTACATTACAACAGCATGAAAATCGACTATTTAGTAATCAAACAGAAGCTGTACAGCAGAACTTCATAAGAGGTACATTAACTGAATCAAATTGTTACTAATTAATTAATTAGCTTTTCCTCGTCAGTTTCACTAATACCAATAAAATTATTCTACTAATTTAATGAATTAACTACTCAAACTAGTGAATAAGTCTTAATCAACTTCCCGCGGGGTACATCCTTACTAATATTATAAACGTGAAAGTTTGTGTGGATGTTTGGTACTCTTTCACGCAAAAACAACTGAATGGATTTTAAAGAAACTTTACAATAATATAGCTTATACATCAGAATAACACATAGGCTATATTTTATAAAGATATTGTGTGAAGTGTCCAAAATGTAACGATAATTGTCAAGTAAGTAGGAAAAAATTCTGCCATCTGGAAAAAAGCCGGCGACAGCATATATCTATCTTTTATGTGTGAAGCAAAACTTCGCATTTTGTTTTGTCAACGCCAGGCGCCAGGAACTGCGAAAGCTTGAACAGGAGGAGTGTGAGGCTCTCTCTGATTACAATTTTAACAAAAAATAAATACAACAAAAGTAACATTAAAGTATTACACTTCCAGATATAAATTATTTATACTATTTTAAGCGTTCATTACACAAAATTTGTAACAATGTGTTACTTTTGCTGAGCAGAGATCAGCTTAGAAAGGTGTTTTCAAAAATCGACCCACAAGAGAGTTACGGGGAGTTATAGATATAAAAAAAATCCTTTTTATCAGCTATTAGATCTACAGACTTAAAATTTAACGAACAGGGTTTTTTTTATTCAGCTAAAATATGCAAAAAGCTTTTTTTTTATTTATTTATTTTTTTTTTAATTTGCAATTTAAGTAAAATTAACTCATTAAAAACTTCTTTATCCTTCAATCTATATTGTTTAATTTTTCAATTCCCCCGTGCGAAGAACGGGTATAACAGCTAGTATCCAATAATTAAAATAAAGTTTAGCGCCATGGCAACCAACCCAATAAAAAGCAAACTTACCGTGAGAGTAAACAACAAATCTCACTCACATTCCATTACATCGAGCGAGAGGGAAACCACTGCAACCGTCTCCGTCGGCGAAACAGAGTCAGTATAAAAGATGCTTTAGAACTGCTGATCGCCGAAAGCATCCGTCGAAGTAAGGCAGAAGGGCAGTCGACCGAAGTAGGCCACGATAAACTCGACTGTCAGGCAACAAAACGAGAAGGATTCGAGGCCGACCGCCCTTCATTGTAATAATGTCTGCCTAATATCTGTAACAACTGGTCGAGGAAAGGAAGAAGACATTTAGCAGGCAGAGAAAGGCTGGCCCACGATTGCCCAAGAACCGAGATCAAGAAAAATGATCACCAGGCGTATCTGAATGTATCAGAAAACAATAAAGAATATTAGTGTTTCGTAATAAATACATCTGTATAAATATCGAGCATCAAACGAAAATATTGACAATCAGTAAAATTTTTAATATAAGTTATAAAGCAGCCGTACGCGTTTCATGACAGACACATGACTTCTTTTTTCAAAATAAAATTTGCGTTTTTTAACAATAGACATGGTAATAAAATTACTTGTAAAAGAAATGTTTCATTAATAATTTACTAACAAGGACCCCAGTATAAGTACAACTCATCTCTTATTAAGATATCCGACTACGTTCGGAACAGTGATTTTAAAAAGGCGCATAAATGGATCATTTTCATGATGTTTAGCGTCACTTAGATTAGAATACATGTATAAAATTGTTTTAAGGACATTTTGGCAAAAACAATTATTTAAATACAATATTTCGGCAAAAAATTAATTTAGAATAACTTTTTTTTTCAAAATGTTCTCCTTTTGTGAAAAATGCTTCTATTATAATAATATTTTGCCTGTATATAGCTCAAACCTCTACACAGAGGTTCAACTATAATTTTTGAAAAATTCGCATTATTTTCAGAGTTACAACCCATTGAAATAATTATCGGCGTTATATTTCTTAAAATTTCTCCCCACTGTTGTCGTAAAACATGAATAAACCCACTTCAAAGTTATATATTTCAAAAATTCTAGTTGAGCCTCTGTACAGAGGTCTGAGCTATATACAGGCAAAATATTATTATAATAGAAGCATTTTTCACAAAAGGAGAACATTTTGAAAAAAGGTTATTCTAAGTTAATTTTTTGCCGAAATACTATATTTAAATAATTTTTTTTGTCAAAATGTGTCCTTAAAACAATTTTATCCATGTATTCTAATCTAAGTGATAGTAAATATCATGAAAATTATCCATTTATACGCCTTTTTAAAATCACGGTTCCGAACGTAGTCGGATACCTTAAAAAAATTTTCAAAGTCATTCAGAAAAAAATCCATAATGCCTTCTATAATAGAACACAAATGACAATCCTCACATTGACAAATGCTTGATTTTTGCTCGATCGCTTCTTTTCCTGTCATTTTCCGGAATAAAAAATCTAGTAAAAATAAAACAAATTACCACCTACTTTTTTTTCTAGTAAAATTATTTTATATAATTTGTTTCATTCGTTAAAATCGTATTAATTATTCTGACGGAATGTTTAAGAATCTTCCAAATAATTCAGCTTTTAGTTCCATATTATTAAAAATCAGTAATAAAATACATATTTTAACTCTGGCCTTTGAACGATACATTTATTTTGATTAATTAATAAAATATTTCAACTTAAATAATATCAATTAAAAACTTTAAATTGAGTGCTAATCAAAACAACACAGACTGCATAATAATTAAATTTTATGTTCTTGATTTTTTTTTTCATTTTTAATGCTATATTAATCAGTTCAATTTTGAAACTTCTTGTAAATACTGACATATTACCTTTGGATACACACATCTGAAATCTTCATATTATAAAATAAATTTCATCCACAAAGGAAAAGAACTGAACGCCTACAAATGTTTAATTTTTTCAAAATCATTGTGTGAAAATAAATCATAAATTCATTAATAAATAAAATAAAACAAAGTACAAAAAAGACTAAAATAATATAAAGAGAGAATTATAAAATCTTTACTTGGTGACATTGAGCTCAAACTTCGCATAAATATACCATTCGTACATAATACATCAAACTAGATATCAGTGGCGTAACACACACACCCGCATTGCGGAGGGGCCTAGGGATTCTAGGGTACCCAAAGCTTGATTGACGTAAAGTACATATTTGGAATTGGGGCCCAAAACCCGAGTTTGGAGGGGGGGGGGGCCTTATATTCTCCATAATGCCACTGCGCGATATACTGGAAAAATTATAAAGCTTCCTTTTGATTAACTCCAGCTAAAAATATTTCATTCGCTTTTTTTTCTTTTTCTTTTGCTATATAATTAGTTAAAACTCAAGTCTAGTTTTCATGTTTGACTCCAAGTAGCTACATAGCTGCAGATGTCAAAAAGGAATCGTAAGTTCAAGTCCAATACGCGTGCTTGAATAAAAAGTTATCCTCTTAATTCTTTATCTACCTACGGTACTTATAAGTACCACTCACACTTTAAAATTACGTAGAATAACCATTTTTACGAATACTCTGACGATACTTAGCAGAAATATTCTTTTAAATTCACTCTTCCAAGATATATGGCAGCACGGATCCTACGATCAGTATTTCAGCGGGGAAGGCGAATAGTTTTATAGTAGAAATTTCGTTTTCAACTGACGGCGTTTTCAGCGGATTACGAAGATTGTCATTTTTGTTCCGAAAAAATAGTTAATGTCAAAAAGTAAGTGTCTTATTTATTTATTTATTTTTGTATGTTAATGAATACCATAGAAAAAGATTTGACTATTTATTTTAAGTGTGAACAGTGTGTATAATTAATTATACAGTTGAATATCTTTAATTAATTAATTAGCTCTAACTAATTAAATTTCCCAAAGTTGAGTATTTTGTTTATGCATATCCCTTAATTTTCAATGAAGTGATTCAAAAAGAAATATTCCATG
>BMAV01008291.1:11851-43962 GCA_019973955.1 Trichonephila inaurata madagascariensis
TCATTGTTGAGCCTCTGTACAGAGGTCTGAGCTATATACAGGCAAAATATTAATACAATAGAAGCATTTTTTACAAAAGGAGAACATTTGGAAACAATGTTATTCTAAGTTAATTTTTTGCCAAAATATTGTATTTAAATAATTTTTTTTTGTCATAATGTCCTTAAAACAATTTTATACATGTATTCTAATCTAAGTGACACTAAATATCATGAAAGTTATACATTTATGTGCTTTTTTTAAAATCATGGTTCCGAACGTACTCGGATACCTTAAATGTAATCCAATTGCATTTAAGGGCTGCATGAAGTAATATAACAATACACATGCTTCTTATTGCTACACTAGCTGTTAAAAAGATATATAATTCATATAATAAAGAAAAAGTTTATTTTGTTTTATTAATGAATTTATCGCGAAGCAATGTAAAAGGAAAAGAAGTTTGATATTTTATCGTTGTAATTAATAATGAATTGTTTAAGTCAATCATCCCTTAAAAAAATGCCTTTTTAATTGTATTTAAAATTTTTAATCAGTGTATATTCATGATGTCAAAATTTTTTAATGGACTAAATAACCAAAGATTGAACCGGAGATCGTAGTTTTAATATATCTTTTTACACAAAGACAAAAAAATAAAAAAAATTTAATGACTTTATTAATTTTTAAATAAAAGTACCATACATGTGCATGAAAAGCAATTATAAAGGGAAACTGCGGGAGTTTTTGACCGATTTATTATTGTCAATTTTATAAGAATTTTTTTTCTTTTACGAATTCGAGTTTTTGTATAGCTTCATGTAAAACACCCTCTTCAAGAATTCATAGGTGATTTAAATCAAGAATAACTAAACAGCCTTGAAGGACCTTGACGAAAGGGGGAAAACCAATCCAACGGGAATTTTTATCACCTAATACTTCGCAATTTATTTTTTAATTTCCGTAAGGTAACTAGTGTTCTTAACAGTTACAATTATTTTATACAAAACCAAAAAAATGAGGAAATACGATTATAGAGACTAATACTGGTCAAGATTGGGTTCCTTTATTTTACGATTCATAAATATCACGATCATTATCAATGTCAATAAAATTAACATTTATTTTTATTTTTAATAAGTCGAAAAATGCAGTTTCTCTAATATGCTTGACATTAAATACGCTTTGAATGACCTTGTCCTATGATCTTTCACTTCGCTCTAATACCTGTTCATATAATTTTATTCATTTGAATTATTTTTCTCCACTTTTATATTAGACTTGTCAAAACAAAAAAATTATAGCCACCAAAAGAAAGAAAAAATTCCTTCAGATTTTTTCGCTGTTTGGAATATTTTTGGTTTAACGTTTTAATTTATATCTATACTCTACATATATATAACTATAGTTTATATTTCTTTTTTTCTTTAACTAACTTTAAATTTTCATTTCAAATTAATATAATTAAACAGACTGTATGTGCGTGCGTGTGTGTCAATATTGAAAACAAACATACAAACACAACTTCACATAAATGTTTCGCGACAAAACATAAACCAGTCAACCCCAGTATTCTGATTTATACGCAATTCCCTTTCGACAAACACATTTAATGACATTCGAAATCGATACCTAGTAACCAACAAAATTTCTCACATATTCAAATAATTTGCACTGAATTATGCATGCTTCAGATCGCATCATGTGGATTACCTCCTCTCTGCGAACAACTCCAATCAAATCTATCAACTAAATTTTTACTTTCTCTCATTGTCCAGCAATTTCCACATTTCGAGCACTCATCTACCAGTTATTTAACAGATAAGATCTTCCACAGTTTCATTTGAAACCCATTCCCATCCCTTTCCTTGCAGCGTACTCAATTCTCCACTCTCTTCGAATTTAATAATCTTTTATGGACCCTTTTCATAAGCATTTCAGGCCTTGATATTCTTGTAATGCAGTTGACAAATTACTGCGTTCTGGTAAAACAACTTCACCAGTAACTCTTGTTCTTTCTTCTCCTGTGGCGTATATAAGGCGAGTAGGGATGGAGGTTCCAACTCCCCCCCCCCCTTAGATCTCTACAGATTTTTAATTTTTGCCAAAAAGTACCCCTCAGCAATGTCGGTTTATCCATTGGGCGCTTGAGGTGGACACCCACAGGCCTGGGGCCCGGATAAGCTGGACTTAATTAGGTTTTCTGGTAATAAATTTTAATCCACCAGTGCCTAAGAGGCCTGTAGATCTTCTGCACCCAGGACCCGAAATTAGCTTAAATCGGCACTTCCCTCAGCGCTTTCGTCAGTGTTTTTTTAGAATGTAAACCTCCTTTCTTTCATAAAAGAGGTCTATATATGCCATTGTTCTCTAATATCAGAATTATATTACGGTATATAGTGTGACCTACTTTCTTTTTAAACCAATCTAAATTTGCATTACGTCCTTTCTCGTACATGATTCTACGTAGAACTAAACCGGGTAATTTTAATTATAACTCTCCTGTATATCTGAGTAAAATCTTTCTCTCATGAATTCCTCAACATTTTTATTTTATTTTACCCAATTTTTTAATAATTTGCTTATAATTACGTTGTAAATATAACTTGTAACTACATTCCTATGAATCAAAATATAAGTATGGCTAATACACAAAAGAAAAAAATTATGTGAAAATGAAACTCTTATGAAAGATAAGTATTTCTGTGTGTATATATAAACTGTCATCTCTTTAATTTGTAAGTCAATATCACGAAATTCGCCTTTATGAAATTCGCCTACCTCGAAATTCGCCTTTTTTGAATATGTGTTGTGTAATGCTCGCTTATAATAGAAAAAGGTACACACCAATAAAAAGTTATTCAGATGGGGTGAAATTGCGCTTACTTTACGTTGAAATATATGCAAAGTGTTAAAGTTTAGCATGGAATGACTGAGTAGCTCGAACCGCGTATTGCAAGGAAGCATATGATATATAAAACTGTAAGCTTCCCTATGCTAAGCCATAACTTCCATGTAAATGTGATTAGTGCAATCCACGTAGAGCGTGACAATGGCTCGCAAACGGATTCGTATACAGTATGCGAGATGTCACCATTTGAAAGAAGTGCCATTGAACTAAAGGTACAGTGATCAAATCGCAGGATCCCTCGACGTTTGGATCGGAACGATTCTACCCTTAGATGATAGCGCCAAGAATGGGGTGAACCATAGCTGTATGGTGTGCCAAGTTCTTGGTCAACCGAAAGTAGTGATAGAACTCAAGGACAGAGTGATCATCCGATCAGCGCTCACAGCCCTGATGTATCTTCGTCAACGATCCGTATAAGCAAGACCTAAGTGCGACGTGTAATCGGAACAATAAAAGGCAGCAATGAAATTGATAGGCGGCTCAGCATATGGAGCTGTGGTAATGGAGACTACAACGCTACCTGCCCCTTATTGTTGCACACTGTAATGTGCATTCGACAAAGGCACGGAGTAAAATTATTTTCAGCGATGTGAGTCCTGCTTCGAATTAAGTCCCGATTATCAGTGAAGACATATCTGAAGACATCCAGAACAGCGATGAGATACTCACATGACTATTGCCCACCATACAGTCCAAAAACAAAGAGTTAAGATATTGTATGTCATTTCAATCAAGAGTTTGACACCTTCGGTTATCACTCATATGGCAATAGTCATGGCGATACGTCAACAAGATTTTACACTATAGTATTTTGCTTACTTTCAAGGACCCATGATTTTGCATTTCAACAAGGTAATGCTCACACATCCTAATTTTCTATTGCTTTTCTTTGGGCTTCAATACTCTCCTGACCAGCGTGCTCACCAGAACTCTCCACAACAGAGCACGTTAGGGCACTGATAAGTGGTGTCTCTGTTCGTCTCAGAATCGCACCAATCTTACTCATCAGTTGGAGCGTGAATGGTAAACTCCGCAGGTGGACATTCTTCCTTAGACACTAATAGCATTCCGTTTCCAATCCACGGTGGGGGCGGTAGCCAAGTAGTTAAGGTGATGACTCGAGGCCGGCGTGTGCCCCACAAGTTCGAGCCTAATACCGCTAAAGATCCCCCCTCCATGTAGGAGAGCGATGCACGTTAAATCTGTTGATGCTCGAACGTCCACGAGTTGGTGTGGTATGGAAGTTAGGAGTGGGGGTACCAGCTCAGGTGTCGTCCTCATCACTTGACCATGGTCTAAAATCACGAAGTCCGTTGCCAAAAACCCTCGAGGACTGAATAGTGCGACGTTAATATTCGCTCACTCAATCCATGTACATCCTTCAATCGATTTTCGTCGGATTTGGATGACTCCTTGGCGTATCCCTTTTATTATGGAGTGAATGTAAGATAAGCTTTAAATTCACTTCTTTATCGAAAATTATTAAATGATCAATGAGATGATATAGTAATAGGATGTACTTTTTCAATATGATTTTGATCAGAGATATGTAAGGATAAATTTGCTAAGCAAAGGCTAACACGGGCCCACTTTATGGTAATCTGTTATTCTCCTGTATTAATATATTCACATCACCATTATGCAACATATAATTTACTTTTACCAAATTAATTTGAGAATTATATGTTCAAAATTAATAATTCAAACTATATTATATTCACAGGTCGTCATATCTTCTGTATAGAGTTGAAAAGACCTTCAAAATTACAGCTATAAATAGAATAAATGTTTTGTCTTTCATATAAGTATCCTTTATATTGTAAATTTAGAGCTGTATTACTGAGGTCATTAATAATAGCTGTATTGCTAAGGTTACTAATAATGCAATATTGATTGCAAAATATATTCTGATTAATTAATGCAGTCAAACTTCTGTAATTTGAAATTTTGGTTAAATCGAATTTTTTGCCTGGTCCCTAGAATTCTGTATTAAAACAATTGAAAAACTGGTGAATTATTCGATCTTTGATCATTTAAAATTTAATGTGGGCAGAAATTTCGATGAAATATCACACCACAAAACATACATATTAAGAGGTGGTTGAAATCCTAGTCTACATTGGGAGGCAACACAGCAGTAGTTAACTTCATTTTCTCCTTAGGAATGACAATAACCGATTACATTCAGTCAACATCGTTGATAAGGAGTGCAACCTGTTTCTCATAATTGTCCTGAAATGACTGACGTATTGACGACTTCAATCCAATTAGAAATCTTTAGGATGTCTTCAGACCTACTGTCTCTGACCGTTTACTTCCCCCAGTCAATCTTTAAGAGATGGAAACACCCGTAATGAAAAAAATGGCCTTTACTAGCAAATGTTGTGATTCATCACCTTGTTGAAAGCATAAACAATTTCTATAAAGTTTGTGTGAAAACTTGAGATGGCCACATGCTTTATTTATGCATCTTATTTGCTTCAAACAACCAAAATAATTACCTTGTTAATATGCAGTGACTTTCACTCTTGCACATCTCACAACTAATAATACAAGCAAAAGAGTCACCTTAGTAGACAAGGAAGTTGCTAGAGCACATTATTTGACACTCAGATGGGCAGTTCAAATCAATCCCTCCCCCTCCAAGATCATTTATAATTTATGCCTAAGTGATAACTAGGAAACTGACATTGGATGGCAGCACAGCCTAGCATTACTGATTTATTATAAATTCCAAGAGGAGTCTAAGACATAGCCACAGTTTACTCAGTAGTGGTGATTCTCAGAAAATGAACACTATATATAGATGGCAGCTTCTCCATACTCCTAAAAAGAGTAGGACAAAAATCACAACTAGTTATATGATTGGATATGATAATTGCATGACGTTAAACAGACCCCCACAACAAAGAGTAACACATTTGCTGCCTTCATGTGCAATTTTGTGTTAGTTGAAGCATTGGTATTTTTTTCCATTTTTAAGATTTTACATTTGTGCTCTTAATTTTTGGAAGGCAGTATGCTATAATATTGCATGTTAATTGTATAAAGTTCACAAACACACATCAATTTTTGAAAAACATAATTCTTTCAGGAGCAAAGTAAAATTTTGAATCACTTCAACAATACATGCGTTAATTTATAAGTATAAAAATTTATTTTTTAACTTAGAAATTTTATTATGCTCATAAAGATCATAAAAACAACAAGAAAATTAAAAGGTAACAAAATTTACAAAGTAACAAACTTTATTACTAAAAATAATTTTATTTTTTCAGAGTATGTAATAGCATAATATCGCTGCATATTATACAATGATATATTCAATATAAAAATCATAGGCACATACTAGAAGAGTTTTCATTTAATAAGATTATTTACATGGGACACAAATATATAACAATCATTTTTAAAATTTATTTTATGTAAAAAAATAATCTCTGGATATCAAAGCTATTTGCTAAACAAAAATACTGAAATGAAAGAAGGAAGTTACAAAGTTTTGCCATGAACAAAAAGAGTATTTTTTACACAACACAAAAATTGAGTTATTACACAAAATTCAAGGATCATTCAAGCGACACATAGACAAAGCATATAATGCGAGGAATACTTGTCATCCAAGTACAAGATGACAACAGAGTCAAGCTAGTGACATGTCAAAACTGTGCAGAATGTGAATTTTGAGAAACCACTTCACAAAAAAATTCACCATTTGAAACAGCAATGGTGTGAAATGGATAAGTGCAAACAAATACAGAGAAACGTTAATCCGTTTTTATTCAAAAGTATGTCATGAAATTTGTCATCAAACGCAGGGCCATGGAACAACATGCCTCAAACAAAATAGGTTCCAAGTAGAGCAAAGTGAGGGGTGAACCCAGTTTTGGAGGGGCCAACAATGATAACTCATAATTAATACTGACAAAACCACATAAGATCATTAAAAACATGCTGCCAAGTAAACTATCTCAAGTGAATTTGCTTCACAATAACCTAATGTCACATACTACCAATGCAACACAGAAAAGCCTGTATTCTTTCTGCTTAGAGGAATTGTACCACCAGTCTTAGTCTGGATCTATCATCTTGTGATAGATACCATATTAGGTCACTGAAAGAAGGCCTTGAAAAGTCAGCACTTCAAATGTGATCAAGTAGTGTGTGATGCAGCAAGAGAGAATAGTTGCAACCACTTCATTCTTCTTTGTAAAGCTCTTTGTTTCAGTCAATTGTGTGTTGTTGTTGTTGTGACTAATGCCACCTGCCAGACGAAGTCAGATCGAGGCCCGCGAAATCAGTCAATTGTGGTACAATTGACTGAAAAATCAAGGTGTTTACCAGCAGTCTTTCTCAGTCTCATTACTATGTTTTTTACAGGCTGAAGTCTTCAGTTTCTAATAACATATGAGTATTTTTTCAGGCACTAATCTATGTCTCACTTGAACGACCCTAACATTTCCATCAAAATAATCAGTATGAAAAGTATTGATACAATACACTAAATTTATCTTGAAGTACTTAGTTAACGCAATAGCTTTTCAAATTTAATTCCTATATAAAGCATTACAAAAAAATTTAGAGTTACACATAAAAATAAAACAGAAATCTAAATTATTTACAAATATACTCACAAATAAGAGTTGTGAACTAGAAATAAATTCATTATCATCTTTGAAAACATTTCCCTAAGACGAGATTTTATTTTGGCAGATTAAAATGTAATCTATCATTCAGTCTGTTTTATACAAGGCACATCATTCACTATGTAGTCAGAACTCAGTTAATGACTTCTTAAAAAATTTTAATGTGCTCATTTTATTCAGAAAAGTACCAAATAATTTGATTATCTTTAAACTCGTAATTTGAAAAATTTATGACAAATTCCATCTTTAAATTTTTAATTGTTTACTTATTTTTTCACAGCTTAGTAATCAACAAATGATTAAATAATCCAAACAAAGAAATGCTACACTTTTTCCCCTGAAAAATTATCAATATTTTTTTGCTATGAAATTTCAATCAATGACAGAATGTACATTTTTTTTAAAACATATATTCCAACTTCTTAGCAAAAATATTTAAATATGAAAAAAGTTATTGCTTTATTTTATTTTTTAATTCTACATTTACATTTTTGCATAATTTATACTAATCAAAAGTCTCTGATGCCAACAGTTTATCACACTGTTAAAAATCTAGTAAACTGACATAAAATCTATTTTAATGTGATTATTTAAACTGATAAGTAATTGATGAATTGTTGTAAAATTGGACTTCCATTAAAAAACTGTGGATTAAGTAATCCTCATATGACTTATATAAGGTAACTTTTTACAAGTCATTAAATTTGTTTTGATTTATTTTAATTACTGCACTCATCTCAAAAAAATCCTCTATTGCTTAACATTTAATTAAAATCTTTCATTATAACTGCACATTTTAAATCTAACCTTCAATCCTTAAAAATAAACTTTTTCCTTCACAACATAATTTTATTCCAGAAAGAAATGTAATCAATTATCCTTATACACATTTTTACTTTTCAAATGGAGGGAAAAAATTCATCTCAAACATTCAGAAATTACGAAGTTGAGTATTTCTAAAAAACTGAATATTCATTTTTGTAATAATTAATAATCAAACTTTCCTTAATCAAAGGACATAGGAACTTAGGATACTTTAAATTTCTAATTAACAAAACTTGTTTCAGAAAAACAGAAAGAAAAATTATATTTAAAATACAAGAGATAATCTATTCATTAACATATATAATTAAAGGACTAATTACAAAATTCAAATCTTCATATCAATTATTTTGAAATTCCTTTCTCATTGAAATTATTAGATTCAAGAAGAAATGAGCAATATTCAATCAACTGTTTGCTTTTCTGTAACATGATTAGGTTTAGAAAGTGATTTCTTTTTAACATGTTCCATTTTATTTAAAACATCTCCATTTTTATTCATTTTCTGTTTGAGAAAAAAGTCCTTACTACTTTTTTCAATGTTAAAAACTGATGGATTATTTGTTTTATTGTAAAAAGGCTTATTTTCATTTGCTATGCTTTCTGAATTAGATGAGATGGCTGAATTTTGCAGGCAAACTCTTTTAGCATCAGTTGGGGTAACTACATCACATTTTCTTTTAAGACCATGAGGGTGGTGTTCCTTATTAGTCTCGCCATCAGTTTTTAATATTGATTTTTTTATTTTTAATGTTATTGTGCCATGAGATTCATTTTCACCAAGATTATCATGAGTATTTGAATGTGCGATAACTTCAGAAGTAAATATACTCCCCTCTAAGTTCTGTTCACTGGATGAAAGAGAAAATTCACTCATTGAATTTTCAGGAAATTCTATACTTAATATTGTACTGGAATACTTATTTAATTCATCAGACGAATGAGCATCTGAATCCACTACAGAAGGTTTTTGTTTTAATAAAGTGCCTTTTTGATTAAATGTATTAATTTCACTTTTCTTAGCATCAAAACTCACAACATTTAAGGCATTTCTTGGTTTGTCTTCATTTTGGTTCATTTGTTTAGTAATAAAGGATGTTTTCTTAGAATTGAATATAGATGCATATTCACTGGAGGCATACTTTGGATTTAATTTCCGTTCTCTTCTAGATTCTCGTTTAGGTTCCAAAGGAGGAGATGCTTCATCTTCGGCTTTAAAAAAAATACAACCAGATATATTTTTCATTGAGTATAACAAAATTGATGAAGAATTAAATACACAAACAATAAATTACAACCATATGTATGTAATAAAAACAAAAAATTTACTGAACTTTAAACAAAATTTGATTCTTATTAGAATATTTTAAAAGACAAAACAAAATGTAAGAAACAACAAAAGTAACAAACAAGTTATTTATTTTGCAAATAAAAATTAAGAGAAATTCTAAAAACTTTTGCAATATAAAGTAAAGGGAATAAAATCATTCATACAAACAAAGGCAATGGAAACAATTAACAAAATAACATTAGTTAACAATATATGAATTGTTTTTTTAAGTCAATTCTTTAAAAATGTGAATGATAGATTTAGTGAGACAAATATCCTTTTTTATCCTACTAATATCACTACCAGTGGTAAAAATATTTTAATAAATTTATCAAAAGAATTTTTCAACTGCAATGAAATGTTATTAAATGATTGATTGAATTCTTTTTTCAAATTTCTGACTCAAAAAAGCATTTCTTTATGAAGAAAATAAATATATATTCTATCCTAAATTTAAAAATGCAAGCAGTTTTTTGCCTGTCCAACTGGTGGTCAAAAATATGTGATGTTCTGCTCAACTGATCACTAGTTTTCCTTGCAATGCACCAAAATTTCAAACTTTAAAAAAATATACTCTGATATTATATTAATTCTCCGCTTTGAGGAGTTTAAGATAAATATCTCCACATAAAGATAATAAATTTATTTATTCATAAATGTTTTAGAAAATGGTATTTTACCATTAAAACAGCTTTACAATTTGTGTGGACATCAGAGCCTAAAACCTCACTTATCACAACACCAAAATCATTTATTACAGATTAATTTTTTGCTTTGTCAAACAAAATTTTAGCAATGAATATCAAAAATATCTTCAACGATTCTTTTCAGTTGAAATTCTAGTATACATCCTGTTGTGTGTGAAAAATTCAAAACATGGAAGAGCATAACAGTTTGATTTCAATTCAAAGTATGCAATTAACAGCAATAATTGTGAAGAAAGTAAAATTATTTGCACCATCACAATAGAAAAATCCAGAAATACAAAAAAAAATAAAAAAAATGTGGGATTTAAACAGACATGCAAGTAGTGACAAATTCAGTTTCAGGGATGAAATTTTTCACTTCATCACATGCCACATGATGTCGATCGTATGGGCACAAAAACACCGAACATAAGAGATGTGACACTAAGAAGGGGTTAAGTGAAATAAGTCCAAATGTAGAAATCAAGGATTTAAACAGCTTTCCAATCATATTATTTATCAATGTTTCACTTTAGTATCAGGGACTTTTAAGTTCTTGCAAAAGATAATAGCTACTATCTTGAAAAAACATGTCAAACAGGCTTATAGAGTTATCGTTCCAATGATTAGACTCAAAAAATATTTTTGAAAACTTAAAGAGTTCTTAACATATTAAAAAGACATGGTGATGCTTTCAGAAAAACAAAAAAAACTTACTATTAACCATTGTATGTAATTTAAAGATACAGTCAGAGCCTGTTAAGACCTAGTCCAGTAACATGTTAATCTGCTCATTGTGCACTTTTAAATGGCTCCCCTTGATAAGTCATCGCAAACGCCCATATTGATTGATTGTGAATTCTGTGATGTTATAATTCTTTTTTTCCATTTTATGAAATTTATATATTAAACTTTTGTTTTTGGATGAAATCCTGACTTCTCATTAAAAAAAAAAGACATTGATTTTTTTTCCTTTCAATTTTATGTTTAAAAACCTTTAAATATAAAAATCTCAGGAAGACAAATATTCCAATTATGATTATTATTTATTTCTGTTAAAGATAATTTTCAAGATTTCCTGACTGGATGATATCAGTTCTATGTTCAACATTTTCACATTGGTCATATTTTAAGGAGTTAGATTTCTTGTGTGTGTGTGTGTTTCTCTTATATGAATTTCTGTAATAATTCAAAATAACAGTGACAAGAGCAGAATATATTTTTTAAATGTTCCAAGAGGTGTCAGATAACAATTATGAGAAAGTACCAAAGAAAACTTTGATTATACATTCTACATAAATTGCACATAAAAAAATTTTATGATTGACTAAATTAACCAATGGAAAATGAAAATATATAAATACTTACAAAATGCATTAGAGCCTTGAGAGCCACTGCTAGATTTTTTATCATTTAGAGAGTCTTTTAAAAATAATGCATTCTGTAAAAGAAAAAGCTTTGAAAAAACTAAATTATACAGAATTTTAAAAAATTAACTAATTATATACTTTAATAAATGCATTTTTTAAAGAATATAACAAGAAAAATAAAGTGAGAGATAAAGAATATTTACAGCACAGTTAATATAATTAAGCTTTAAGCAATTGGTCTATAGCTGATTTAAGAAGAGTTTGCTAATTTTCTAAAAAATCTTATTTTATTCAAAGAAACTGACACAAAAAAAGATTCAATACAGAAATTTTTTTGAATGTTTTAACATTACACAAAATTACAATAACAACATAACATTTGAAGAAGCATAAAACAATCAAACTGTGATATACATACCTGCTATTTTTATAAAGGAAAAGGCAATATAATTTATCAGTATAATTTTCTTTGTGGATTTAACCAAAGTTGCATAAAAATTAAAACAAAATAAATTAAAAAAATACAGATTTTTTAAAACAATTTTCATGCCTTGAAATAAATGAATTTTTAAATAGGTATGTTGAGAAAAATTATTAATTCTTAACTAATCTGAATGTTAGAAAAATATTGCATATTTTTTTTTAAATACAAAAAAAATCGTTCAAAATATTAATAAGAGTATAATCTTAAAAGTTTAACAGATGTAAAAACAAATAAAATCAAGAAAATGTTATCTAAACTGCAGAATGAAATGGATATACAGAGAAAGAAATTATTACAATTGCTATATAATTGGATGATTTATTAAATGTTCAATCCCTAGAAATACAGAAGTAATAAGTCACAGGTCCCTATCTAGCATGGAAGCAAGCAGTCACATGGTGTGACATAACTGCAAACATAAATTTCCTAAATGGTGCCTATCAGAATTTCTTATCAAGTAGTCGTCAACTGCTGGTCTGAATTAACAACACATTCTGGAATTATTTCAAGAGCCTTTTCATGAAATCTCAAACATACTCTGAGAAAGAAACTGGATGACTTAATTTACTAAGAAAATATTTGAAAGGTTGAAGACATTTCATAGTAAGGCATGCCCCATAAGGAATAAGATTATTTCAACAAGACTATTCCACTTTTTTAAAAGATAATTCTAACATGTACAAAGCACACCCATTTTTGAATTATTTTCAAACTTGTCAAACATTTCCTTTATGCACCTGATAATCTATGAAGAGAAAGCTGATTTCTTTTAAGAGTATATTTGGAACCTAATGGAAAGGCTCCCCTATAACCCCTTCAGAATCTTGTCAATTTAGACTAACAGTGGAGATAATTTGGCAAGAAATTCCTCAGAACACCATAAAATTTGTCAGTGGATGTCATGTGCTTGCATATAGGATTTAGGCCAGAGATGGATAAATGATTATTGATTTCATCATTTCACATGGATTCAATATAATGAATCATCCAATTATGCTGAAATTGTAATAATTCTGCTTTCATAAATGATTATTGATTTCATCATTTCACATGGATTCAACTCTATAATGAATCATCCAATTATGCTGAAATTGTAATAATTCTGCTTTTTGTCTATGTTCATCACATCTAGTCATTTTAGTGAAACAGTATATTTATTAAAACAAAATAAAAGATAAAATTACATCAACAATTTTTCCTACTAATAAAAATATATTTAGAAGCTTTAAATAAATACTTGCCTTTTTCAGATAACTATGATTAAAATATCTTTAATTTTGTATTATTTAGAAACATATAAATAATAAAAAATACTCGAATCTTTTATAGTATACTTCTTTATTATTTGTATGTCAATACAAGTCTATAACTTAAATCATACATCAAAACAAAAGATCGATGAAAAATATGACTATTAGGATGCAACAAATTGTTCTAAAAGTAAAATTCTTCGGCCCCCCCGGGGGTGAACAATTAAGGCAGGGTTATATCTCTTGATAGTTCTTTATTATTAGGCAATGAAGAACATGCCATTTATCCTATTTTTATTTATTCAAGAATAGAATATATATTTTAAAAATAATTCAATTTTAAAAAAAGCACACAATTATCTTATATACATAACCAAAATTTAAAATCTCATAGATGGCATTATAAACAGAAATAACTATCTCAACAATTATGCTGTTGACAAGTAAAACAAAATTGTCTGTAATTTTTTTTAAATAAAAATATAAGTTCATGATTTATTCAAAAACCTGCAATTACCTGTATAAAAATTTATACTATCAACAGTAAATTCAGTAGATGAGCAAATAATTAACAAAAAAACAGAAAGATCATAACAATATAAACTGAATTTAAAATAATTATTCAAGTAAAAGATTACATCCACAAGTGAAAATTTTGTAAAAATATGACACACAACATATCAGCTCATTGTACAATACATTAAAAAAGAAGGTTCAAGTGTAGTATAGGGGGCCACTTGGCGCAGTCCATTTTTTTGGCGACTAAAAGTGTTCGCCAAGGTACTTTTTTCAGAATTATTTATTATTTATTTTATAATGAATTCGATATCTCACCATAACATGAAGATAAAAATCGCCAAATCCAAAGAAAATAGCCAAATCCGAAGTGGCCCCCCTATACTACACTTGAACCAAAAAGAATCTAGGTAAGCAAAAAAATTCATGAATAGTGCAAAATGCTTTGCAACAGAAATATCAGTAAATGTTTTCCAGTTTTAACAGACTTCCTTAACCTTGTTTACTTAAGAAACTCTGTTAAGATCCTTTCAAAATGTTCCCTAACTACTCACGAATAATGTGAAATATATCTAATCAAAAGCTGATATTCTGCATACAAAAAAAAAATATTTCAAAACAGAAATATATCTACATACATTCTAACTATAAAATCCTTTTACAATGTCACTTATCTCAATCCCATTTATATACTTATAGCAAAATAATGGGGAATTTAATAAAAATATATTCCTTTTATAAATTCCTGATGAATAAATTATTCAGAAAAATGCTTTCACAAATATAAAAAAAAAAATACACACATTGTTTCTTACTGATGAACGTGGTAGGGTCGAAAAGTTCCTGGAATAGGCCATCTACAAATTATTAAAAAATAGAACAATAATTTAAGCTTATTGGCCTTCAAAGTACTCCCCTCCTGCATCCATACACTTGCTCCAGCATTTGTATAACCATTCAAAACACTCCTGGAATCCCTTTTTTTAGAGGTCCTTCAATTGATTCGTCACATTTTGGATCACCTCATGTGAATTCACACAAAACAATGTCACTTGAAATTTCATTTTGAGCCATGGAAACAGATAAAAATCTTCTGGTGCTGGAATTGTCTACATATGCTTTCTTCAGCATCTTGAATGCTTTCTTGAGCAAAACACAGAATTTCATGTTTGCACGCTGTTCCAAAAACAACACTGCAAAATCCAAAGGATCAAAAATTCGTTTTGACAGAAATGATCTGCAGCTAACTCCAACAGTACAGGAAATTAATTCCAGATGGCTGAGTGTTTTCCTTATTAGTGCTGCCAACCCCTGAAACAGATATTTCCCCTCTAAAGAACATCTGCGTGAATGTAGGGGACCATTCCGGGAACTTTTTGACTCTAGTAGTATTATCTAATAAATACATTTTTGGACATGAAAAATATCATTGGTATTTTACAGAATGAAAGTATTATAGAATGAAGCTCATGAACAAATTGTAATAAGCAGGAAAAAGCTTAACTATTTAGCAAAACAAAAAATTAATTTCACAGGTTTATCATTTTTTTTTAATGTGCACAACAGATAAAAAGTACAACTGAAGTATAATTTTAAAAACCGTAATAAAATAAGTAAATAATACAATGCATTGCTAAAGAAATAAATTAATACAACTTAAAACACTTTTAATAAATATTTTATTCCAAAAAACAAGCATCAAGCAGAAAAAAAGACATACATGCTGCTGATAAAAGCAAAATGCTACTGATAAAAACAATTTTTTAAAAGTATTTGAGCAAAAAAGAAAAAAAAATGCTTCTGCAAACAATGCTGCTCTCATGCATAAAAGAATGAAACATGCAAGAAAAGACACAAAGGCGAAGTCTTCCAGCTAAATGCGTTTTGTAAATCACAAATTTACCTTAGATTTTTCCAGACGTCGCTGCTTGGCCTTTTCTTCTAAAAGTTTTTCAGCTAAACAAAAAAATTTTTAATGATAATTAATAAAAGCTTTAAATACAGTAGTATTTTCAAAAACTCATATATAAAAAAAAGTAAGTAATATATACACAAGATCAAGATTTGTAATCCTTAATTTTAAAAGTATTCATAAAACAATGAACAAAGCTATAAATTACTAAAAATTTTATTTAAACAATAAAAACATTTTATAATTATTTTTTCTGTGTATTACAAATGAACTCAATATAAATCCCAATGACACATGTAGAATTTATTTGTTTTGTTTGCCTCTATAAAAATATACTAAATCTTTTCCAGGAAAAAGTTTTACAGAAAAGATTTATATTTTTAAATTGTATATTTTTGAGGTTTTCATTTCCCTCATCACATTGTTCATATGTATATAAACTTAACTCAGTGGCATCCATGAGGGACAAGGCCTACTGTGCCCAACTCAGTATATGTGACCTTGGGCCCTGAGGTGCATAGCAGATGTTCGGGTCAGGTGATCAGTCTGACGTGAAAACCCATAATGTTAAGTTCTCAAGCAAGCTTGGTACTAATTTTATCGATCCATTGAAGGGATGAAAGGCTGAGTCAACCTTGCTTAGTCAGGGGTTTGAACCTTGGACCTTTGGTGTGGAAGCACAATGCACTAATCATTCAGCCACTGGGCTTCGATATGTACATTTTTTATCTTTTAATTAATTTAACTGAATTTTATAGATTTTTAAAAGGGTTTGCACAAATTTGAAATCTTAAATTCCTAGCTGGCATAAAATTTAGAAGCTCTAATACATAAAAACTTTAAAATCTTATAAACTTCACATGGCACATATTTAATCTCTATTAAAAAAATTATTTAATGAAAGAATTTTCCAAATTTAGAAATAATAATTTACACAAGAGAAATATAAAATAAGTTACCTTCTTTCAGAGTCAGTCTACCTATAGGTTTATTTTCTTCATTCTCAGGATCTAAATCTTCACAATTACTAAGAACATCATCAAATGATGATAAATCACTTGTGTGAACTGAGCTAACTTCAACATCACCTATTTGATTTTCATTACTTATGCTGTGCTCTGGAGTTGAATAACCCTCAAATTCTGATGATGATGATGAATAAAGAAAAATATCATATATGTCATTTAAAATTTCAGGTGTTTTTAATTTACTTTCTAGACTGGTGCTATCCATAGTATTTGAACTGTATAAATTCTCAACATCTGATTCACTGCTTGATTCCTCTTCACTAGTTTTACTATCTGATTCACTTTCTTGTGATGACTGTGTTTCATCCATAGAAGAAAGTTCAGCAGATGATGAACCAGCAGCTAGCACACTAGATGAAGGAGGAGGTGGAGGAGGAGGAGGGAAATCTTCAGTTTTTTTACATTGTTTTCTATCTTTACTTCCATATTTTTTCTTTGTTTCGAGGAATTTTGATGAATTATCACTGGTCTCTTCCGATGTGCTGGCAGATGTTTCTTTAGATGAAGATGGAGAATCACTCACAGATGATGTTGAGCCAGAACTATTAGAACGAGAACTAATTTTTGCTGATTCTTGAACTGTTACTGTTTTCTTCTGTTTCTCCAAAACATTTTTTATATCTTTATGCTTTTTGGGTGTGTTTGAATCGGAATCCGACTGGTATCGCTTCTTATCAATATTTGTTTTTGTAGTCTTGTCATTTGATTTTTTATCATTACTTTCTTTTTTATAATGTTTACTAAAATGTTTTTGCCTTTCTTTAAGATTTGAACTTGAAGTAGAATTTCGATCCTGATCACTGCCTTGAGACGAGTCATATGAAGAAGAATGTAAACTACTTTTGTGCCCTTTGTCAGATTCGGTTTGTGTCTTAAACTGGTGTTTATAATCAGAAACTTTAGATATTTTAGGCTTTTCAGTCTTGTTACTTGAACTTTTTATTTTCCCAGAACTACTTTCTTTTTTTATGGTAGTCATTTTAGAGGAGGGTGTTTTCAAATGAGACTCTGAAGATTTTGAAGGGACATCTTTAGCTTTGTTTTTAAAACTACTATCTTCAGTTTTTTCACTTTTTATGGTCTTTGAAGAAATTTTACTTTTAAGTGGTGAAGAAATGTCTTTAGATGAAACTTTTGATGATTTTACAGATGTCTTTGTATCTTTTTCCGAAGAAGATTTTGTTGATGAACTATCTTCTTTAAGTTTAGGTTTTCGACTTTCATTTGGATTACTTGAGATTTTTGAAGAGCTATGAGATTTATACTTTTTACCTTTATCACCCTCTGATTTGTGTTTACTAACACCACTAGATTTTATTGAAGACACTGATAATTTTACTTGATTAGGTTCTTCTGAATGAGAATTTGCATCATTATTTGGCACCTTTATATCATCTTTCTTTTTATCTTGTTTACATTCTTCTTTTTGTGTTTTCTTTGAAATATCAGAAGAAACATCAAGTTCTTCAGTTTTTATTTCTTTTTTTACTTTACTTGGTTCCTTGGTATCATTTTGGGATTTTGAAAGCGTAGAACTTTCAATAGTAGATTCAACAGGTTCTAATTTAATTGGAAGAATGTCATCTTTCTTTTTTTCTGTATTTTGTAATACATCTGAAAATTTTGTTTGAACAATACTTTCTTCTTTTTTTAACTTTGAACTGACATCTGGAGTTTTTATAAGACTAGCAGTTTCTTCCTTTTTCTTTTCTGTCTTTAACAAAGTCTCAGAAGTTTTAACTTGATATGAAGGCTCTTCTTTCTTTCTTTCTGTCTTAATTGAATCTGTTCCCTTTGCTTGCACATTTTGAGATGGGTTTGTTTGTTTAGGTTTTGAATAACTGAAGGAAAGTATATCTGCTACTGGATCTATAAAAAAAAAAGACAAATTTATTGTTCAGTAAATACCTTACACTTAAAGGAAAATTTTATTATCAGTTGTACATATAACTACTATCATTTAAATCAGTGATTTCCAACCCCTGGTCTGTAGATTAAATGGCACTGGGCTGTCCAAAGAGCAATAAATTATTTCCATTTCTTTTACTATGGAGTATTTCTCTCGCATTTGAAAATTCTATGGACGAGTAATTAACCAGGAGCTTAGAGATGTGATCTCAAAGTGCACCAATACCACACATGTTCAAAATATTCAAAATATTGTGACATATGATATAAAAGCAATCAAAGTCTCCTTCCTTAGTGGATCATGGTAAAATTATATGGTGATGGGTCCACAGCAATAAAAAAATTGGGGAGTATTGATTTAAATAAATGAGTTAATTGAAGCAAAATACTTCACTGACTTGAAATAGATTTTCTAGATATATTAACTAAATATAAATCATTTTAATTTAAATTCCTCAATCTCATAATTATTATTTTTTTCAAGTTAGGTCTATAGAAATCCTTTTGATTATTCACAGTATTCCATTTAAGCAAATCATGTGACAAGTTACCAAGTTATTTTAAAAAATCAAAATACATATAAAAATATAAAATACAACTGATCTCTTAAACTTTAAAGGAGATATAAAAGTTAAAATACCACTTTTTGAAATTATTTATATATAAAAATTTCAAAAACAGACATATAAAAATGAGCACTTTATTCTTTTAGAAATTTTTAAAATTAAAGCACATAATATTATAAAAAAAAAATCACTTCAAGCTCAAATGTTAATATTTTACACTTTTTGAAATTTATAAATCTAAAAATGATAATCTAATTTATAATCTAAAAATGATAAATATAACTAGGCACATACAGACATAACTGAATATTTTATGCCTTGCCTGTTATATAAAATTATTTTAGAAATGTGATATTAGCAAAAAAAAAATAAATTGCAACTTAGATGCAAATCATGAACTATTTTGAAATGCATTTAAATACTTGTTCTGTACATTTTTTACAAATCAAAAATTTCATTTTACTAATTTTGATGGCATTTTGTGAATTTTTTCAAAATGTAATTTGCATTATCCTAAAAAGTTAAAGAATACTTTTATAAGTGTGATCAAAAAAAATTTTTAAAAAAAAACAGCTGCAAGCAATGTTACAAGGCTGGCACAATAACATAATGAAAAGATAGAAAACACTTTACAATGGGGGAAAATAAAGTACTGTTGTATAGAAAATGATTACAAAATTATTAAAAATGATAAAGCAATAATTATGAGATCCTTAATGCCCTTTATCACAAATAATGAGTTAAGTTCATCATAATAATTTTACATTAATTAACAACGAGCCACACTTATAATAATTAAATAACTTCAGATCATAGAAAAATTTAGAAATCTCTATTTTGCAATAAACAGTATCTAGCTTAATTGCAATTATGACACCACAGTGGTATATTTATTCAATATATCACTAAATATAAAAATATATAATTCAATATGGTTACAAAAGTGGTATATTTATTTAAGTGCTAATAATTTGAATATATTTGAAACCCCAAAATTTTATCCAACTTTTTGAAATGAAAATATACTATTTAATGAAAAGAAAAACTTACCAAGAATTGTGCTCTTTGATTTATTTGATATATTTTCTAAGCTCTCTATAACTGGTTTTTCAGAACTCATATTTTCATTTGAACTTTCTTTCTTTTTGTTTAATTTCTTATTTTCTTCATTTAAATACTGATGAACAACTTCAATTATTTTAGGTAAAAATAACTGATTAATTTTTGGATTGATCACTTGTTCTACAACATGATCAGCTCCAACAGCTAACATTCCAGATCTATAACAAGATAATTATTAGTTTAACTTCACTCAAAATAGTAAATAAACAATAAATTTTGTATTTTCTTTTTTTAAAAGTTTTCTTAGACTCATTTACCATATTTGAAATTTAAGAATATAAAAATTAACATATTTTATCAGGGTGAATTCCCATTTACCAAACTTTTATTTCTATACAAAATTACTATTTCTATACAAAATTACTATTTCTATTTTTTGATGATATCATTCAGTAGCGGTATCTAAATAAAACCAGTACTTAGACATCACGCAAAGAGGATCGTTTTGGCATGATCGGTTAAGTACTGGCGTTCGGAACGGAAGGTGCCCGGTTCGAATCTAACCTACATTGATGACCCTGTACTAAAGTAAGAAAACACAACTTTCTGAACTGTTGTGGCACCATCTACCGCAAGAAAAATTAATAGAATAATAATAAATAAGAAGAGATAGTAAAAAAAATAATAATAAAAAACATACTCTCTCCAAAAAAACGATAGATCACCTTTCTCTCATCTCAGCAAGAAAAATAAAGTAAATAAATACCGTAAAATCCGGCATATAACGCGCACTTTGAACACAAAAAATAAGACCGAAACTTAAGGGTGCGCATTATACGCCAGGTATAAAAATGATAGCTTTAAAAATAGCAAAAGATATGAACATAAAAAAAACTTTTCTTCTACATGTATCGAGACACTGTTTATTTAAAAGAAACGACTTGCCTTACGAACTAAAAGAGTTGTAGTTCTAGAAGCCTACTATTTTTTCAAAAGTTTGGGATAATACCTCGAATAAATGATTTCAAAGCATAAAAAAGCAATGTATACTAATATTTCAAATTTCTTCGTTAAAAAGGGGGTGCGCGTTATACGGCGAATATACCTAAAAATTAAAAAAATCAGTTTGAAAGTATAGGTGCGCGTTATACGCCGGATTTTACGGTAAGAAGAATAAATGAAAAATAATGAGAGAGAGAATAAAATAAATAAATAAAAACATGCTCTCTCCGTAACAAACGAACGGGGGAAAAAAATCGTTCGCCTATCCATCTCACTGGTGGGAGAGTAGTGTAGCAGTATCTAAATAAAACCAGTACTTAGACATCACGCAAAGACGATCATTTTGGCGTGATCGGTTAAGTACTGGCGTTCGCAACGGAAGGTGCCCGGTTCGAATCTAACCTACATCTTTCTTCATCATACCACATAAAAAAGGGTATCATTAAAAAACATATTGTTCATTACTTTTTATTATGCAAAATGATACATTAAGATGAAAATTTTAACAATTAGAATTATTCATAACTAACTGAAAAATATAAAAACACAAACTTCGAACATAATTAACTCTTACTCATCAATATGACGGCGTAATTTATTTCTTAATTCATTCTTATTTAAGTCTGGATTCCATGTTTCTCCTGAAAGGAATTTGGTGGTGTATCCATCAACTCTTTGACTTAAATTTTGGCAGGAGGACTAAAATAAAATTCATATATTTAAAAAATATATATATTGAAAGAAATTCAATTATTTTACAAAAAAAAACAATATTTTAATTTTAAAATACACATAAGAACAGGAAAGATGTTTATAAAACATACATTAATTTATGAATTCCTAAATCTTAAATTATGAAAACAATACATACTTATGTATTATATTGATGGCCAATTTCATCAAATAAAAAAAAGTCACCATTTCAAAAGACATCATCAAATGCTGTCACTATCATTATTATTTTGGAACATGTACGGGAAAGGTTTTCAATAACTGGCAGCCAATTGTGGCATTTGGCAACATCTTTTAATTTGAAAAAATTGATCAATGGTATAACACTCAAGTGCTGAATAATATAGTATCACATCTAATAAATTATATTACAAATATGTAGATTAAAAATGTACTAGATATAACAATACATAACTGCATATTGTTTTGGCCTTAGTTAAACCAATTGCTTTGTGACAAAATGAAAATGCACTAACAAGGCATAATATATGTGCCAAATTGGCAACCTTACTCTCAGAGAACAAAATGCAAACCTATTAAAACTTAGTTTTAAACTTCTTTTTTTTTAATAGTCATTCTATTTCTGGTCTGTTATAAAGGTTTTCCTTATTCCTTTAAAATAGATTTAATAGTATCATGGTAGGTTTTATTACTGAATGAAAAAGGAAAGAAAACAGGCTTGATTTGAGTATGCATGCAAGCTTGATTGCATCCATATATAAATGATAAAAAAAAAAACAGTGAAAATATACATTTAGATGAGTGAAAACACACAACCGATTGTTTTGAATGAAAATATTGTAAAACCAACTGAAAAACCACACAATGCACCCTTTGAAGAAAATGCATCTCTTCAAAGTTAGTGCTTTAGTCGTATCCTATTTTGATACATCTCTTGGAAACAAAATAGTTGAGTGTCATAAGTGGCAATAAATTCAACAAAATGGCAATCACAATTTATAATGATCCTATTAACTGTAACAGAGCAAAACCTAACTTTTTTCTTTTTGCCTGAGGAAAAATAATATATAATATCAATTTCAACTATTTTTAAATGAAACTAGAAAAAAAAAAAATTTCAAACTGTACAACAAAGATTATTTCCTTCCCCTTCCCTTCTAAACTGAAATTAGAAAGAAGGAGAAAATCTGTTTGCAAAAAGTTTTACAGTGGTATAATGACAGAGAAAAACTTAATTTGATTCTTTTAAAACTAAACTTAAGTTATTGGGAAGAAGAAAACCCATAAAATGTTTTGAATAAGGTCAGTAATTTTTCCATTTCCTTTGGTCCTTTTCAATGTCATTTTTAATGAAATAAGACTTTTACTTTATGTTCTTGCTTTTGTTTACATCACCAATAGTGTCTTTCTTGAAAAGCAGTGACAGCACTATCTTGTTTTCCATCACAACTACTCCAAATCTGAAAATCATGTTTCAACACTATCTGGACCACAGTTTTAAAATAATACCAAAGGTGCAACGAAACAGGATTTTACCTGTAGTTTTTCTTTTACTGATAATTATTTTAAAAAAATTAATTAAAAAGTTAAATTACTGGTATGTATGTAGCATTCCCATAGCAAAATTTGCACCACATGAATCATACCATGATGTAACAGCAAAAAAAAAAAATTTTTTTTAAGTGTTACTAAAGGTTTAATGCTAAATGCATGAATATGTTAATTTTTATGCCACTTGCAACTTTAATTTCATAGCACAATTCACGTAGTGCCAATTTGCCTGCAGTGACGTAAATAAGTATATACCTCATTATCTCGCATCAATATACTTAATATTTTAGCAAAATCTATTATTAATGAAATGTTATGTAAATCCATTCATGCAAAAGATCTGCATTTGTGTTGCAATAGCAACATGTTTGGGAAAAACACATACAACACGAAGAAAGAAACAGTAAATTCAACTAGGAATCTACATACTTGTAACTTGCTTACATACCTGCATACTTTTTATATTAAATTTTGAACAAATCTACATGTTTTACATATTTCCATTATCAAAATAATTCAATTTAATGAGAAATTTTAGAATAAACTAATATTACACTGAGCAAAATTCATTAAATGATTTTTAATATCAATAGTATATCAGGCAACAAAAAAATTATCCACATTACTTTTCAAAAATTACAATATAGATATTTTTTACTAAAAATTGGGTACTTACATACTAATGCAACAATGCCAAAAAACATTCAAGATAATTCGCCAAGTTGGCAACTTCAATTTCATATGTGTCATACGCGATGAATCGGTAGTCATATGCCTCGTTTCATATAATATCACCAATACGGCTGTGATAAAACATAAGTACCAAAAAATGTTTCATTTAATGGCTCCTTTCCCCTCAAACATTTTTACATAAGATCAATTAATATAGTAAAAGAGATTCTGTACTAAGAATTCAGTACTACTTAGTCAGCTGGGTGCAGGCGAGATATTTCCAAATGTTACTATCAGCCAAAAGCAACTATTTATTATCATTTTCCTCAAAGCTTTGCCAAATAATTCTATAAAAATAACATCAACCACTTGTAAATCGGTTTTAATAGCGCATATTTTTTATGTGGAATCATAAAAGTCTTTTCTTGATGAAATTTGTAGTTAGCTAGCTGAAAAATACCCAAAGTTCTTTGCAGAAAATATGTTCTCATTACATAAATCTTATAGCAATTTTAGAATATAAAAGGCTCATATATATTTTCATAGAGTGTTTCCTGATACAATAGAATAAAATATGGATTCAAATAACCAATTGGTAGTTTTAGAAGAAATATAAAATCATACATATTCAGTACTGCATTTATAAAAAAAAATCAATTTTGCATGTCATTCAGCTATTAATAGATTTGTAGCTTTATATCCTTCGAAATAAATGAAGACAAATATGCTGTGAAATGGTTTGATATAAATATAACTTCCTACAATTTTCCACAATAGTATAACAAATTTAAAAACACAATCCCCAAAAGCTATTACTTAGTAAGAAAGTGACAACTAATACAAATGTGTATCATGCTAGAATACAGAACACTTGAAACAAAAATACAACTAAAAACCAACAAAGAATACAACAAATACTTTAACATATCTTGTTTAGAACTTTCCTCAAATAACTTTATTGTTTACCTTCGTATCAACATCTGCAAGGCATTCATGACGAAATTCATCAAATATTCCCTTTGCTTTCAAATAACTCATGATATTTTCTATTAAAACAGGATCACCAGGAACTAGATGTTTCGCATCCATAATTAATATAAAAAGTGTAGCTTCTCTTTTCAAGTCATCCCATTCCTCATTCAAATACGAAAACAGACGATTTCCCAAATAAAACACATTTAAAAATCGATGAAAAGCAGTAATAAAAATTATGACATGTTGACTATCGATAGTCATAAATTAGGGTCGTAATACCTTCTAGTTTCTTCTAAATATTGAGAATATAATATATTGGATAAACTATCACAATTTTTACAATATTTATTCTGAAATATTAAGGGAATTCGAACCAGTGAATAACAGAACTCAGTCAATTTTCCTTTATCTAATATTAGCAAAATTAATTCTGAGCATAGATAGATTAATAACATAACTGTTTTTTATAAATGCAATCTAATTTAATTTAAAATCCAAAATAGATATGTTTCATTGCTATCAGACGGTGGAACTCTTGGAAAACTCTAGTCTCTAAGAGTCCTCTTGGAAAGAATGTTGGTCACTGTTTAATAGAACAAAAAATATTCTCTCATTTGACATCCCAACAAATTTTAAACAAAAAAGAAAAATAATTTAGTTTATTCAAATCTAAGTCTACTAAAATTATAAATTAACTATAAATTCGCCGAAGATCAGCAATACTGGCCTTCCGGTCAGACACCACTAAAGCGATGACTTTGAAACCCACTGAATTAAATGCCAAGTCTCTTTCTAAAGTTACTGTTAAGCAAATACTCCGCATAAATGAGCGAATACAGTTTGATTTTTGTAATCGCTCTAGATCATAAAACTGATCCGAAACTGATGTCTTTTTTTTTTTAATTCAAAGAGGGGACAAACCAAGGCGCGGTTACTCGGTGAATGTAGAAGAGAGGAGTTCTTTTTGTGAGAGGTTCGATTGTGGTATTAATTACAAGAATTTAAATTTTAAATTAAATTGTCTAAACTCTGAAAATTTATTTTTGAAACTTTATTTTTTCCAGACCATTATACAAGTAGGAGAAACCAGTGGCGTAACGTACACCCCCACAACCTCCGTATCGCAAGGGGCGTGTAGTCTAGGGCAGTGGTGCGCAAACTTTTTTCGACTGCGACCCCTTTTGTAGAGAGAAAATTTTTAGTGACCTCTAGAGATAAATATTCACAAATACGATGGAAATAGGCGCATTTCTTTCGTTTTATCGAATAAAAAAAATAATCATTTCTGACACACATTAATATTATTTATAATTTAAAGAAAATAGTTTTTGTATAACATAAAAATCAGTAAATTGTCTTTTAATGAGATGTATGTGGCTGCAAGTTTCTGATGATCTCACCGATGATCGGATGTATGTTGCTAATTGCAATTCGCATATCATCTTCAGAGTTCAAACGAGAGCGGTATTTAGTTTTTATTGAAACTAGTTTGCTAAATCCAGTTTCACATAAATACATTGATGCAAATTGTATTAGTAATCTGATGGCATTCTTGTACAGAACGGAATATTGCTTTTCCACGGATAGCCAAAATTTTTGGCAAGGCCGAGTCTTAAATTGATTACGAAGAGTATAATCACTAATCAAATCTATCAATTGCTCTTTCTCACTAATTTGAAGAGTTGAACTGCATATGTCGTAGGAAAATGGATCATGAATCCAACCACAAGATCGTTTTCAGGAAAATTCTCGAAAAGTTTTCTTTTAACTTTTCAATGTGATTGGAAATGATATTTTTAAATGTAAATATATCTATATTAATTTCCTTGATAAAATCGTTAAAGCAAGGGAAAATGTCGGTGTTGTTTTTAATCAGTTCAGTTTCCCAGAGACTAAGCTAATTTTTAAAAGCTTGAATTTTACTGGCTGAAGTTGATAGTTGAATTCTCACCCTGCAAGCTCAAATTTAAGTCGTTAAGTTTTTCGAAAATATCAACTAAATATCTCAGCTTTCCTAGCCAAACTTCATTGATATAATAACTTGCCAATCTATGTTTCTTTTCGCTTAAAAACATGTACACTTCATTTCTCAAATCAAATATCCGCTGTAGTATTTTCCCACGCGAGAGCCATCTGACTTCAGTGTGTAAAAGTAATCTGTCATACGTTGAGCCCATCTCATTGCAAAGTATTGAAAAGAGACGGCTGTTAAGACTGTTGCATTTAATGTAGTTAATTGAACTAACAGTGTCTTGTAATATGGTGTGCAACTCTTCATCCATATCTTTTGCAACAAGAGTTTGCCGATGAATCGTACAGTGATTAAATACCATATGAGACGCCACTTTCTGGATTAAGCCTCTGAGCCCTTTGTTCGAACCTGTTAATTTTGCAGCACCATCAGTACAAACCTCAACACAGTTTGCCCAGGTAAGGGACTTTGCTTCAAAATATTCATTTATTACTTCGAATATATTTTCTCCAGTTGTTTTTCCTTCCAAACTTTTGCAACATAAAAACGTTTCTGTTATATCTTCATTAAAAATAAATCTAACGTAAATAATTAGTTGTGACATTTTAATAATATCGGTAGTCTCGTCCAGTTGTAAAGCAAATACAGATGAATTTTGTATGCGTTTTATGACTTCAGACTCTATATTTCGTAACATTTCGGAAATCCGCCGAGACACGGTATCTCTTGATAATGGTATTGTTTTTAGTTCATTTCCATATTTATCGCCATGCATAATTGATGTCATCTTAGTTGCTGCTGGAAGGATAAGGGATTCTCCAATTGTATGGGGTTTCATTGTTTTTCCTATTAGATAAGAAACTTCTAAAGAAGCTCGTAATGCTTTCTAAGGTATTGTTGTAAATTTCTTTAGATTTGCACTTTGAATTATCAGATTTTCAGCTCGTCTTTGAAAAAAATCGGCATGTTTATTTTGAAGTTCTTTATGTTTAGTTTCCAGATGCCTTTTTAATTTAGCTGGTTTCATGCTCTCACTTGCTAATTTTTCGTTGCAAATGACACATATTGGGCGTTCTTCATCTTCAACAACAAAAAATGTAAAACCATACTTAATAAATTCCTCATTGTACTTTCTTATTTTTTTAGATGGGGCATTTAGTTCAGAATTTTGAGACTCCTCATCAGTATTTGTTCGTTTGTTAGCTGAAGATGTACCTGGTGTACGTATTACCCATTTATCCATTATGAATATAGGGGTTAAATTTTTTTTTAACTAAAACAAATAAAAAAAATTATCATTTTTCGAGAAATTCAATAAAATTAACAGAGATCTTTCTCTAATGATAGCACATACCTGATAACAAAGAGCAGCAAAGCCCGATAAAAATATAAAAATCATAATTACACAACGTCACATGATAAAACTCGAGGAGAAACTAAAACAATTGCAGGCCAACTGTTACATGCTACAACTTTACATGGAAAAGCGCAGTAAAACATTCAGCGATAATTTTTGATTGTTTGGTTGGCCTTGGCTTGGTACGCTTGTCTACAAAATGACTCCCACAGCCCTTGATTACCACTCCATCTCGTACGGTGCGCATGCTCAGTGCGCACCGTTCGACACAGTACGTATAACATCAATATGTCGAACAAATAGGGGCTTTTCAGTAAAACTTGCGAATTACCGCGAAGAGGGCGTCATCTACCGGAGTGAAAATCTTGCGTCTTCACACTTTACATTCATTACGCATTACGGTCAAAGAAAGAGCGAACAGCAGGAAATTGCAATTAAACAGTAAGTGACGGCGTTTCACTCTTTATATGTACACTGTATGGTATGCAGCATGCAGGCATAATGCATTTCATAAAAATTTGGCGACCCCAAAAAAACTTCTGGTGACCCCCACAGGTGTCGCGACCCCTAGTTTGCGCACCTCTGGTCTAGGGGGTCCAAAACCTAAGTTATGATACGGTTTTGCAATTCTTTCTAAGATCCGGCTTTTAGAGCCCTAAACCTGACTTTGCAAGGGGGTCCCTAATTTTCTTCGTTATGCCGCTGGGAGGAACGGGTTAAAAAAAGGCGTATAATGCTCATATTTTGGAGTATTTAAGAATAGTTATTGACTTTTTTTTAAAAAATCGTGTTTTTTCATGTGGCATGTTATTGAGCCAAATCAGTTCACTTTGCTTATGGAACTCGTGTTGGGAAGCCTGGTTTACTAAAAAGGAAAGCTACAGGGTTTTTTAAAAATAGTTTCACATTGTATTCTTGTTTTTTATTTTATCCTTTGTTTTTGTATGTGTTCTTATTTTAATTTTTAGCTTCTTAAGATATCTAAAATTTAGTTGTGTTTGTGCGACACTCCGCTTTTGAAAAATAGTTAATACATTGTATTAATTATAATTTTAATCTTAAGCGCGCGTATTAGTTGGTTACTTTTGAAAGTTATACCTTTTTAATAGAGCTTAGGTGGATAATTTATTTTACCAAAAAAATTCTATCAGCGTGTGATAAAGTAACAGGCTAGGATGGCTATAATTATCAGTCATCCTCAGCATACCTTTGGATGTTCGTGGAGCATCTACTATAGCAGTGCCCTTTTCAGTTTGGTCTAATTAATGTCGGCATCCACACCATAAACATTTGATTCTATATCGTCATCGATTTTTGTACGGCCTTATATAGGTAGTTTAGTATACTTCCAGTCTGGATTGCTTTCCAGATTCCAGTGGATTTGCTTTCGAGTCTATTTCTTTTGCATTGGGCACTAGTTAGATCTTACGCCCTCCCAAGGACATTCTAAAAACACCAAATAGCCATTTAAAGCTGGTAAAAAAAATATTATATAAAATAATTAATATCGTTTTTTTTTTTTAATTTAATTTTTTTAAAATAAGCCTTTTTTGAATTAAAAAACGGCATAAAAAATGTAACAAATTTAAAATGAAGTCCTGTTTTACTTTTGTACTGATACTTATCTAACACGTTATAATAATCTAAGTTTTAAATATAGAATTATTTATATTTACATTTTCTTAAATACCCCTAAGGTAAAAAGTATGTAAAATGAATACAAAAATGTAGGTTGATTGATTGAATATTAACGTCGCACTGTTCAGCTACACGAGGGCTTTAAAAATTTTAAAAACTGCAAGTTCCCGGGAATCGAACCCGTGGCAAATCATTTGAAGTTAGCTTCTCTAACCACTAGGTTACGAGGGCTCGCACAAAAATGAAGGAATTGCCCTGAGTAAAGGGAGTGTACAATGAAAATAGCAATATGTGTATTAGTATTTAATATATTTAAATGTATATTATATATAAGTTAATTGAAAAGTATTTGTATTACTTTTAAATTAACATTTTTAGGTCATATAGAGAGTACTTAAAAATATATATAATACTTAAAAATATTAAATAACATTTGCTTTAATTTAAGAGCAAAAATAAACTTCGCATCGACAGCATTAATATTTTACTACACACATAAATCACTTTTTACTAAATTATAACTAGTTTTGAACGAAACTATAAATTGAAGATGTATTTAAATAAAAGTGAAAAAGAACATAAGAAAAAATTGAAATAGTATGTATAGAGAACTGAAAGATTCGCATAAAAGCATATTGTGGCTCAAGATATAAAAAAATTTTGAGAGAAAGTTTTTGCTATCTTGATCCAAAATATTATTTTTTTTATAAGTTTCGGATTTATTATTATTATTATGTTTCAGAGGATTTGGATTGTATGTCGTTTTTGAATAAACACAAATTAAAATTGCTTAAAAATCAATTAAAAAAATTCCCGTAAGATGAGTTCTTTTAAGAAAACAATGTACACATATATATAAAATGGATATTTATTTTATTCATCTTAAATACTTCACAACACCGATAACGTATTCTTACCGAATGAATTGCCTAATCGGAACAATCATTCAAACACTTATCACCCACATATTGTACTAATAGTATAAATAAAATAATATAGACATCGCTTTTCCTTGTATAATAGGGTAGTGAAAATCCTGCCGTTATAAAACAAGCGCACCTATCTATGTTTCGCCGGTCATCTGTTGCAGCAAATCGTTTTGCAGAGATTAGACATGCTCGAATTCAAAAATTTTACTTGCACTGGTTAGCAATTCAATTAAATCTAATTAAAAAAATAAAATGAAGTAATTGTGTCTCAGATATTCAAGCCATAAAGTATTATAATTTGCAAAATATTTCTATACAAATTTTTTCCTGATAAAGTATTTTACAAAAGCGATCCAAATACGCCTATAAAATTTACCACCCCAGACCAGGTACAGCCCGATAGAATCGTTTTTAGTGCAACAACACGACGCTGAAAAAAATGCAGCATTAATAAGGAGTGAAAAGAAAGAGAAGAAACTGGTCAGAGAGTCAGCAAACAATAAGTGATATTTATTTTCAAATGTGTGATACTCGCAACACAGAAATGTTAGTTCAGTAAGTTGTTAGAACCACCGAGGGCAACGATTCCGAAGCAACAAGTCTAGGTACAGTCAATGATAGTAGGGATGGCTCTCCCTTCCATGTCAATCCTTTTCCACCGCGGTCGATTGGTTACAGATCAGGGAAGAGTGAATGAATATTATTAATGTTGCACTATTCAACTGCTCGAGGGCTTTTGGCAACGGACCTCGTAATTTTGAACCATAGTCAATTGACGAGAGCGACATCTAAGCTGGCACCCCTCTCCTAACTTCCACACCACACCAACGGGAGGACGTTTGAGCTTCGGCA
>BMAV01008291.1:44362-93861 GCA_019973955.1 Trichonephila inaurata madagascariensis
ATAACGGGTCTTCAGCGGTACTAAGTTCGAACTCCTGACACACCGTCCACTAGTCCGTTACCTTGATCACTAATCTACCGCGGCCACTTGATCAGGGAAGAATAATGGTCAGGTGAGCAATTGTACACACATCGGCTGATGCATGCAGTGTGCTAACGGCATTAGCTTGCTTTTAAAAGGCATTGGTCACCACCCGAAGAGGATGGAGAATGTCACATACCGTAGCACACCATCCATGTATGGTTGAGCAGTCATAGTGACTTGAATAACTAGAAGTCACCTTCTACCATTTGCACCAGCCTAATGGTTATGACCATTTCGTGTTCGGCATGTCATGAGTGAGTGAATATTAACGTCGCACTCTGTTCAGCTACACGAGGGCTTTTGGCAACGGACCACGTCATTTTGAACCATGGTCAAGTGACGTGGACGACACCTGATCTGGCACCCCCCTCTCCTAACTACCACACCACACCACACCAACGGGAGGACGTTTCAGCTCTCGACAGATTTAGCATGCATCGCTGCCCTACACGGCGGGTCTTTAGTGGTACTGGGCTCGAGCTGGTGACAAGGCAAGCCACGATCCGATACCTATACCACTCGGCTACCGCGGCCACTCGGTATGTCATGAGATTAAGCCCTAGTGCGACTGAACACCGGGCACGTAGAAGGGCCGATGCACGTTAAATCGGTGGAAGCACAGTCCTGTTGGCATGGTGTGGAAGTTCGGAGAGGGAAAATGTCAGCTCCACTTGACCATGGTTCAAAATTATGAGGTCAGTCACCCGTAGCCCTCGTGTTGCGTTACAGAGAGACCTTAATACTCACTACCCCTACCGTTTGCGATGGCACCGAAAACGATGCCATGTTGTCAATCTATCAACTATTATCCACATATAATTCCGTCATCGATACGTTAGTGGCTGCCATTTTTAGACAATATCTTATCAAATTTACCCAATATTTTCAATTCGAAGAATGTTGTGAAGGAGTACAAGCACCCTAAAGTGCCACCAACTCTTCTGGCACATATATCTCCTCCTCCTACAGCCACAGTTTTATACATGTAGGCTTATGTATTAGTCTCTCAGTACTAGCATAATTCTTAGATGGTTTATTTAGTACATTTCATGCAATATTTATTGTAAATATAGACATGATTTGTCTTAATTTTGCAGAAGCGTATATGTTAAATAAAGCTCAAAATAATACAAATGCACATTAAAAATAGTTGCATCATAAATTAATTCGAATCAAATGCAATTCATAATAAAATATGTAATTAAATAAATTTTAATGAAAGCATTAACTTAACTCAGGCCTTCTGTGCCCAACTCAGTATAAGCGACCTTGGGCCTTGAGGTGCATGAGCTGATGTTCCGATCAGGTGTGGTCAGTCTGACGCAAAACCCCCAGTGTTAAGTTCTAAAGCAAGCTTGGTACTCACTTATCGACCCACTGAAGGGATGAAAGATTGAATCAACCTTGCCCAGTCCAGGGTTTTAACATCGCACTTGTGGTGTGGAAGCACGATGCACTAACCACTCAGGCACTGGGCTTCAATGAAAGCATTATAATTTGTAAAAGGATTAGCTAAATTTCTGAATTTAAAACTTAATAGTTGCTTTTTGGTTTTTAAAATAATAAAATTGCTATTGACAAATTATAATAAAAACCTTTTAACCCAAAATTACTCAGAGGCAAATGTATTTAAAAAGTATTCATATTCAGAGATTCAAATACTCTTAAGATGAATTTACCTATTACATTTAATATGATAATTTTAGCTTCCATCCTTTTGTCCTGCTCTTCAAATGCTCATGTTACATAAAAAACACACATTTAAGTGAACTTCAGAAAGCTGTGTACAAAGTGATTTTAACTTCTTTTCCCAATATTAATAAAAAAAGCAAAAATAAAGTTTAAGAAGAGCTATCTGGAAAGATCCTAAATGAAATTCATAGGAGACTGAACTGAGAGATAGATAAGTGAACACAAGGTTAGAGTTTGCATGATACTTTGCTTTATTCTACTACACTACTACAGGAATAATAGGAATGTTAAATTACAATGACTAGAGCTAAATAGTAAGTCATCATAGTAACATGTGTTTAAAGTACTGTACACAATTTCTAACATAACACTAAGACTTTCAAGTTAATTTAAATAGGCATGTATGTCCACTAAAGCTTTTCAAATTTTTTTTCTCTAAGCTCATTGATCACACTGTACAAAATAAAGGGAAAAATTACACACACATATTTAATTTTTATATCAAATAAAACATTTAAAGTGAGAATTAAGTTGAAAATTAACTGAACTTTTTGAAATATCACAGAAATACAATATATCAAAGAAATTAAATACACCTTTGCTTTAAACTACTCAATAATTTTCATTTTTCCAGAAGAAATGTTCTGCATGAAATGTAACCATGTTAAAAATCTGAAGGTTTTATAATATCAACACAAATTCACTTGAACACAAAAAGTAATTTTAACTATTTAATATCCACTTTTTGTATTACATTATATATACTCATCATAACAATTATATATTGCTAATATATCTTTAGACTATACAACACTGATTAAATCTAAACTAATGAAAAAGATGAAACATAATGAAGATGATAGTTATATGGATGCAACATGTTGATAAAAACAATGAAATGTATGTTTTAAAAATGAAACAATATTTACATATTTATTTTATAACCCAAAAGCTTAGAGAAAAATACATCAAGTTTGGTTCAAAATCAAAACAAGGGAAGACAAAATAAATCTTAACTCAAAAAGTTTTTTTTCACACACACAAATGTATATATATATTTTCTTCCATTAATACTGTAATTAATTACCAATTCAATGGTAAACACAACAAACCTCAGAATCTTTATCACAATAATTTGATAAACTTCAATCAACATCATACATAAAATGATTGAAATGAATAGACACAATCTAAAAATTTACAGTTAAGTATTTTCAACAAACAAACAAATATTTTATTAGCTATGATTGGCCCCTTTAGTCTTATGAAACTGCTAAAAATAATTTACTCCAAAAAAGTTCTACAAATAGAACGAATTTTTTACAATAAAATTCAACAGTTTACAATAAAAATTAAACACATTATCTAATAAAATTAAACATTTTATTTTTAAATAATATAATTTATATATTTTCCCCCTAAGTCCATATATATATATGTATTATATAAAGATATACAATTCAATACATCTGATTTTGGGAAAAAAGAAATGGAAAATATTAATGCCACATTAATCTTTTTTTAAATAGAGAGAGAGCTGAAAATGGCAAGATTAAACATATTTTAAATCTTGATTACATTAATCTATAATGATATTTAGATGCAATGAAGACTTTCACGGTATATGAAATATTATGTTTAAAAACATCAAAAAGAAAGCTGTGAACTACAATGGGTTGATAACATTTTAACAATGATCTACATTACAAAACATTTTATAAATTAGTTTTTCCACTATTATATTTTACCTTGAGTATTTTAAATGCATTTATCAAGTAGTTCAAATCAAAAACTGTGAAAAAGTAGTGTGCAGCATCAATATAATCTATCAATAGCTAATTATCACATATTTAAGTTGCCATCTGATGAAACTTGCACCAAAAAAGCACACAAAGCTACCCAAGTTAAAAACATCACAATTACTCACAGATAAACTGGAAATGTATATATATATGTAGTTGAGTTCAAAAAGGGCCAATGTCAATTTTCTATTTCTTTTCCTTCATGATCATCATTAGTAAAACATATTTGGCTACATTACATATATATTTAAAAAGCACAGCTTCTTAAGTATGCATAAAGTAATCTAATTCACAAAATCTTTTAATAAAGAATCAAAAATGCCCCATATTATTTACATACACATACAAATTTATGCAAGATTTCTAACATCAATTTAAAGAGTATAAATTCTGACATTCACTCCTCTTGAACTCTGCCTTAGAAGCATATATATAATTTAGAATTTGCAAGGAAAAGTCAATAGTAATGAACATTAGACATGACTAGCTGGAAACTGTACATTAAAATTTATCTAAAGACGTGCAGATATAACAAGGTTATTTTCTTTATCCAAAAGCACATCTAAAATTTAGCTAGTTAAATCTCGCAGATCAGTAAGGAATCCTTCTGGAGTTAACAGATGATCACTTCCTGTAAGAAAATAGTTAAAAATATTTAAATACAAAAATATAAGCATGCCTATAACAGTATAATAAACAGTACATTTAAAAAACAGCATATGCTTCAAGCATTTATTTATTTATTTGTGAAATATAATTTCAAATGATATAAATGATTACCAAACATTTTGTAACAATTGAAACATTGGCAATCAACCCCCATATTAGTAAAAAAATATTAAATATAAATAAACAAAACATAATATTGTTACTCAATTTCTATAATCCGCCAAAAATATATTTTTTAAAAATACAAAATTGTAACATACCTATAATAACTTCCCAGTTTTTATATTCTTTTGTTACTTCATAAGCAGATCGTAGTTCGGAGTAACATGCACCCCCAACAACAAATACCAAGAGTCGTGGCAAATTCTTGATATTAGGAGCATTTTTATCTTTATGCCAATGGCCATATCTCACACTGAAACAAGAAAATACCACTACATATAAAAATATATCCTTTTAAATTCATCCGAATTAAAATTTTAATTTATAAATTTACAAGCATTTATTGGCTATTTCATAAATGAGAGGAGATGTGTTTCAAGAATTATTTCAATTTTTAATCATCCTTTAAATAAATTTATTCTCCTTTTTACAAGAAGATACCATAAAGCAGGTCTGGTCAACATGCAACCCACAATTTTATACTTTTACGTTAATTTTTGTTTCCCATTGTTTGAAAATAATGCTCATTTTGTTTCTCATAAATGAAAATTTGTATGTATCATTGTTATGATGCTCAAGTGAACCAATAAATTCCATCTTTATGTTTGATATCAAAAGCCAAATGTTACGAAGAGAATTATAGGTAATTACAGTAATTTAATGCCTTTATGCAATCAAGAACCAATTCCCCCAATTTTACTTTTGATGATGTAGAAAAGTGGAATGTTGCCCATGAGGAACACATACTGTTTTGAGAGCTGACCAAGAGAGGTTAAGACAAGAATTCAAACAGAGAACATATATGTTACTCATAAAATTCATTTTAACTGAAATTTTAATTCTAATAATAAACAGATTTATATCCATTATCCAACAGTAATTAACATTTGACAACCACAGGTACTCTGTGTACCAGAATGTTGTAGAATAAATCAACAAAATGATATTTAATCTCTTAACTCTATTTTAGTATGTTTTCAGATAGTAGAAAATAAAACAAATTATTTGGGTTTCAGTGGGATGGTTTTCAGCAGCATATAAGTTGAAGCCCTGATAGTTGAATAAAAGTAATATCAGGAGACATCAGATTTTTTAAAAGTAATTTTGAACTTTATTCAAGTGAATGTATTTTTATCTATGGAAATAAAATTTAAAATTAGTAAGAATTTAATTAAATGCTAAATTCATAAAATGATAATAAATTTTCTCAGGAGTGTCAAGTTAATATTATTTGCATTAAGTTTAAAAAAATTGTTGAATATTGACATTTTTACATATATAATTGTAATAGATCATTCGAAAACAAAATACTAAATTTTCTTAGAAAGTAAAATTTGTCACACTTTATGTAATACATAATATTCTCTAAATAGTATATTAATTAGAAATTTTTTTTTAATATTTCAGAATGAATTTTAAAAAGTTGAAAACATTTAAAACAATTTCAAATGGCATAAATTTAATGATCACTGAGACAATATTTTTTTCTCAATGCAAAACTAAAAATTGTGTTAAATTGGGAAAGAGACAATTGTTGTGTTCAAGGAAGATAACATTAAAAGGCACCATGAGACAAAACATATTGAATAAGTAAATTTCAGTAGAGAGTAAAAAGTTTTAAGCTAACTGCACTTAAATAACATCTGGAAACTCGGCAAATGATGCTTAGTTCATTCATTACAACAACCATCTACCACTGTGAAAGTAAGTTATTCTGTTGCCCTGTTGATTGCACAGAAAATGAAGCCATTTTTTGATGAACTGTTGAAAGACTATTTGGAAGAAATTATAAACAACAAAAAAAAAAAAGGTTTTGCTCGATGAAAGCAAATTTATTTCATTAGTCTTTCAGACCAAATTACCTGTAATTACACTGATGACATTTTAAGGTGAAATGGTAGTAATTTTTAGAGACAAAATTAACCAGTTCAAAGCATATTCTTTGGCATTTGATGAAAGTAGAGATATCTCAGACACATTTCAATTTATATTTATTTGTAGAGTGAACAATTTATTACAAGTGACACAGAAGACATGTTAGATCTTTTAAATTTTAGACACGAGTAGATAGGTTTTTAGGGTGGAAAAAATGTTTAGACAAAAATAGTTTGAATTTTGAGGCTCTTTCTGAATTGATAATAGATGGAAAACCTGCTTTGATAACTAAAAACAAGGGAGCTACAACATAATTTATTAACAGGCATTAAAACCATGATTTATTATTATTGTTGTTCACTGTTTGGTACATAAACAAAATTTATGTGCTTGAGTATTATCCATGTATCACATAATAAACCTACTTATAAAGATAGTAAATAACATAGTTCACGTTTTTCAACATTGGCGATTCAAAGAATTCCTTCACAGATTACCTTCTGAATATGGTGATGTTGTATATTTTACTAATGTTTAGGTGTCTAAATTGTGAGAAATAATATTTAAAAAGATGTTTTTTATTTTACAGGTGGAAATAGAGATGTTTGTGAACTAGTAACAAGAACCTGTTTTTGAATTAAGTGATGATTGGTTATTAGATGTACATTTTTTAGCAGATATAAGGGGACAATTTAATAATGTAAATAAGGGCTTGTATGAGAAAGATAATTTAATGATCTTCGATGATCAATACTAGGAATTTCATAAAAATTTTCAGAAAAAAAAATTTATTTTTTGAGTATTAATATAGAAATAATGCTCAACATTTTTTGCTGCTAACTATCTCCTCCAAAAGCCAAACTAAAAATTTCTCGAAACATGCTAATTAAATAAAGTAACTTACAACTGTATTTGATTTCATAATTAGAAAAATATGATAAAGTGTTTGAAATATTTTCAAGCCCATTTTCTGCTGACATGAATAGTGTTCTTGTAACTCTACAAATGGCAGTACAGCATTGAAATTAATCCTTTTTTTTTACATAAAATTTTTTTTAAAAACTCGGAGGATCTTAACTTAAGACATTATGCACAATAAGTGCTTAAGTAATATGTAAGTGTTTTTGGATCCACATACATTTGTGGATCCTTTTTTTTAAATGAAATTTGCATGAAGTTTATTATGAGCTTCATTTACTGATGCAGAGAACCAGCTAAGATAAACAGATGATGTAAATATAAGTATAGATTTACAAAAATTAATTGAAAGGATAAACAAATATCTCGATCAATACTAAAGAATTAATAATATTGAATCATACTATAACACTAAAAACAGATTTACTTATTTTGTATTTGTATTGCAAAATGAGTTTTAAAAGCATGTTTTACCCAAAGTCTGGCAAGCTGTAATGTTATGTATCATCAAAATGGGCCTGTGAAACCATTTGGGTTAGCCAAACCTGCTTTACAGCATAATATAAATCATTTTTTAAAAAAATTAAATCAAGTTATTAGCATCACTGGACATATTAAAGTAGAATTGACTGTGTAACAAAATTCTAAAGAGTTTAATTCACAATTCAAAAAATAAAGGGCAAATTAATAATTTTCCTTTGTATGCAACAGTTGAAAAAAAAATTATTTTTTTAATGGACATTAATCACTTCCACAACTTACAGTAACAATTTTTAAAAAATCAAGGAAAACTTGCTATATTCAGTGAAGTATGTTCTCAATAATTAAAATTTCAACAATTTATGAAATAAAACATGAGAGCTATGGTCAAAATATGCTGGGAAAAAACTAATGCTTTACATTTAAGATGCAAAAGTATAAACTAATCAGATAATGGCTTTGTTAAAGAACATAATTAAGCTTATGACTTGTTAATTCATTTATTTCACTAACAAAATATATGAAATACCTGGTAGGAGTTGGACGACCATAACTACTTTGAGCTACACGCCCAGCTAAGAAAGGGAAATGTTTGGCATCTAGTTTATCATCAATAGCATCCTGAAAATATATAAATTGAATGTGAAAAGATCCAACATAAAATAATACAGAATAGCCACAAAACACATTTTTTTTCTAACAAAAAATATTAAAACTAGCACCATTTAAAGTGATTTGCAAAATAATGCTTTTCATTTTACATAATCTGATAGATTTCTGGTCTGGAAAATACTATTCTTTTATCATGGAATTAAGAATTATATTGAATAAATATTTCATGAGCAAATTTGTTTAGGAAATATAAGAAAGCAATACAAGTTATGTTCAAAAAGTATAATCTCTTATTTTTTCCTGCAAACAAATAAAATGAACTGTAAGTCTCCTTGACTAGAAATGAATGAGACATTCATACCCTTGCACAAATTTTTCCTAAATGCAGATAGTACCTTTCGGAATCTAAGTAAAGAAGTCCAGTTAGTGCAATTGTACTTGATTTTTTTTTTTTGTATGTATTGATAAGTAAGGTTAGAGTATAAGCAGTTTTATATAAATAACAGTATTTTTGTTAAGCCAAAGATTTTATATTTTTCAGCATACATATTTAGGAAAAAGAGATGAAACATGCTTTAACCATTTTGAGTGCTGAAGAATTTTCTCATATATATGTTAAAAGTGTGGAATGAAATATGCAGCTCTGTGGAATTTTTTTACATAAAACATTTTTTTGTAAAAATTATCTCATCCTTATAGATTTGATGATTATTTTAAAAAAAATTAAAGTCAAAACATTACCTATCTTTTTACATTTGTGAATTTTTTCTACTGTACTACAATCAATGATTTTACTGCATAACTGCTTAACAATGAGTTTTATTTTAATTCTTATTAAAAACTGCAATTGAATGAAAGTAATTATAAAAACTACAATTGAAATTAATGCAACTAAATGTAAAAATTATACTGACCAACAGTAGTGTGATTGTGTGTCTCCATATGCTCGGTGCAAAACAAGAGAAGTACGATTGTGCTTCTCTGCCTTTTGGCATACAGTAAGTGATGCGCAACAGTACTTCACCGCACTCAAATGGTTAGTCACAATTTTTTTTAGATATTTAACGAAAAATAAGACAAAAGAAATATGTTAATGTGTGATTTCAGAAAGGGTACATGTCACTTTTTAAAACAAAAAAGTAAATATTGAAGGGAGAAAAGATGGTATTTGAACAATTTTTTTAAATGCATATCAAGTTACTGTTTCCAAGTATAAACCAATTCTAAAAAAATTTAAAAATTTACTTAAATTTAACATTGTTTTAATTTATTGGCAATGATTATATAACAAATACCTTAGTAGTACACAAAATATTTTACATAAAAATCACTTCTGAAATATAATAAATTGCAAGAACAACGCAAATTTTTATATAAACTGAATTGCATTTTTCTTAAAAAAAATATTACAACTAAACTTTTACAATTATGAATTTTCTACCTCCATTTAAAATTATTTTATACAACAAAAATAAAGAAAAATATAACTTAAAGCTGCCTTTGCTTAATATTAAAGAATAAAATAAAACTCAGCATATTTTTCAATACTAATACTACATACATTCTGGTTTTGCTATACCACAAAGGACAAATAACACTATTCATTTCTCTTTGAACCCATCTTAAGATTTGATCCACTCTTTGTGTACCATATTGTGATGCTAAACTGATATCTAACTTCGACTTTGAGAGTAAAAAATTATGTATTTATAAAATATTTCAAAATTTCAAGGATGTAATATTATATATATATATATGGATATATGTTATGAACAAGCGAATTTAGTTTAATAATGGGACATTCTTTTTATTTTATCTGAAAATAAGTTCCAATTTGGGTCCTGCCACAAGACATTAGGCAAAAACAGCCTTATAGATTGTTTAATTACACATTACTAAACTTTAAAAATATATATATTTCAATTCTAAGTCATTCTTTAAAAATTAACAAAAATGTAAGCTCAATCAACAATCTAAACGAAATGCAATTTACTGAGTATATATTTCTTCATGAAAAGTAGAAAATATCAATGACAAATCAAAGCATAAAATTTTTCAAATCACACATTTACCTCCACAACATCCTTTAATACTGGAGTCCACCTAGACATTTGGTAAGTTTGTTCTGTTATTCTTTCCTTTCGAGGAACTTGGTATGGTTTTTTTCGACTTCCCTTTAAAAATAATAAATTGAAAGATTTTAAAGCAAAAAACACATAATCAATATGATACAGATCAACATCTCAAAAAGAAGAATATTTCTTAAACAATATTTACTTATTTTAAATTACATTTTCATACTTGAACTTTAACATTTATATAAATTACATTATTTTTGTAGAATTCTGAAGAATAACTACTTACATCTGTTACGATATTCACTCCCAACATAGCCATGTTAGTAATCATTGCTTTTTCAGTTGGTGGAATCTGGGCATGTTGAATTAGTTTTGCAAGATTTTCCTCAGTTATGCCTATGATTTAAAATTACAAAAAGTATGACTAATTTTATATTTTTCAATCAAAATTATGTTATATTTAAGAATTCACAATACAATACATAAAGTGAATAATTTTCAAAATCGTACTCCTAGATATATTTTACAAAAATTTAATTTATTAAAATTATTTTCAAAAAATATACAGTACATATATTTTTTTTAATTCAGGACTTTTACCTTTCCCCCTCAAATGTTACCTTTATTAATAAGTTTAATTGTTGAATTTGATGAGAGAATTATTGTGCTCAGATTCTTTGTTACATATTAGAAGATTCTTGTCCTTTACTGCAAGGGTAAACAAAACCCATTTACAAGTGAAACAAGATAAATAAAGTTTAACACGAAGTAACATCTTCCTTTTCCTTTACAAATCGAGAAGTATAGAAAATACCTTTATTTATGTGGCTCAATGTAGGAACAAACACTGTCAAAGCATGATGGAAATTAAATTTTCAAGCAAAGTTTTAAAAAAATCCGTACTAATAATACCGTAAGTGCTTCATTCTGGAATTTCATGTTTGCACTAATAACTAAAAATGTGACTTTGGTTATTCTTATACATAAGTTGGAAAGTTTATAATACAAATACAAGATCTATCTTGTTTTAAACATAAAACTAACACTGATTGTTCTTTGCATTCAGTCATTCATTTTTTGTAACCTTAAGTTAGATTCCACTGGTCAAGATGTTAGGTAGGCCATGTATTATTTAAACAGATTTTAGTGCAAAAAAAAAAAAAAAAAAAAAAAAAAAAATAAAAAATTTTTTTATTTAAAATATAGAACAATGATCTTGTATCCATTTTGAAAGCCTTATTATATCTGACAAATAGCTAATGGTTTTCAGTATCAAGCATGATTAAAATTATTTGTTAAATAGTTTCTTAATTTAGTGAGCTTCTTAACCTAGCATGGAAGAGAATATTTGTTAGTATGAATAATTTGAGTTAAATATCATGAGAACAGCACAAGCCATTTATTTTTAATGTGTCATAAGTTTCAGATGTGGTTTGATAACCCTTGCTCTATGGACATTGCCTATCCTTATAATCAATCAACAATGAATAATTTTTGAACTAAATAACTATTCATAAATTATATTAAAAAGCTACGAATAATTCACTAAAATTATGAAATTTTCAAAACATATCATACATGCATAGAAAGATACAGACAAGAACTATTGATACTTCCCTCAAATTATTTAAACCAGTAAAAGTATCAAAAATTGATCTTGGATTTTTTTATACATAATTGCTCTGTGTGTGATAATTTTTGTCTACTAATAATAATCAATAATCAAATAGGTCGATTTAAAATTAAGTTTACATAATAAGTTTTTAGAATCAACTATTCTTATACAGAAAAGAAAACCCTTGATGCTCATAACAATTATTTTAAAAGATTTAGATGAAATTTTAAAAAATGAATTCGCCTTTTTATGTTTCTTCATATATATATATATATATACAGTGGACCACAAAAGTGTTCATACACTTGCAGTTTCCAATTAAATTTAATGTTGTCGGTTAATAAAAATTGATATGTTGGCATTGTCTTTTTTTAATGATATCTGCAACTTGTTCTTAATGAAATGATGTAATCAATTTTTTAAAAACAGTATAACTATTTTTTTTAAAAATTAATAGTCAAAAAGCTACTAAAAATTACGCCAAAAATCTGGGTAGACTTAACAAAAATTTCAACATAACTTTAAATATTGTATTTCTTTCTTAATTTAGTACTTAGTAGGATATCTTTTAGTGTTTACAACAACTTTTAAACGTCTTATTATAGATTTAATCAGTTTTTTGTAATTTCTGAATCAATTTTCCTCTATTTTTCTGTAATTATTGTTCTTACATCACATTATGTACTTATATTTTCTTTTTTTTAAATCAAATTCTCACCAAATATGTTCGTTCTACTGGACTAAATAAACTGATAGAGGAGGTGTTTTCAGAATTTGGGGACAGTCATAGAGACACTAGCAGCATATATTGAGAGCAGTGGGCCTGGCATCATTATACTGTTAAAAAATGAAGTCATCTCCAGTATTCAAATTTAGGGTGGATAATTTAAAATTTCTCTTTAAAATATTTAAACAGAGCTCACAATTCACAATACCATAAAAAAATACCAAAGTACCTAATCCTGAAGCCGATTTACATCCCCCACACAAGAAAACCTCCATGCTTTGAATTTTCTGTCATCCCAATCAATTTGCTGTAATTTTTGAATTTTCTGAAATTTAATCCCAAGAATTTAGTTGGATCAATGAATCATGGAGGTGGAAGTGTTCTTACATGGGAGTTTAAATTGGCCTCAGAATTAGATAATTTTTGTTTTTTTATGGTATTGTGAATTATGAGCTCTGTTTAAATATTTTAAAGAGCAATTTTTAACTATCCGCTTTAAATCTGAATACAGGAGACGACTTCATTTTTTAACAGTATAATGACGCCAGGCACACAGCTCTCAATGTACGTCGCTGGTGTCTCTATAACTGTCCCCAAATTCTGAAAACACCTCCTCAATTAGTTTATTTAGCCCAGTAGAATATAATGGGGAGAATTTGATTTAAAAAAAAAAAATATGACATATAAACACATAATGTGATGTAAAAACAATAATCACAGAAGAATGGAGGAACTCGATGCAGAAAGTACAAAAAACTGATGAAATCTATACCAAGACGTTTAAAAGTTGCTGTGGACATTAAAAGATATCCTTCTAAGTACTAAATTAAGAAAGAAATGCAATATTTTTAGCTATGTTGAGATTTTTGTTACGTGTACGAAGACTTTTGTGGCGTAATTTTTGGTAGCTTTTTGAATATTAATTCTTTAAAAAAATAGCTATACTATTTTTAAAAAAATTATGTCATTTCATTAAGAACAAGTTGCAGATATAAAAAGAATACAATTCCAATACATCAATTTTTATTAGTCGAAAACATTAAATTTAATTGGGAACTGCAAGTGTAAGAATACTTATGTGGTTCACTGTATATATATATGAAAAAAAGAAAAAATTAACTATAATTACCATTTTTGGATAGGATGTAAAGCAGAATTATACGTATTTTATCAAATGTGCTGACAGCACCATCTAGCAGAATGGGAACAATATTTCTCATAGGATCTTTGATCTTTTCTCCTTCAGCATCAGTGCCCATTGCCAGATCCTAAGAGCATAAAACATTCATTCATAGTTCCAAAAAAAAGTATTTTCATATAAATAGGAGATAGAGTAGAATCCCCCCCCCCCCCAATCATTACAATAAATAATACCAATTCATACAAACAAGGAAGCCAATTTTTTAAAATTTTCTAATATTTTTCTGCAATAAATTTAGTCTATCCATTCAATTCAATTAAAATTTGTTACAAAAGAAAAAAAATACTGCACCTGTTCAACTTTGCACAATTTATCTACATTTCCCTGGTAACATTTCATACAATCTTCAGCCAAATGTAAATATGTTGAATATTTGCTCAATTCCTTTTGATATTGAGGCATTTTTTTAATCATTACTGATAGATCTTTGAAACTCGCTTTGTCAGTTGAAGCTGTCATTCTTTTGCTCTCAATAAATGTTTTCAATTGCTTTGTGACACTCCTATTTCAAAACATTATACAATTATTTTATTAAATTATTCATCATATTCACTTAAGAAAAGAAAATATTAAATTAAGGAAGAACATTAGCAAATTAAGTTAAACCTAAAATCAAACATACTATACAAATTAACATAATATTAAGAGATTAGAAAGTCGAAAAAAATTTCAAATGATAAATAACGTGAAATCAAGTCCAATATAATGGAAACCCTTTACTTATATATTTGCCCATTTGTTCACAGAGGGAATTATAAATACAAAGAGGAATTTTGAAAGTAAATACAGGAAAATTAAAAAAAATAATAATTAGAGAATGAGTAAATCTACCGAATTATATCATTAAAAATAAAAGCAATTATGAACATTTTATTATTTTCAAATGAGAAAATGAATGCAATGTTTCACACATCAAAATCAAATTCTACAGAAATCATACCTGCTTACAAAAAGATTTGGGTATTTTACAAGGGAAAAGTAAAGATATTAATTCTTTTTTGATGAATACTCTTATGATGAATTATAATTAATTACCTTTTAAATTCTATAATATATGTCATTTAAGAATTTTTTTAAAAAGTTTAAAATTTAATCTCCATTTTAGTCAAAATAACAAGCAAATAAAATTAATAGAAAGATTATTTGAAAAAAACATGAAATATTTCTCCACATATTTACTATAATAAATTAAACTAAAAATTTTAATTCCTTAACATAAAATATCATGTTAACTTACGTGGATACAATGGCAATATGTTGATGACGTAGTTCTACCCAAAGGTCATCATTTTCATCTAGTAAAACTTCTTTTTCTTTCACATTAACATCAGGTCCAGTAGATGTTTCAAATTTATAGACATCATTTTGTATAGGCAAAAGATCATAAGCCATAGCTTGAAAGGTTAATTCATGCAGAAGTGGTGACACACAATCAAATCCTCTATCTAATATTATAAGTTGTGACCTCATTTTCTCAGGCCCCTAAGATTAAAAATACAAATTTACAGAAATCAAGTAAAAAAGAACAAAATTTATACCAAGTACAATAATTAAATCAAATAAAAACTTCAACATTACAAGAATACAATGAAATCCAAATGTGAATATAATACCAAACATCCTTCTCTGGACGTTAAATGATGAAGAAAATAGAAAAAAACTCAAATATATTATCTTATTCCTCCATAATAGTGTTCTTTATAGTGTTTAGAAATATAGTAAAATTAAATATTTTTAAAAAGTGAAAAAAATGGGAGACTGGAAAAAATTTTTACAAATGTTTTTTCAAAGAAGCTATACTGAAAATTCCTACTAAAAATTCAGCAAAATATAATAAATTGGCCCACACTACTTTTTATATCAGAAAAAACATACTTATTTACAGAAAAATACCTCTAAAATAAAAAAGATACATCTTAAAGTTTTTAAAAAAGTAAAGCTGTCATTTTATAATTCTTGAAAGATAACTAGGGGATAAGTTTAAGCAGGATGAAATGATATTGCATGTCATAAATAGTTTTAATTTAAATAATTTCAATAATGTGACTTAATATAAAACAAAGTTGAGAGATATTGTTTACTTTTAATAAATTTACTCAATTTAAAATTATCAAAAATATTTAGTGTTGAACTATAAACCAGAAAATGTAATAGTATATATAAAAAAAAAATCATGAAAACACCCCATGCACTTTGTTTTTAAATATGGTTAAGAATTTTTTTAATTAAATACACACAAAAAAATGATACCTTAAAAAGACTAATTCATTTTCTTCTATAAGCTATTTCTGAGATAAATTCTTTTTCTGACTAAGCAAAATCATTTAGTAAGCATATTACAAAAATAATTGATTTTAAATTACAACATACATATAACTCTTCCATTAATTGATGAAAATGTAATTTTTTAAAAACTAATTTGATATTAATGGGAAGTTTTCCTTTGAAGAATTTGCAAAAAACATGAATTATAAAACATTTTAAAAATGTTATTCATATTTCGTGATTTCACACACTCATTGCTATCTTTAGCAAACTAGTTTTTTCCTTGATAAAAAATTAAACTCTTATAACTATTTAATAAACAGTGATATGCCTTTTTACATGGGTGATAAGAAATAAAAGATATGCAATTAATTACAAAAAAAAGAAGAAAAAAAAAAGAGTTTCGATAAATTTTGATTTTTGTACAAAGAAAATAATCAATTTACATACAAACACCTAAAAATTGCATTCAAATTTGAAATTTAAAAAGATTTTAAAGATTTTTTATGAAACAGATAAAAATGCTTAAATAAATAAAATGAAATAACAGAAACTTACTTCTCCCATTGTTGGTTCATCTGCTTTATAAGCATCCAATTTTTGCTGAATTAATTGAGCAAGTTCAACATTTCTATCAAAATCACTAAAAATAAAACATTTTAAGGCAATTACATACACATATAATGCAAATGTGTACTACATGAAACTATATGCAGAAATTTAAAATTTGCACTAAACTAACAATACTTTCAAATGTATAGTTTTAAATTTAAATCAATAAGACTTCAAATACACAGAATAAATGTTCCTATTTTGTAAGAAATATTCACTTAACATAACAGTCAATCAGTATAAAAAAAAAAAAAAATTCTAAGAGAAGAATTTCAGTCCTTACTCATAACAATTTAAAACCGTCTCAATGCTTTTTAAAAGAATTAAAAGCTTTAACAGAAAATTAATGATAAACAGAAATGGATATATATTCTAAAATTGAATTCATGATTAATAATTTTTTTTTCAAACTTTCATTTATTTTTCAGGTAATAAACTAGATTTCCAAAGTAATTAAAAATTGTCAAATTATTTTTTTTAAAAAAACTAATATTTTAAAACAAAGTCATTAAAGAACAGATTTCAAAAATCTTGATAAGTATACTTAAATTGTTTTGACATTAAATGTATTTAAATAGAGAAATTTTGAATGAAATGTACTACTTTTTTTTCTATAAGTTAGAGAATTAATATTTTTTACATTGTGATAATACATAATCAGAATGTAAGTGTAAAGAAAGAATATTATTTAAAGTCTGTTTATAAATTCATCAAACTGTTAAAGAGTTGCACAATTTTACATAAAATATTACTTTGTGAAGTAATATAATTTAAAGTACTCCCTTTTCATAAAAAAAAAAAAAAAAAAAAAAGAAAAAAAAAAAAAGAAACCCATTTCATATTCAAACATAAAAAGTACTTAATTTATATGTCAAGTAGGGGTGTAGCTACCTATTAAATATTTCTTTTAATTTAAAAAAAGATGGGGGAAAAAATTTAATTATGATTTGAAAATAAGCACATTTCATTTTCATAAAAGAACCTTTTATTGCACCTAAATGTGTGTCCAAAGTTAATAATCACATGAAAACTTTTTGATCATAATGTAAAAAAATGTAATATGTAAAAAAAGTCATTCACTTACTATCGATATCTTATGTTGGGATACTCTCCTAAAGTAGCACAAACAGTTGCTATTTGCTCAGCAATACGCTCTAAATTAGCAGTTTGTGAAGACTTTGAGGGATTAAAGTACATCTGAAAAGTTTCTGGATAATCCAATGAAAATACCTGAAGAGAAAACACATTTTATAGGAAATATTGTAAACTTCAAAAACATACAGCATTGGAAAGTGTTTTATTCATAAAATATTTAAGGTATGTAAAAATAAGATATTGAAACAATTGTTTAAAGATTATTTTTAAAACATTTTTAAAAATATACAAACAAATAATTGAGAATTTATTTCAATTACTTTCACAAAAAGAAATTTTTAAACAATTGATTCTATAACATTTAACTATATTTTTATTGAACATTTCAGCAACATTACTTTGTTGTTACCCTAAACCTTAATTAACATGGAAACAAATTTGGTACTTATATGTTAAACCTAGGCTAAGGTTACATATTAAGAGTGCTAATGTGATAAACTTATAATTCATTTACCAGACAATATTGTAATATATCATTAAAATTTGAATTTTCTGATTACCCAATCAAAATTAATATGCTTTCAAATATTTTTTATTTCTCCTGCCATTTTTCCTGAAATGTAGTTATCTTTTTCTTCTCCTTACCATTATGATTTAATTCACATGAATGATTTTCTCTTTTCAGAATTCATTGGAAAGTTTCACGCACAGAATTTATCATTTGGCACAAGTATCAGCTTATACTACTTCATAATCAAAAAATTTAAGACAAAATAAATTATGAATGCAAATTTAACAAAATTAAATTTTGAATCTTACTTTAAGAGCAATTTATACAATAGACAGCATTTGAATAAGAATATAATTTATGAAACTGCATTACTATATGATCCAAAACAGAATTCCGTAAATATTGCTGCAGTAATGTTTTTTAATACAAAATTTGATCCAATATTATCATATAAAATGAATTACTATTTTATAATTTATGAAACTTTTAAAAACATAAATTACATATAATTAGAAAGCAAAAAATAAGCTTCTGGTTCAGTTTGCATGCGTGTTTATTAATGTTGCATTATAAAGATACATAAGGGTTATTGGCGATGGACCTCCTGCTTTGGTCAAGTGACGAGGATGACACCTGAGCTGGCATCCCACTCTCCTAACTTACATACCAAGCTCACGAGAGAGCTTTGAGCAATGGCAGATTTAATGTGCATCAATCTTTCTGGGTTCTGGTTTTCAGTGGGACTTGGGATCGAACTCACGACAAGTAGGCCAGAAGTCTGTGACCATGGCCACTTGGCCAGGTTGCAAGTCAGATTCAAACAATGCAATATCCCTCAGACAGCTATTGCAGATACCAAAGATGATTCTGGCAGCAGAGAGTTGTACTCTTTCTAGTTTATCAAGATTGCTAGCAGAGGAAACCTGATAGAACTGCACATCATATTCAAGGTAGGTCAAATGAGAGCAATGTATGTATTTTGATGGGTCTGAGCATCCACTCACAGTCTCTGCTAGAAATATACTATTAAAATTTTCAGTTGCTGTTTGCCTTTAAAAACCAAATAGTTTATATGAGTATGACCAAGAATCTCCAGATCCAGGATGAATCCCAGATATTTGGGATGTTTTTCACATTTCAGTCGACTACCCAGTAGATAAATATCAGGCTCATAATTGTAAAGATACCTGTTGGTGGTAAAAATACTTTATACAGACTTTGAGGGATTAAAAATTATTTTATTCTCAGCAGTAAACCTTTTCAGTCAAAGGAGAAAAGAGTTAATTTTATTCTAAGCAGTAATTAAACTTGTATTTAAGCTCAAGATTATTATATCATCAACAAACAATCCCATACAGTGATTAGAATTGGCTTCAGCCTCAATTCCAGTGATAAATAAGGAAAACAAAGTGAGACTGAGCACAGATCCTTGTGGGATACCTTGGTTCCATCTAAATTTTCCCAAGATGGTACTTGCTACATTTTATAGTAATCAATAACCTTGAACTGGTTTTACCAGGTGCCTGACTCACCAAGAGCAATAAAATAGCTGTAATTTTCAAATAAAAAACTTAATTTAAATTAACAAATTTTATCAGTAATTAAATTTAACGAAGCATGTGGTATAATATATGCTTAACATTACTGGTTCTAAAATAATGTATGTTTAAAACTGCTTGTAGGTTTAAAATTGGAAATGTCATTAAAATTCATTAATTTAAATACAAAATTATTTTTAAAATTGAGAATACAATGTATTGATTGGCAATGTTTCTTTTTCTTGTTTTCGTTGCAGATTTCTTTGTGATGGGTAATATTTATAAAATAAATAGATATTAATTTACAAAAAAAAAGTGTGAATAATTACTTTTTTAATAATATACAGTGTTTATGAATTTAAAATTTATTTTAAGTGGTTTCTAAAGTATATTAAAAGATGGAATTTTTACTTAACGAATTTTCCACATAACGAATTATTTTTCGGGATTTAGCGACTTCGTTAAATTCGAATGTTCATCCGACTGTATGTATTTTGCTTCCCCTCAGTCAAATATCAGTATAAGGTTGGATGATCTTTTGCTGTATTAACAGCTGCCACTCTATGAGGAATTCTATCCACCAATTTTGCAAAAGTTTCAGTAGAAATTGTATGCCATTCTTGCATAAAAATAATGGTCAGCTCTGTTACCTATTGGAACATTGTCATTTAGTACACACTTGACATTCTAATCCATCCGTGAGATTGAGGTTCGGGCTTTGAGCTGATCAGTCCAATTTCTGAGAATGTTAGTTTTAACCCTCTCTGCACAGTTTGTGCAATATGGATCGAAGCACAATTTAGCAGAAACATAAATACAGCATCTCTAAACTGTTGCCACAATGTAGGTAATGCAGAATTGTCCAAAACGTAAAGATAGGTTTCTGCTTTGAATGTTTCTTGCACAAGAACAAAAGGGTTCCATTTAAACCCTAAACATATGTTAGCCATTATGCTTCCATCTCCAAATTTCACATGTGGCACAATATAGTCAATTTCAAAGCATTAACCAGGCAATCTCCCCAACCAGACTTTATCATCAGATTGCCAAGTAGAATATTCTGATTTGTCATTCAATAACATGTGATGCCATTGTTCAAAGCTATGTTGTAGTTGACTTTTGCACCATTGTAAGAGATGCTTGGCACTGGTTGTGGTAAGGTTTGGTTAATGATCAACTCAGCTATGAAAATCAAGATTTTTAAGATTGTTCAGATGCTTTTTGCAATTCCTGATTAATTGTTTTGGTTAAATCCATGCAACTTGTTTACAACTATCTTCATTGCTCTGGGGATTCCAGGCTACTATACAGTATGGTTTATTAGATCATAGTTGCACAGTTATGGCCCAGCATGTATTCACTTTGTAACATATAGAATAGAAAAGGATACTTTAATCATTGAAATATGAACAGACTTTTTACAATGGTGACATCAATTGAGAATCAATTTGAATCTCATCAATGAGATTCAGATTGAGTTCTCACATTATACATGTCTAGCCGTAAAATAACAATTGCAATTGCATCTGACTGCTAATATACTAGCAGCCAGATGAGAGCTAATAGTTTGATGTCACTGGCCAACTCTACCATTTTGACTAGTGGCTTTTGATCATATAGTGTATAATTAGACACTAAAGTTAAAATGATCATTCAAGAGAGAAGCATAAAAATCAAACCAAAATTAAATCAAAAATTTAGTTTCTACTTATACTTATTGTCTTTTTTAAACCGGAGAAATATATAACAGAAAAATTAGGAAAAAGATGGCTTCAAAGTTTACCAGAAACTTTGATGCTAAATCACTGATAAAATGATTAGAATCAAACTCAAAGTTATATGTATTATGAATTTATGTAACACTAATTTTTATTATAGTTCCCATTTTAGATTAATTAAAAAATCTAAACACAGTGTTCCCAAGTATATATTTCAAATTCAATTCTATATATAATTAAATTATACATCATAAGCATTAACTTCTAATTGCCTCATTTTAAGAATTACCAGATATTTAATTTTAAAAAATATCACCAATATACCTTATTATTACAAATAAATTTTAATTTAAGGTTATTGTAAAAACAAATAGAGGAAAGAAAAAATTTTCAATTTTTTTTATGTGTGTGATTACTTAAAATCCATTACTAATTTCTCGAATTTCTCTTTCCATAAAACATTCACATAAAAAAATATTCAGTACCTGAGATTCATATGGTAAGAAAGCGATGTTTATTTCCTTCAAAGTCTTAATATACTTTGCAGTAGGAGATTTGCACAATTCATTAAATAATTCATCACCACAAGCTAAAATTTTAAAAGAGGAAAATAGAAGTAAATTAAGAAATACATTAAACATGAAAAAAAGCAATAAAAAAACATTGGTTTGAATTATTTTCAGAAAATCTCACCTTCAGTAAAAAATATATGGGCAGAACGATACATATTTCTGTTGACTTGAAAATCTCTCATTAATCGCTCCACAGACTAAAATAAAATTGGTATATATTTAGCAATCTCAAAGTTATACTAATATTACCAAAAAAAAAATGATATAAATATATTTAATGAAAAAAGCGCATGTCAATATTCACATAATGCAATGAATAAAATGCAATCAAATATCACTCACACAATTTAATAAAATGAAAAGTTAAATTGTAAACTGATTTGAGATTTAAAAACTAAATTTAACTATATAAAAATACATATAAATAGCATTATATATGTTTTTTAAAGCAATTTAAGGAATTTAAGATTTGTACACACAACCCTACACATTCAAAAATGATGACAATTAATGAACACATTAAAAAATAATTTAACAATAGTTTTAAATATACAAGATAAATTTGCATGAAAAAAATCATTAAATTGAAAAATGTTAAAAAAATTTATCCTGTAATTTTAAATAACTGTTACATAATGCTAATGTATCCTCAAGTTACATTCTTTAATATTCTTGAAATGATTTGTTTATTAAATCATCAAATCTGTGCATTAATAATACTCTAGTACAGAACAGGTTATTTATATGACTTAGATGACATTAAATTAATATCATTTGCAAAAAAAAAATTCATAAAGAATTATTTAATACTTATATTTAGAAATAATTTCTTGAGGATATCATTCATTCATTCATTTTAAGCTGTTCTTATTTAAATAATTTTAGTTTAAAAATTGTAGACTAAATTCTTATAAACTATAGTGAATGAAATCTAAAATTAATATGGAGTATAATCATGAATAAAAAGTTTCCCAGTATTACAATGAATAAAACATTTAAATAAAATAAATACAAAATATTTGTCAATATAATTAAAAAATAGGTAAATAATTATATTTTAAATCTAATATACCTTATCAGTAGGTGTTATCAAATATATTGCTTCCATATTAGGTAGAGGCTCACGAATCTTTTCTATGTCTTCCACAACTACAAGAACACAATTAATTCAAAGAGAATTTAAAATTTAAAAATAATAAATTTTAAAAAATATCAAATATGGATAAAAATTTCATGCAGTTAAAGACTGCACTTAAAAATGTCATAGGCTTTGACTCAATAACTTACAATTTAGGAAAAGTATCATTTAGAATCTCTTGAACAAACTAATCACTTCATATATTGAATTTAATAATCCTGACAACCATTATCATAGCAAAAACTAATTTAAAAAAAATACAACTTTCAAACTGACATTTTGTTTTCTCTTCTTTCTTTACTAGCTCTTTGAACAATAGATAATATATTAACTAGTTAGATCAGAGAAAACAAAAAACAATTTATGGCCACTAACGAAGACCACATTAACCAGTTAATACTTCAGAACTCGCATGGAATTTGAAGACTCATAACTACTTATTTAAAACCTCTACATTAACATAAATAACTCTTATGTGCTAGTTTTAAAAGGGTTTCCTGGAAATTATTCACATAAAAAACTTTAATATTTCTAATGTTTTTTTATCAGCAAAAATAAGTCTTAAATTAGTAAGTCACACAAGTCTAGTTTGAGATTTATAGGACAAGCCTTCATTATAAGTATAAGAATTCAAATCACCATTAATAAATTCATCTCTTAATGCTGTAAGAAAAGATTTCCAATCAAAATTTGTTACATTATATAAATCTAATTAAAAATCTTCCATTTTTACATGCAGAATTAATCTTAAACAATTATCGCCAGTTAAAATTCAAATTTATAATAAAATAGGAATGGAAGAATTAACAAACTTGTGTTATAGTTTATAACATTGCAAAAGTGCCAAATTAAACCTCTTAATTTATTCAATATATAGTACAAATGAAATTAAAATTCTTTTTCTATCAAGTCAGAAATCAATAAGTACTCCATTGACACTAAAACATTTAAAAAAATATTATGTTATTTTCCATTTACACTAATGAAAATTAATCATTTTTAAAACATCCTCTTATTTTTAACATGTTATCCATATGTTAAATATAAAATTTTATTCATTATCAATCATACATTTAATCATGGATTTTGAGGTATTTTCATAAGAATACTAAAAAAACAACAGCATTTTGAAAAAAAACTTAATATTTTTTTTGTGATAAATATTAAATGCAAAAGTTTGTGAAGAAATTTTTTAAATAAGAACTGTTAAAATTTTATTTTGATCAAATTTATTGCTTGCTAAATAAAACTTTTTTACAAAAGTTATTGATGCTGACTTGAACCTGAACCATTATATATATATAATGATGAAATATAGTTAATGTACTTTTTTCAATGTTTTTACCTTACTAAGACATAAATAAACCAATATTATTCTAAATATATTAAAAATGCATGTTGTAATTTTCTCGTTAATCATTTTATTCTTGTATTAAAGAATAAAATGATTAACGAGAAAATTAATGTCATTGTGATAAAAGCGTAGCATGCTACACATTGTTACACTAACTCAGCATTTAGGAATAGAACTAGTAAGAAATTATATAACAATTAAAATCAAGCACCCCACGCTTTTATCCCAATGACATTAATTTTATTGTTAATCCTTTTATTTTTATACTAAGAATTATTTTTTTACTTTTTAGTTCAATTCACTATAAAAGCGTGTCTTTTAGTTTTTGTTTTAAACTATAATTTATTTTTCATTATTTAGTTTGATCTACAATAAAAGCCTGTTTTTCTAGTTTTTAAAATTATCATTTATTCTTTGTTGAATTTATCCTTGAATTTGATATTTGGAGCTAGAATTATGTGGCTTCTGGAATCAGTCTTGCTTTTCAATGGTTATTAATTAATGGGTATTTATTCTCTGCATTTACGGGGCCTCGGATGCGAATCTCATATCATATTTCAAAGATTCCGTTTCTTTTGATCAGGTCTAACTAATAAAAGTGTGTTAAGAAGAAATATTAAATATCAATCGTATTATCACCTTTTAAACATATCGCTATAATGTTAATTCGTATCATCACTTCTAAACATATTGTTTTATCAAAATAAAAAAAATTTAGCAGTTAGAAGATCAATTTATCAACTTTTAAACATATTGCTCTAATGTTAATTCATATCATCACTTCTATACATATTGCTTTATAAAAATAAAAAATATTTAGCAGTTAGAACATAAATTTTTATTCACATGTACAAGTCTTTTTTTTTCCCTTTCTCACATAAAAAACACTTTTTTTGTTTGTTTTATTTGAATAAAAATAACAAGCATTTTCATTTTTAGGGTTGCCCCTTTTTAAGAGGTAGGGTCTTTTAGTCGCCATATCTGGAATTAGTCACCAAATTTAGAAATGGTATATGCAATTAGTTGCCAAAGCTAGAAATGCTTAAAATCATTATTTTTGACAATCCTAATTTGGACAATGGAACAAAATTTTGAAATTATTGTATTGTCATTGGTCCTTGACAAGTGTGCAAAATTTCGAATTAATCCGACCTTTTAAAGTGGGCAAAAATCGAGTCCAAAGATTCCATTATAAATAAGTGAAACTTATAAAAGCGTGTTAAAAAGAATAAAACCAGCTTAACATATACCTGCTATATATATTTTCATTAAAAAATTTTGAGCACAAGAAGTATGCTTCAAAAGCATATGAATATAATAAGATGAATTATATGATTTTACAATATAATTAATAATACTATTAGGAAAAAAAAGATATCATTACATGATCTTGAAAAAAATGTAATAAATCTAAACAAACACAGTTTCAAATTTACAAAAATTAAAAAAAGAAATTAAAACTGATTAATTTTTAAATTTTTTCATACATAAAGAAAAGCAAAAATAAATTTGTTGCAAATCTAATTTAAGAAACAAGATTCTATATTGTTTTGAAAAGTAAATACAAGTGTCTTTTTTCATTCAATTTGTATGTTTCCGTTACATCTAAATTTTCACGCATAATAATTCATTACCAATAAAAGTTGCTGAAATTAAAATGTATATACCATATTTACTCGAATCCAAGCCGCTCTTTTTTCTCCCCAATGTTAATGCTACTGAAAATTGAGTGCAGCTTAGAATTGATAGGAAAAAAAATTTGTTGGATCGAGTATTTAGGGCAATTACAGGTTCATGTGTGTATTTAAACATTTATAATACTGATAAAATAACTTATTATTCACTTCTTATAAGTTCTCATTTTAAATTTATTTTAATTTTGTAAAATTTGATATCAATAAGCCACTTCACATTATTTTTCATTTTTCATCAAATCTTGAGAATTTGGGGTGCTGCTTAGAATCACTGGCGTAGCTGGTTCTGAGTGGACCCTGTATCAACATTCCTTCGGGGCCCTTTTTTTAGATATGAAAACCCTGTTAGTGAGACTAGTTACACAAATTGGGGCCCCTTATCATTGATATGGCACTAGTTCCTCCCCCCTGCTTAGAATTGAATAAATATGGTGATTAAATAAAATATATATTAAGTTAATCTAATAATTAATAATATATTAAACTTGACAAATCTGTGTTAAAATTATATCTAAGCTTTAATTAAAAATATGATGTGAAAAATTGTATGCTCTATTTTATACATACATACATACATAAGGAACCTACAAAATATTTTAAATTTTAACATCAAGCAACTTATCACAAAAAAACTGCATAGCTGGAATTAATTGCCAGACATTTTATAGTTAAACATTTTCTGACACAAGTAAAAATTTGTTGAAATGTATAAAAGGTTGCCAATGGTATAGGGAGAGCTGTAATTAATTCAACATACCACACCACACATTAACTTAACTGTTATATTTTATTTAATATGCTCCTATAAATCAACTTGGTTTTATTACACTTATTTAAATAGTTTAATTTAGTATAAAAGTTATTGTTAAATAATTAAAAAGCCAAATACAAGCCAATGCAAATTTGAACAACTTCGTTATAGTAATTCTAATGAAAAATACTAGAGATATCAAATTAGCACGGAAGTATTATCATGCTAGTATTTCACATTCTTTTACTAAATTAATACTTCACAATAAAGAAAAAAGTACAATAAGTAAAAAGTAAAAGTATTAACTTTGAGAAAAGACATTTTTAGTCTGATCATGCAATATTTTTATATTAAATTAAAATTAAGGCAAATTTCTTATAAGTGTAGAATGTAATAAAAATTAAAGTGAAAAAATTATCCTAGAAAGCAAGCAAAATTATTTCTATAATATATTTCTAAAATCTGATTTAACTCTTATTGTATTTCTTTACATCATTGATGTTAAAACTTTTATCATAAGCATCTGACCATGAGCTTAAGAACTCAATTTGTCTTATCCTGGCATAACACAAGCATACAAAAGGATATGGAGTTCTTTTAAGATTTAAAAAAAAAAGTTCACATTTTAATAGTAAATTTAAAGATTTCTCTTATGATCAAATAAATGTTTTCTAATATAATACCTCCTTTCTTGAAATATTCAATTGCACAAAACTCAGATCTTTTTGCAAATAAGTAATAACAATATATGTTTTTTAAACTTACTTGTAATGCCTTCTTGGGCGATTCTGTGCATTTTACAACATGCTGAGATCATTCGCATCCCCAATTTATCCACAACAAGAACTTTCCAATCCCCTTTCTTTTTCACAGATCGTATAACGTCATTCATAATTTCTATAAAAATAAATCAAATTAAGATAATTTTTACTAGGGAAAAAATTTACAGTGGCAAATATTTAGAAAATAACTGCATATATTTACATAGATTAAAGGAAAAAGATATACAAATCAACAAGATCATGTAAACACACCCCTTTCCAATTTCATATGGATGAAATCAGAATGAGAAAATTGGTTCTTTTACCAAAATAGTAAACTTACGAAGCTAAACGAATAATTATAAAATAACTCTATGCGCTTATAAACATTTTATTTTTACTTACTTGCTCCCACAACGCTTTTTAAAGCCATTTTTAATCGTTTAATATGTTCCTTATTCCGCAGTTCAGAAAAACCAAGGTGTCAGTGACAATTGCAGTACGCGCATGCGTAAATTTGTTTGTGAATGACTCATTCCTTTTACTACATTCAAGAATAATTTTTACGAATGAGAAATTCTGAGAATTTAGACGAAAGATGGCGCTTTCTTACAGAGATGTGGAATGAGACGTATTAAATTCAGATTTAAAAGCTATTTTAATTGAGAAGATAAAGAGATCAGAATGTACATTTATGTAGAAAAATTAGCGATTCACAAAAAATTTTGAAAAAAAAAGTGCCGGTCTATGCTGTCTCGTGACTCTTCATTGGCAAAAAGAAACCGAAACTACATTATGAGGTTTAAATTCACTTTAAATTCATGACTCGTGAGATCATGAATTTACAATATAAGAGACTAAACTTCACCACATTTAATAAATGTCTAGAACTAATTTGATATCCTCCTGCTACTCACATTTCTGGCACAATTGTGATGGCTGCTACGTATAAGGAAACTCTTATTTTGTATGAGACTTTCTTTTCTTTTGTTGTTTTGAATTAATTACTTGTTTGATTTTTTTTTTTTTTTTGTATCATCTAACTTTTGTTTTGTGCATCCCGGTGAAAGAATTGTGTTCATTCTCACCTGCTGCATTGGAAATAAAAATATAAAAATATGTAATGTCATGTTTCAACTTAGCGAAAATGTACAACTATTTGGCGGAAGATCTGTTAAAGATGGATATTAAATTCAGAGCCACCAGAAGGGAAAGAATTACAAATGCAAAGATTCTGTAATTCAAAAAGCAGCAAATGTTCATGATTCATGAATAATTCCGTGACTTTTATAAAATATATTAAACACTGTTATTTTTCAAATGTGAGTTTTCTATTTTTTAAATAAATTTATCCACCAATAACAGCTTCTTCAGGTAATAAAAATCAATATCTGACGCTCAATTAACCTATTACTTAGACTATTTTTATTGATAATTTCAGTACCATATAATTTTCTGAGAAAAAAATGACTTATTTCATAGTAACATTTTTTTGTATATAACGAAAGTTCTCCAATTTTTGCTTTGGAGATCATTAAATGCACTCATTTTTATTATGTTTATTCATTTTTTCCTCTTTGTAACAAGAGAAATACAACACTTTTACTTGAAGCAGCAGGAAATTGTTTGGAAGAAATCATTATAAAAAGTATTCCACTAGTAGCATTTTAGGACTGGAAACACGATTTGTGCGCACAGTTCTGCCAGTGTAGTACATAAGAGTGAGGTTTGTAGATTCATCCTCCCTCTACCACAGATTTTCGCGCTTTTTTTTTTTATCTCTTAAGTCTTTTTTTTTAAAGTTGTCTGTGAACGTCTCCGAGTCCTGCTTTTGAAGTGCATAGGATAAAAAGAACCGGATGTTAAATATTGTTTGAAACTCGCACAAAATTTCCTTTTTTGACTATTTATCAATATTATAAATTGGGTTTTCTTATAGAGTATATACAAAATATAAGGTGATTGTGGGTTACTATCATGTATATAAAAAAAAATTATTCAAATCCGAATTGTAGCCGCGAATGGTGGTGTTTGAGTTGAATCGAGGGCTCGAATCATTATTCCAGAAACGAGTATTGTTTAGCAGGGCTGAGCATTTAAAATTAGTCAACCCCTAAATCTTGATGTTTGCTTACTGTGGAAGTAGGGAGAAAATTAGAAAATATTTAAGTTTTGCCAAAAAAAATCGTTTTTTTTTTCAACCCAATAATATAAACTAATACAGCAGAAGTTTGAAGCCTTAACTTAGAAGTTTAACCCTAAAATTTGAGTCCTAAGTGAAAAGTTTACTAATGTGGCCATTTTAGTACAACTCATACTGTCTTGTTATATTTTTACATATTGCTTAGCTTTAAGATTTATAAATTTTGGTACATGGTTAACGATCCTATGAGAAAGCTCTTTACACTCATGTCCATAAATTAAGGATAATTCAGAGTCACGCAGAAATCGAAGTCTAATTAATATGTATCACCCTTAAAATGACAACACACATCTTCAAGAATCATGTGCAAATTGCAGGAAGCCACCAGAGGACACCGATTGTACGTCACAAGAACGAGAGTGAAAGAGGGGGATATATAAGGGAAGTAAAATTGTTCGCAAGCGCTTTATAAGTCTTTCAGTGCAATAACCGCATAGTTATGACACAAAGGACACATTTGGATGTTTTTTCACAAGTTAGAGTTATCGGCCGCGTCTGGAATTTTGGCATACCCACCTGGAAGTATCCGAGAAACTTGGAATCGCCCAGTGACCTCTCCAGGTTTTGGCAACGATTCCAAGATGATGGCAATGTAAGTACACGTTACAGCACAGAGTCACCCGCCCCTCGAGTTACAACGCCGAATGAGGACCTATATTTGACAGTTACTACCAAAAGAAACGGATGGAGCACAGCATCAGACCTGTCTCGTCAGCTGTCTTCAGCCACTGGTACGACAGTTTCAAAGCAGACCGTGTACAAACGCTTACGGCAGGTTGATCTATATCAGTGATCTGTATAGACCCTCATGAGTCTATGATGATCTGAAAGGAGTCTATGTCAGCAAAAAATAATTTAGGGGTCCATGAGGTGTAAGGGGGTGTTTGTGATAATGGCTCTCATTAAACTAGATTGTGACTTTAATTTTAAAAGAAAATTGAATCAAATGGAAACCTAATTTTACCTATTTAACAGATTTATTCACTAAATTTAATCAGATTTGTTTTTACTTACAAGGTGACAGGATAGATGTTTTTAAAACAAGAACCATTTAAGCGTTTCTAAAAAGTATAATACTGGAGATCCGAATTTTATCAATTTGTCATAATCTTTCAGGACGTTTTAACCTACGTTCAACATTTAACTGCCTTTTTTTTTCAGATTTTGAAACCAGGTTTATGAATGCTTTGACTATAGTAATACCACAGTAGGCAATGAATTTATATAGTCACATTGAAAAAAAAATGTCACGGGACAATAGGAACTGATTGTAATATGCTCTAATGAAGATCTTAAAGTTTAGAAACGGATGTTAGCAATTTTGGCTTTAAAAAGGCAAAGCTGTTATTTGTACCGAATTGTTGAATATCTTGAAGAATTTTTAAATTGCTTTTCTCCTAGTGAGAAGGAGTTTCAGCACAGTTGCCAATCTCCAAAAAAAAAAAAAAAAAAAAAAAACCCACTATTAACAGAGGAGATTTAAGGTTAAACCAGACAAGATTAATACTAAATGTTGAAAATTTGTTATTGTAGCACAAAATTAATCCCTCCCATTAAAATAATTTATTTGCTGTGTTTGGTTATTTTATTTAATAGTTATTTTACATATTAACTTTTAATTTAATTAACATGGGCTTTTAAAATCATAAATACTAATTTACAAGTTAGAAATTTACTTCTTTTGAAGTAGTAGTACTCTCTGCCAAAAATACATTTAAGTTGATAAATTTGCAAAGATTCAATAATAATTAAGCAGGGGTCTACCACAAACCGGAAAACATGGTAAGGGGTCTATGAGATAAAAGTTTGGAACTTCTGGTCTATATGCTCGTATACTTGTCAGATGTGTTCCACTTACTGCAACTCACTGTCACCTGCAATTAACCTAGAGTAGAGAGCACGCATTATGGACACCGCAACCGTGGGATTGTGATGTTTCCCGACGTGTCTAGGTTTAGTTTACTGTCCGATTCTCGCCGGACTTTCATATGGAGAGAGCAAGGTACCCGTTACCACCAAGAGAACATCATTGAACTACACCTTTTCAGTGGTGCGGAATTGCTGGGTTTTTTTTTTGGGGGGGGGTGTTCTGGGTTCCACAACTGACCCGCGTGTTCACATTGGAACCATGACAGACCAAATCTATCGGGACGCGTCATTCTGGAAGAACATGAACATTTGTTTCGGGCTGCCATGGGCGCAGAATTTGTGTTTATGGATGACAACGCTCGTCTTCGCCTTGGAAACATAGTAAACGAATGCCTTCAATCTGAGGACATCAGGCCAGCATTTTCATCGGACTTGAATCCAGTAGAGAATGAGTAGAACATGTTTGGCCGATGAGTTGCAGCCCGTCGGCCACCTCTTACATGTCTACTGGAACTTCGGATAGCCTTACTTGACGAGTCGTGTGATATTCCCCAAGATCAGATCGATAATTTGATACTCAACCTGCCTAGGCGTTGCACGGCCTGTATAGTATCGTCTGGGAGACATACTAATTTTTTTTTTTTTTTTGGAATTTGCTCCAGGGAGCAAAAATCACAATTTTCGTTAATGATATCAAACATACAGCGTCTTTTTTCTCTTTATCTTTTGTTTAATAAAACGGTTTTACAAATAAGTCATATTTGTTTTGCTTCTGACTCTTTCTTTGCCTGAACTTGCATTATCCTTAATATATGGACATGAGTGTATATTCGTAATCCTACAAACCAAACGCAGTCCCAATGAAAAGGGGGGAAAATTACCAAACGTTAATGTAAAATCTATTACCTTCTTGCTAAAGAGGTGTATTCTTTTCCCTCTTGACAAAAAACTTTCCCTGTAGATCCAATACCTCCTTTGTCTAAAAGCATATTGCCAATTAGTCTTCGAAAACATAGTTCATTACGTTGCAGAAATTTGCCTGTTCGCCATTTCTTCTAATTTTCCCAATTTAAATATTGGAGCACCTTTATAATCAGCCTCTTTTTGCTATTATAAATTGTTGTGATATGGTGGGTCTAGTTTTCTCCCTAAAGGCAAATCCCTTGCCTCAATAAATATTTAAAATCCAACCGAGTCTCGTCAGTACTTCACTGAATATAGCGTTGAGGAAATTTTGGACTTATATTCACTTTTTTGTTGAAAGAGTAGTACGAAAAGCTCGAATGTAGGCCAAGGAAGATTACTCTTATTAACAGAAAAAGATAAGGAGTGCATTAACGACAAATCGGGTGAAAAACACAGATGTCTAGAAAATTCCAGAAAGTTGTAAGGTGAATATCTCACGATAAGGTATCTTAGAGAAGTGGGGCTTCTACATGGTTCTTCCAGTTTATATAAGAATAATGAGTCAAGCATATTTAACAATAACGTGTTTCATTTACCTTGTCACCATCTTCAGTACGTCTGCCGTTTTTGCCTTCAACTCTTCTACAGATTGAAAATGTGTTCCTATCAAAGCATTTTTTCCTTTAAGAAACAGGTAGATGTCGTAAGGTGCGAGATCTGGCGAGTACGGTAGATGCTCGAGCACAGTGATGCATTTGTTTGCCAAGAACTGTTTTACAGATAGCACAATATACATAGGGGCGTTGTCTTGGTAAGAAAATCCGTGTTGTTCTGCAGATTTGGTCTTTACTTCCTCACTCTTTCTCTAAGCTTTCTCAGAACCTCAATGAAGTATTGCTGTTTTACGTTTTGGCCTTGAGGCACTCATTCAATCATGATGATGTCATTAATATCGAACAAAAAAGATGAGTATGACTGGTTTTTGATGTCACAGATCGACCAAAATGTGCATCAACAACCTCCCAATCTTACAAAAACCGTTTGTGCCATTTAAAAATTTGATTACGTGATGTGCAATGATCTCCAAACACCTCTTTTGACAATTTAAAACATTGAAATGGAGTTTTTTTTAATTTCATGGGGAATTTCAAACTTATGCGCAGCTCGATTTTTAGGTTTATCATGATTGCGGCATTTCCACATAACGTTTTACTAAAACAAGGCTGAAAAACAACTGAACTAGATAGAGGGATGGAATAATGTGCCACCAGCACCAGAAGGATCAAGGTCAACTGTATTCCATTTCCACTCCTTCACACCAAGCCTAATGGCTAGGGTATGTACAGTCTGGGAATTTAATTGCCTCACCTTGTATATCACACACATATATATGTGTAGGAAAGGGAGTGTTTTTATTAACGTCACACAATAAAGCAGCATCATGGCTATTGCTGATGAACCTCATAATTTTGAACTTCAGTCAAATGACAAGGATATAATATCTGAGCTAGCACTCCCTAATCTAAACTACTACACCATGCCAAATGTATGAGTGGAAACTTTACTAAACATTGAGTTAATTCACTGGCATTTCGGTGTTTCATTTTTATGTTCTAAAATAATAATGCATATAAATTTTTTTCAAAAAGAATTTAATTGTAAAAAAGAAAAAGTGTAACAATTTCAATTGTATAAAAATATTATAGCATACAACTTATTTACAAATGGTTACATGTAAAGGTTATTACAGATTTGACCGCAACCTTTGCAATTCACATCATTTCTCTCTGAAAGTCTATCCTGTGATTCCTATTTGGCATCTACTCATATGGATTTCATATATAAAAATTGCATGTTCTATAAGATTCACAAATCAATTTATGCTACTGACTAGTACAGAAATGTTTCTGTACATCATCTAGTAGCATTTTAAATTCCTTCAACTCAGTCACCTCGGAGAGCAATGACTTCATTGATATTTGAGAATGTTTACAATATCATATTTTATTAAAATTTAATGAAAGAAAAATAAAAATTCAGAAAAACAATAATATAATTTAACTCAGTGGCACAACAACCTATGAGGGCCGAGGCCTACTGTGCCCAACTCAGTATGTGCGACCTTGGGTCTGAGGTGCATGAGCAGATGTTCCGGTCAGGTGATCAGTATGACGCGAAACCCTCAGTGTTAAGTTCCCAAGCAAGCTTGGTACTCATTTATCGACCCACTGAAGGGATGATAGGCTGAGTCAACCTTGCCCAGCCCTGGGTTTGAACCTCGGACCTGTGGTGTGGAAGTGCGATGCACTAACCACTAAGACCCTGGGCTTTGAAACAATAATATATAGATTTGAAATTAAGAGTGTGTACTTGTTTATACTATCTATTCAGGAGAAAAGTGCTTCATTAAGAGGCTATCCTGAATATTGACAAATTAACAAAACAGATTAAAGCAAAGAACATAACCACCATAATAGCAATTTCTGTCAACTACATAAGTGAAAAACATAAGTAATTGTATGAGAAAAATAATAGCATTTCAGAGGTAAAAATTAAGAATGAATTTTTGCAAACGACTATTGCAAGTATGAATTTAAATTTCAGACACCCAAAACAAAATTAACTCTCAGTTGCTCGGAGCGACAATAAAAAGACAGGACAATTGACGGCTGACAAAAAATTGTTTCATGAGACAGAAGAACAACAATGTTTCAAATTGCTATAGATTTCAATATTGGGCATCAACAAGTGTTTTTGAAATGGCACATTATTTATTAAATTATTTCTCTCCCTAACCGAAGTAATGGCAATAGTAACAAAATTAATGAAATATTGAAAGAATATAATACAAATCAGAAAAAACCTTGTAAAGATACATGATTTTTTTTTTGTCAAAAATAACGAGGCCTTTTAGATGAGGCATAAAGCACTTTTCCATTAGATAAGACAAAGGAAACAGTCATATTGGACATATTTAAATCAACATAAGTAAAAGCACCCAAAGAAAAAGGATCTCCCCAATGAAACAGTAGACTATCAGGAGGAATTTCCTTCATATTCTTCTTGGATGGATCAATAAAACTTGCAGCTCCAGAAACAAAATAGTCAATCTTCTGAACTCCATCTTGTACTTGAATGTGCTAAAGATATTTAAAAAATGATTATACATAGTATTTCAAATGAAACAATTAAATATTAGCAGACAGTTTTAGAACCAAATGAACCTTAACTATACAATTAAAATAAATGTAAATACTTACACAAACTCAATATTTACTTAGTCTATATTTCATTATTACATATTTTTCATGTTTTGCAATTCAAGAACACTACACAATTATATCATATTTTGTAAAAACTAAAATTAAAATTTGTATATTTTAAACACAGAATATAATATATTTAAGCATACTTGTAAACTGTGATCATGACCACTGAAATACGCAGATACATTGTACTTCATTAAGAGAGGTTGCAGTTGTTTAACAAGGCATTTAGTTGGTCCATGTGTTGAAATAGAATACACTGGATAATGGCCACAAACAAGTAAGTAGTTTGCTCTATAATATAAATGTACACATAGCATAAATTACATAAATATGTTGTCTTCCAAAATTCAGTATATAGACACAATTTTCTTTTTTCAAGTTATTCTTATTCCAAAATAATTTGTCATTAAAATTAAGTATTTATAGAAAAGATAACATTCACATTAACAAACAAACAAACACAAGCAAGTCTGGATATATCAGATATTTAATTCATGTAGTTTTTCATAACAAAGTTACTATAGATTAGTTTTCATATTAATTTTTTATTAACTTATGATTTTTAGCAGATTACAATTAATGAAAATAAATTGTTTAATCACAAAAATTTAAAATAGAAACTACTATTAAAATTTAAAAACCTAAAAAATAAAATTTTAGAAATAAAGATTAATTAGTTAAATTAAAGCAGAATATCTTTAAATATAACTTAATTGATAAGAAAATAATCATTTAAGATACTTTAAGAAAAAAAAATTGAACATAAATCCTTTAAGAATAGCAGGTTTGAATTTTTGGAGAACATATTCTTATACAGAAGGCAATTATTTTAATTTTTAGAACTATATATATAAAATATGGATCTATAGTATTATAAACATTGCTGCCTTAGAATAGCTCTTATATATAAAATAATTTATACAAAAGTACACACACACACAAACATATATATATATATATTATGATATATACACAGATACATTGTACTTCATTAAGAGAGGTTGCAGTTGTTTAACAAGGCATTTAGTTAGTCCATGTGTTGAAATAGAATACACTGGTTAATAGCCACAAACAAGTAGTTTGCTTCAGAACATTTTTGGAAAACATATTCTTACACAGAAGGCAATTATTTTATAAAGTACATATATATATAGGCCAATTCTCTACAAACAAGAGATAACATCCAAACAATAACATTCGACGAACACATAGACAGCAGGAAAATCACACAATGAAGGACAAAAGAGTAATCTAGATTATAAATATAAAATGGATGCTGCAGTGTTATGAACATTACTGACTTAGGACAGCTATTATATAAAAATAATTTATATAAAAGTGGGGTTGAACATGTTTTTTGGCTAGCGAACCTTCCCCCTTTTTTTTGTAAATAACACTGAGCAAAAACCAATAGGAAATAATGGATAGGAATATCTAAATCCATTACAAGATAGAGGTAACTTACCTAAAAATTGCACTTACAAATGCAAAGCCCGCGCTAAATCTGAGTGCAAACATTAATTTGTGTTGCCAGATTCTATACCCTAATACAGATTTAAATCAAAAGAATGGCTGAAATGTAGCACTTAACAAAAGAATAAAAAGAATGGAAATAAAAATTAATAAGAGTTGCATATTATAGCACAACTATAATAACACCAGAGTAAATATCAATAAAATAATAGTAAGTAATTTCTAATCTAATATTAGACTATGGAGATAACTATAACAATAAAATATTTAAATTTATAGTAATAAACTATTATCAATCTCAGAATTTTAATCCTTAACTATTTTGAATATATATATATATAAATATAAATATATATATATACACACACAGATACAGTTTAACAAGGCATTTAGTTGGTCCATGTGTTGAAATAGAATACACTGGATAATGGCCACAAACAAGTAATAAATCCTTCAAGAATAGCAGGTTTGAATATTTGGAGAACATATTCTTACACAAAAGGCTATTTTAATTTTTAGAACTATATATATAAAATATGGATGCAACAGTATTATAAACATTGCTGACTTAGGATAGCTCTTATATATAAAATAATTTATACAAAAGTACATATATATATATATATATTATGATATATGTTACATTACGGTAATAGTTGTATCATACTTAGATGATTTCAAAGTCTCTTCAAGCCACTTCCATTGTTTCTCTCTTGTTCTTTTAGGAACAGAATCCAGTAATGGTTGTTCATACGGTTCTGTTGGATCTGTTTGACCACACAAAAGAACTGTATCAATCATAACAACATCAACAGTCATATTTGAATAAGGGATTTTAAAATTTTTCATATAGTAAAAATCAGGAAAAAACCTATAAAAACCAAAATCAGTGAAATAAATTTATACACTACAATTTTTTCAGACTAAAACAGTGCTAATTTATTTTTTGAAATAGAACAATAGAAAATATTCAATTGCATAAAGCACCTTATTTTATGCATGGTTTTGTATAAAAAGTTATAAATAAATATACATTTCAGAATGTATACCAACAGTGCCAATTTAAGTTCATTTTGAGCATTGGGAGCAGAAGATCTACAGGCCCCTTTGTCACTGGTGGATTGAAATTTATAACCATAAAATATGGTTAAGTCCAAAGTATCTGGGCCTTTCCAGGCCCTTGAGCGCCCGATCCAAGCACCCATTGGATAAACCGGCACTGTATCCCTTTAACGTTCATTGGTTTCCCACCAAAACCACACATTTAACATTTTTTTAAAAAATCAAATTTAAAATTTTCTTATCCCATTAAGAGCTGTTTTTGAATTTTTGTTCTTTTTCCTAACAATAAAGGCAGCACAACTGCTGTATTTAATGATTGAGACATCCTAAATAGAAAAATATTAATGTCTCTCTAATTTAAGTAAATTCCATTAGCTCTAAAAATATTAAGAAAAATAGTTATTTTAAATTATAGCATGTGATCTTACTATGAATCTATCTAGCTATTAATGAGAACTTTCAATCATTTTGATAAGTAAATAGAAGAATAGAAAAATGAAATTAAAATTTATGGTTTCAATGTAAAACCAAACTCCAGTAAGAGGTGGTATTGAAAGTATCTTGGCACTCATTCTAAAGCGAAAATTCTCTCAGCAACTGACTTTATGAAGCACTATTTGTTAATTGCATGTTTAGCAAAATATTTATTTACTTAAAAATTATAGTGAGAAATTTTTATATTAAAATATATTTATCCGCATTCTAAAATTCTACCACTCTGTGCAACTGCACATGCCTAAATGTGACCCTGTGTCTACATAATAGATTTAAATATTCTCTCTTTATAGTTATGGATGGAAAATTTATACGTATTAGCAATTTTTATTAAGAAATTTAAAGTGTTTTTAGTATGTAATGTAAAAAAATATGTAATTATAAGTTCAAATTTGTATTAAAAATTGTAAAAATGCAGAAAAATTTTAAAAAAAAATTATTAAAAACTTATAAAATTATTTTTCTTTAATTAATTTTGTTAAAATGTAAAAGTTTTAGGGTCATAAAATATTAGATTTTTTCTTTTTCTGAATAATCTTTTGGATTGGTCAGTTTGAGTAGGAAAAATGGACTGTTACTGTTCACTGGTTTCACAGTAAAACCATAAATTTCTCGAAATTGAAAAATGCTTAATTTTGTGAGTGTGTGTATATTTGTGTGATCACCTTTATGTCCAATAGTCATTTTTGAAATTATTTTGTTAATTTTACAAAGGAAATATGTAGTGAACTTTAAAGAGGTATACCAAATACATTTTAGTTTACATTACATTGCTTATATATTTCCTTTTATTAAACAAATCAAATTTGTTTTTATTTAAAAATTTTGTCAATTTTTTTTAAAGCTTATAATGCATTTATAAGGCACACACAGTTATCCTATTATTATCTTAATTTTGAAGCTCTATTAATTAATGGTATCGTACCTTTCAATTAATAAACAACAATCAATGAAAATTTTGAAAATATATAATTTTTAAAAGAATTTGTATGTTTTGAAATAGCAAAGTATATTTACCATCTATTAGACTTTTTAGTGTAAGCTATTTGGGCCGAGACATTTCCATAGTAATCATGATTTCCAGCGACAACAAGCCATGGCACTTGTAAAGATTCATAATTAAAAGCAGTTTCAAAAGTCCCCTAATAGGAAAATTAAAAGAAAAACATTCACTTGTGTAGCTTCAACTTTAATAACATTTGTAATATCTTCCAATAGACACAGAAAAAAATTCAACTGCATTACAAAAACATATTTTTTTAAAATTAATTACATCTAATCACACATTTTTTGACTTGGCAAAAATAGTTGGCGGAATTTTACACATGTACCAGAGATGTAGCTAAGGTTTTCAGTGGCCACAAAACTTTTGTGTACTTTTCTGATAAGATATAAAACATACGAGGCTCACTAATATCATCTCGCTTTTCAAGAAACTTTTTAATTTTAAAACAAGAAACTGCATTTTGTGACATATTATTAAACATGAAAAGAAAGAAAAAAGTAAAACTAGTAGTATGGCAGCAATGATACTTGAGGATGTAATCAAATAACAGGAGACAAAATTAAAAAACAAAACAAAAATAGATATAAAAATTTAATACAGAATTATATTTTTAAAAAGTATTTTATTATGAAATTCATTGATCTTGGTTTTGTTACACCAGGAGGATATAAGTCCATTCCTTTCCTGATATTTTTTATTGAATGTAAAGGTTACTTCTGACATGTACCTATAATCCACATTTCTTTTTCACAAGGGGAGGGCATGACTAAGGAAGTTCATTTGGGGTTGAGACTTGGTGTAATAGTAGTTCTCCCTTAGAGTGTTCAACCCTCAATGTAATTCCGCCGAATGGCCAGTCAATTCGGAGAAAATAGCCTTCGAAACTCATGCTTAACTTTTATACAATTAAGTTTCAATTTCTTTCACTGGCCCAGTGGCTCAATTGGCAAGTCGCCGGCCTTTAATGCCAACGAATCGAGTTCAAATCACGCGAAAAACTTTTTTCTTTCAATTCCTTTAATTATTTTTTTTTACATTAAATAAATTTATTTATGAAAGGTTTATTAAATATTAAATGATATTTATGTAATTATTTTGTATTTTATAAAGTAAAAAATAAAAAAATAAATTTATTATATTAAAATTATTATTAATTAAAATCAATTATTCATTAAAATTATTATTAATTAAAATTATTAAAATAAATTTATTAACATTATTTAAATAAATTTATTAACATTATTTAAATAAATCTTTTAAAATTAAATAAATTTATTTAAAAAGGACTTACTAAATATGTCATATAATTATAAAATAATTAATTAAATAATAATATATTTTATAAATTATTTTTTATTATATATATAATATTTCATTTATAGTATATTGTATTTCACATTATAAAACTATTTACAAATAATTTTTATGTAAAATATCATTTAATATTTATTATATATTTTATTATAAATATTATTTATTTATATAAAAATATATTTATTAAACATATAAATATTTATATAATTGCAGTAATTTTTTTTACTTTATAAAATGCAAAATATTTAATAATTAATCATTTAATATTTAATAAACCTTTCATAAATAAATTTATTTAATTTAAAAAAATAAAGGAACTGAAAGAAAAAAGTTTTTCTCATGATTCGAATTTGATCCACCCGCATTGAAGGCAGGCAACTTGCCAATCAAGCCACTTAGCGGTGAAAGAAATTGAAACTTAATTGTATAAAAGCTAAGCATGAATTTTGAAGGCTATTTTCTCCGAATTGACTGGCCATTCAGCAGAATTACATTTAGAATATAACACCCTAAATGAGTACTACTATTACACAAAGTCTCAACCCTAAATGAATTTCCTTAGTCGTGCCCTCCCCTTCTCAGTATTTTAATATTTTATATAGCATTAAATTTATACATAAGTAATCTTATGAGTGTGTAAAAGGTAAATAATTACAATTTCTTTATTGCCCCCTCATATTTAGTTTTTAAAACAATGGCAAGTTAAAGTTGCAGCATTCACTATTAATCAGCAAAATGGTAATAAATTACATATAACTTGGACTCACTAATATCTAGTTAGTGATACTTCAGTGCCTCCATTTAATTTTTGTGTAGTAATACTATAAAAACTTTATTTACATGGCTTCAAGGATTTACAGTTTGTTAAAAACTATAATAAGAAAATTTTTCAAAATAGAAATGAGGAAGACCTTAGCTCAATTATGAATTGTTACAAAAATAAAATTATTATAAATAAAGATAACAATGATTATTTTTTAAAGTCTTTTGATTACATGTATTTAAAATCTTAAAAAAATATTCAATAATATAAAATAAGGTTAAAATGTATTTCATATGCCAAAAAATTTCAGAACATATGTACCTCTTTTAAATATAATATTATTTAAATAGTTAGTTTAGTTATGTTATAGTTTTATATAGTTATGATATAAATTAGAAACCAAATTCCATAAAGAAATTTTGCAAGAGAAAAAAAAATTCAATGCCTTTTTTAGATATTCATGATCAGTAGTGGATTCAGCCAATGGCAAATTGATCCAGAGCAGTACTTTTTATTCATGAAAGCATCTGATAATGTTCCTTTTAAGAATAATCAATAGATAAAATTTTCTGACAGAGGAACTAGGTATCTGAGAAAAATAACTAAACTGCAGACAACCAGTGGTCAACAAAAATAGAAGGTAAAAGGTTTGCAGTGAGGGCAGTAATTTTCCTCCCCTTCTCCATAGAAAAAGTATAAATCCAGCACTGACGTAGCTAGTTCTAAAGGGGCCCTGTATCAAAACTCCTTCAGGGCCCTTTTTTAAGGAATGAAAACCCTATTAGTGGGACTGTAGCTCCACATATTGGGGTCCCATATCATGGATATGGCTGATACAATGGTAGCTACTCCCCTGAAATCCAGCCTTGTTCATAATGATTCAGTGTTAATATCAGAAAAAAATAATATGTATTTTATATTTTAAATTAACATTCTTTTTTATTTTTTGATTATCTAACGTAAAATTTTTCACTCAGGAGTAGTCAAGTATGAAAATAATACAAATTTGTGAGCATGATATTTTGTTTAGTTATAATTTTACAAGATAATTAGTGCTGAAGAATAGTTTTCACTACATGAGAAATATTTTTTAAAAATATGATGCACATGAAAAACTATTAAATTTTAGAAATTCAGAAAAATAAAACAATACATATAAATTTTTTTCATCTCAGGTATAGGACAAAAAAAAAAAAAAAAAAATGAATACATCCATAAAATCTTCATTGTTTTCATGAAACCCCCAAAAAGTTATCATATGATGTAATATTCCTCTAATAATGTATTGTGACTGATGTAAATTTGGCTAGTTTTACACTAATTTTCAGGTATTTTACACATGCACCAAATATTCAATTCAGTAATTACCTTAAATCTTATATCATTAATATTCTTAACTCCATTTAAGTAAAAATTATCTCCTAATGCTAATATGGCATCAATCCCCAAGTTTGATGCCAATGTGGCCATTTCTCTTCCCACTGACAGCTCTACAAAGGTCTTGTATGGAAAGAATGGAATTCCTCCCCAATCAGCCAGTACTTCAAACTTCAACGATGACTTCAAACATGATGAAACTAAAAAGGAAGTAATAATTTAGAAATTCATTAGCAAAATCTTCAACATCAATATACGTAACATTCTACAGATCAATCAGCTTAGTCATAAATATCACACTTATTACCTTTTAAAAATTCTGCTATAAAAGCAAAATAAAAACACGCAACCTTAAAAGTCATCATGTTTGATAATGTAATATAACAGTATAGTGAATAATCTTATGTTCCACATAAAAAACCCAGTTAGAAAATTAAAAAAATTTTATATAAAAGGTGTATAGGATATTGAGCAACAAATATTAATCCATTAATTGGATTATGTGGGTTATTGAACAACAAATGCTATTATCTTTATCAAGATGTTCATAAGGTTTAATATTCATACAAGCATTTGTGTTTTGTATGAAGTGTTACATATAACATATTATATATAATATTGTATCAATATTTGTTTCAAAAGCTTTTACTGGTATATGTAAAATTTATAATTATAGGGAACATTGATAACACTGCACGACGACAAACCTAACTGAAGTGTTTTATTCTGCATTAACTCTAGATTACAGTATCCTTTTATAAATTTTATTTATATTGTGAATATGAAGCCACACAAAGATTATGCCCTTGATTGATTGGGTTATGAGATGTAGAGGGACACAGGTGAAATTAATTTCGATAGAATTCGAAAAATTAATAGATATACATTTCCTTTAAAATATTTTTAAATGCTTTGGGGACATTTCGCAACAAATGCTGCCTATCTTACAGTTAACAGTTAATATCTTTACGTGGGATTTGGAACAAAAAAAAGGCTATTATCCCATACAAAACTAACAAATATTTGGCTATCTTGTAAAACATGCTGCTGTGTTTATAAACAATGTAGTTCAGTTCACTTCTGAATGTACAGTTGGAATTTCAGGAAAGAAAATTAAATATAAAAGAGAGAATCCTTTTCAGTTACATTCTTTTAAATACAATCAGTTGTTATTCAATTCCTACACTATTAGCTCACACTTTCTATATATTTATTTATTTATCTACGTGGAATTTTCAATCGTTAATAAAATACATTTTAAAGCGCTCAATTGAGCTGAAATTTTATATACATGATTATTTTGGATGACAATAAAGTAATTTAATTATAATTAATAAAAATTAATTGATTAAAACTAATTATTCAAGGAATTACAAACACAGTCACGTTGGCATCATTTCTGGCGACTTAGCGACCCTTTTGGCGACTGGTGTCAAAACTTTAAAAGGTTTTTTTTTTCTCACCATTTTAAAGCGCTCATTTGAGCTGAAATTTTCTTTACACTATTGTTTTGGGTAAAAATACGATAATTTAATACTAATTAATTAAAAAAAAATTGACTGAAACTAATTTTTTAAAGAATTACAGATACAGCCACGTTGGTTTCATTTTTAGCGACTTGGGTCAAAACTTTAAAATATTATTTTTCGTACGTTTTAAAGCATTCAGTTGAACTGAAATTCTATTTACACGATTTTTTGGGGGACAATACGATACTTTAATGATAATTAATAAAAAATAATTACCACTTAATGTTGTAATTCTGCCATATGTATATACGGGAAATCTTTTAAAACGGAGGCTGGGATTTTCCACCGCCAAATCCTTCTTTTCTATCCGAAGGTGGATCGCCAAGGCATATCCTTGGGAGGAACCGGTTTGCAGTAACCATGTGCGATACGTTTCTCCTCGCAAGAAAAGTTCCGTGTAGGGATACACTGCATTTCTGATAATCGTTTAAAGCTCATGTTCTCTGGAAATTTTACCAGGTTTTTTTCGCATTTTTTTTAATGTTTTCTCGAATTTATTTTAAAAAAAAAAAATTGAATCAAAATCAGATTTAAAAAACTTTATGCTTTTCTCAATTAAGTTCAATTTTTAAGTTTTTTTTCCAAAGCAAAGATTTATTATCATTTAAATACGAAGGTAAAATACACTAATTTTACAAATACGACAAAAATGTCAAATTACATGTAATTTTATTTATTTTTTTTGATGTACTAAGGAAAGTAATTATTTTTTTGATCTAATCCAGAAATTTCATGTATCTTATTATTCTAAATATATTATTTGTTTTATCTCAGCTCTTGTTTTATCTCTTATCTTTTTTCCCAGCTCTGAAAAGGATGAGAATGTCTTGATACGAATTAAAAAATTATGAGCTTTATTGTTACACTAGTTGTTTTCTTATGCAAGACTTCACTCACTCTAATATTGCCCCCCCCCCTCCTCGCCATGTAAGTTTTTGATCGCGTTTCGTGTGGCAACTTCACCCCTCATGATCTTATTTCAAACTCCTCTACCTTTTCTTACTTTCTTCCAAGTGGTTATTTAAAACTTCTTTTGAATAACCGCACGCAGTTATCTTAGAGGTATCGTGTAACGGACTTAAAAAATATTATTCTCTTAATCCTTTATTAAAGAAATACATCCCCTCTCTCCTCGTTCCTTCGAGATGCGGCAGACGGTTGAAAGACGGGCTTTGCTGTCATGGAGATGTGACGTCATTTTCTCTTCGTTTTCCTATGAAAGCGAAACAGAAACCAAATCAACTGGGAGAGTGGTTTCCCACCTACCCCTCCACCAGCGCTGTTGCACTGCATTTAATGTGTGGACTGCTTTTTATTTTTATATGTAACTTCAACAAATTCTTCTCTGTTCAATTTATTATGATGAGTGGATAACAGAGCTTTCTCTAAGGTTCCACGTAAATGTATAACCGTTACCGTTACCTTACAGAATAGAGATCAATATATCATTGAAAGAAAAATCATCATAGATCTTCAGAAAAGGGAGAAAATTTTAAAGGAATTGCTGAAATGTTAATAGGAGACATCCATTGATTGAAAAAGTGCTCATAAACTACAAATCAACTAAATGTTTAACGTCCAAGCCAAAATCTGGCTTCCCGTCTGCAGTGTTACCTCGAGAAACTCTCTTAGTAATACGCTCTATAAAAATAAACCCAAAACTATTAACTTCGCAAATAGCTAAAAGTGTTGCTGAGATATTGCAAAAAAGCGTGACTTTAATTAAAATTCGAAGAAAATTGAAAAAGGATGACTATCATGCTCGAGTTGCACTCAAGAAGCCATTCGCGTTTCGAACGAACAGAGCTAAGAGAAATGACCTTTGCCAAAAACAACTAAATAGGACACATGTTTTTAGAAAATTGTAATATATTCAATTGAAAGTAATTTTTGTAATTTAGCATCAAAAAGCACAAAAATGTGTCTACAAAAATTCCTGGACAGATCTTAAGAAAGAAAATCCTTTTTCAACTATCAAACATGGAGGAGGAGGCATAATGTTTGGGGGTGCATTGGAAGCCTTTCGGATTGTAATCTGGAATTATTGAATCAACAATGTACAAAATTGGTTATTTGAACTTATTGAAGTAAAATATCAGGGCATATTCCGAGAAACTTGCGGCGAGTGATGATTTTTACTTTCAGCGGCACGAAGGTCCTTAGCAAAGAGCTCTCGTTGTGAAGTCATTGTAATGCCATGGATGTTCTGATATGTCCCAAACCAATTCCGTAAGACAACCTAGTCCCCAGACCTAAGTACAATACAGCATTTGTGGGATTAACTCGAGTAAATAATCGATGAGAACGTAATAACATCCAAAGAATTGCTCAAATCTGTCATAGTAGAAGAATGGAACAAAATATCCACAGGTGAAACAACTAAGCTAGTTAAATGCCTGCCAAATATGATGAGAGAGTTAAAGAAAGAACAAAATAGCTCAAAAAGTATTAACTTTTAGTTACATTCTATTATTTTAAAGGTTTTTACTAGTGTACGCAGACTTTTGACACACACGATTTGTGTCGTTCTCAAGTTATAAGTATTTGTATTATTTTATGTAATAATCAGGTGATTGTTGTTTATACTGTTTGATTTTACGACGTTAGAGGAATTAATAAAAAATAGTATGGATTCAAAAAGACTTCATTTAATTAGCGATCTTTGCATGAATATGAAAGATGATCGCCGGTACGCAGACTTTCGGAGGCAAGTGTACAGCCGGTAGGGGGCTTTTAACGTCGTTCTCGTGAAGTACAATACAAGTAACGAAAGCTTGTTTGAGTGTGGTGAATCGTTTACAAAGAAAGAGCTGAGGTAGACATGCCATTACGCCGTTTTCGAAGACTATATGATCAGCTGTAGCAGTTTGAGAGGAGGAGAATAATCGGCATGATGGAAGCTGGGTGGTCAACTAGGCGAGTAGTTAAGCGGCTCTGATTGTGTTGTGAGGAGGTGTTGGGACCAGTGGATCCGAGAGATACGAAGACCAAGCTCAGGACACCCTCGATAGACCAGTCGTTGAGAAGATCGCCATATTGTTAGAAATGCACGCGTACAGCCAACTGTTTCATCAGCCGCCATCCAGACACAGATAGCATCTTCACTGGGCGCCGCTGTGTCTTCTCAAACCATACGAAGGCGCCTGGCTGAAGGACATTTGAGATCGCTGTGCCCAAAATGTGTGCCGCCCTTGACGCCCACCCATCGACGTCTCCGTTTAGAGTGGTGCAGTGCACGAGGAAACTGGACTGAAGTGGAATGGAACCAGGTCGTCTTTAGAGACAAATCCAGATTCAATCTCAGCAGTGATGACAATCATATTCATGTGTGGAGACCCTGTGGTGAACGCCTCAATTCTGCTTTTGCTTTACAGCGACACACCACTCCCACAGCTGGTGTGATGGTATAGGGTGCCATTGCCTACAATACACGGTCACCCAGGTATTGATCCGTGGCACCATGACAGCCCAGCGGTATGTCCATGACATCCTGTAACCACATGAGTTGCCACTTGTGCAACGGCTCCTAGGAGCCATTCTTAAACAAGACAATGTTCGGCCTCACACGGCAAGGGTGTCACAAGACTGTTTCCGTACTGTTACTACCCTTCCTTGTCCTGCCCGATCCCTAGATTTGTCTCCAATCAAGCATATCTGAGATCATCTGGGACGGCGAGTTGGGCATCACACGTGTTTGAACAAATTAGAGGCAAAGTTACAGCAAATATGGAACAAAATGTCTCAAGACATCATACAGAACTTGTATGCCTTAATACCCGATCGTATCACATCATGCATTCGCGCTATAGAGGGGGTTCAAAAGGGTATTAAATCCTCCGTTCTTTTGCCTTTTTCTCTGAAATAAATGATCCTTTTTCGTTGATTTTCTAATCATTTACTTATATCAAAGTAGTCATTACGTATGTAAAATTTCGTTTCATTCTGACGACTCCTTCTTGGTGAGCTAATTAAAAATTGCAGCTTGTGTGTTATACGCCGGATTTTATGGTTATTTGTTTATTTTAATGCAATATTCACAAAACTGGAGGCAAAATTCCCATGTGCTTGAATGGTTTCAATACAGTAATATTCTCCTAAAACTAACGCTAAACAACATTTTTTCCTAAACTGTGAAGGTTGATATTGTACTACCCGTTCTTCAAAATAAATAAAATACAAATTCTATCAGTTTTTCTTGTCTCATTTTAAAATTATGACGAAAAATGACCTTAATTTTGGTCATGAGTATATACTATAGTAAAGTTGTATTAATAACATTTTCCGGTATGGTTCCGTACGGGGGGGGGGG